>JARFIW010000800.1:5019786-5474786 GCA_036346225.1 Platerodrilus igneus
GTTAGGTGAGCATTTTTCACAAAAATACACCCTCGTTCGGATGAGAGGTAAAATGGAAGTCCTGTGTGTGTGTGTTGTCACACACGTTTAAAATCCCTACCTTGCTTGGAACAGCAGGGGTTCGGCAACATTCCAAATTTTCCAGGTAAAAAAAACTTGCTTTCTGGCCAATGTAGTACCTTCGTGTGGAGCATTGGAAAATCACATTTTAAGATATATGAAGAGGAGTAAGCAGCCTTTGGCTGTCAAGTTCTCCCAGCAGTTGAATATTTGTCGAATTAATAGTTTTTCCAATATATCCTTTTGCACAATCAACATTAGTTGAACAACCAACAGCAGTAGCTGTTTATAAAATTATTATGTGATAGAAAAACCTACAATTATGGAACATTACGAGATAACAGAAAATTAGTTCCTAAAGTTTTTCAATTAAAAAGCTGAAGAAGGGAGAATACACAGGGTTACTACTATTGCAATGCTCACCATGGGGATCTTGAAAACTATAAAAATACATGTTTGGTTATTTTAGACAAAAGTTGCGCTATTTAGAGGCCTATTAGAATCTGCAAAAAAAGTAGGATATTTTAAGTAGTTTCCAGAATACAAGATGAAAATTAAAATACTGCAGTTTCCTTTATGTTTAATAACTTCTTTAATTTCCAACGCAACTTAATAAAATTAGATATGGGTACATAGGTCTATATGACCTTTCCACAGAAGTTGTTAAAAATTTCAAGACCTACTATGTTACACGCAAACTTAAGACAATTTTATATGTCTTATGGGCGACATTTTGATTTGTTTGTACCATTAGTTAGCCTATAAAGTACGATTTCAATTATAACCACATACTTCATATTTTTTCTTGACAAAAAGTACAATTTATTCAAAAAACTTAAATTCCGATCTTTTCATCATGGTTGCCATGGCAGTTTCGACAGATTGACTAAGTTTAAAGTTTTGTTGTCGTTGTTACGAGATTTTTAGTTTAGTTCTTTTAAATTCTATAATTTAAATATTTGTTTTTAACAACGGCAAAACTCTTATTATTTGAAAAACGGATTTATAGGATGTATACATCCGTAATTATCAGAACTCGGTTTTTGCTTCTGAACAATATCAACTATTGAATCCGGAAAGGCGTCAACCGAACAAAACGATTTTTAAAAAATTAGAAAGAAGTCTCATACATAATGATGAATTTTTTGAAAAGAGAGGTAAATACAATTTACATCGTGGAATAAACAATACCATAAATCTTGGCTCAAGTTCACGTTAACACTAACTCATCAACTAATCTAATATCCCGTAAATGTGGAATTAGTCAACAAAGTGCTCCGTGATATTAAGAAAAAATGAGTTTTGGAAAAAGTTTAGTATCAGGGCTTTTCAATATCGGGGAGTGTTATACATCAAATTATTCAGTTCGGCGAGCTGAACAAGAATACGTATCTCGTTTTGCGCGGAAATGAATATTAACGTCAAAATCGATATTTGAAGTTTGTGTGCCAAATTGAAGAACAACGAATTTTTAACCGATTAATCCGAAAATTTCAATTATTGTCTCCTACATACCTCAAACTATCTCAATAGCGTTCTGAATAACTTGCTAATACACTTTTATGCAAATGGCGACTTTAATACCGTCATTGCTTTAAATAAAAAAGTAGTTACTAATTATCGTTGAATATAACAAATATTAAAACATTAAAAATATTGATAATTAATAATTCACGATAAAAGAGAAAAACATGTCTGGGTCATCATTGTGCTCACGCATCCACATATACGCACATAGATGTTCTGACAGATTCCTCTTCCCACCGTGTATTCTTTGAAGTCGCCAAAACACTTAAAACCAGGCAATCGGGCCAATTGCTGGTAGTGCCACGACATGATACCAGAAAATTTGAAAACAGCTTGCAATATATGGGTGTTAAATTGTACAACCATCTTCCTAACAGATTTAAAAACCATTCACTTCTAACATTTAAAAGGGTGATTAAAACTTTGCTGCTTCAGAAGGTATATTACTCAGTGCATGAATACATTGATGACAAAACCATATAAATCAGAGCAGTTGATACTACAGTGATATTTGTGACATTTAATTATAACTAAGACTAGTGATTATATTAGATTAGAACATGTTTTAATAGTCTCTAAGATAATTTTGTAAATTAATATAAGTGTAGTTTCCTACAACATGAAAATGTTTTGTGGAAATAAATAAATCAATCAATCAACCGACACCTCCGCGTTCAATACAGTTCTTTAAAGGACGCCAATTTGTTTCTATAGTGTTAGTGTGTACTTCAGATTCGGAATCGACGAAATTTTTAGAGAATGATTCACAGTTCTGTGAATATACCCATTTTCTGCAAGTCCGGCGTAGGCTGCCCATCCATTGGAGGAAATGGTTGTTTCTTTGTGAACGTGTTTTTCAAGTATACACAGCAAGGTTTCAGCATCTCTTTTGTTGTTTGGACAAATTTTGAGACGATAGTTTTTCAATCTTCGTTCCATCATGCTGAAAACCCAATGACCTTCAACCATTCTTCCACAATTGTATTTTCTCTTTCCAATCTAAAAAAATTTAAAAAATCTAAAAATTCTAAAAATATACTAGTAAAATAAATATTAAATGAATAATTAATCGAGGAGAAGTACCTTGCTTTCATCGATTTCTACAAGCCCACCAATTTTCCCTTGCTTTTCATACTCTCTATCAAGTGCATCCATGCATACTTATATACAGTAGGAAAACCAGTCGCAGACCGTTGCCCTTGATCTAACGACGTTGGAAATACTTGCCATTGAAGACTGCGCAATTGTTAAATCGTATGACATTTTCTTCACAAAGCAATATGTAATAATGAGAGCCCGTCGTATATCAAACTTGTAATTTTTAAACCAAGTGTTGGTTAAACCACTAATCGTCAGTGCCTTTCCATTCCAGCGACAATTTGTTTTTTGGCACCTGAAAACTCCAAATTAATTTTTTTGTTGCTGTTCGAATGCCATCATGACATCTTTCTTGGTATACGATTTGCAGGCAGCGCAGACTTTATTGTGTCGCTCAGGTAAGAGCTTATGATTTAGACACCAAGTAAGAGTCCTTAGACTTGTCTCGCAAATATCAGATAAATATATGAAGTTGAACTTAAAGTCTAAAAAATAGAATTTAATAAATAATATAAAAAATACTTAAATCATTAACATAAAACTAATCATGAAATGTTCTTACGTAGTAGCTCAGCTGGAGCGTTTTTGACTTCAATTTCGGTTTCACTTCCACTTGTAGAAACTTCCTCGTTTTCCATTTTACCACACAGGCTTATTTTGTAAATATGAGTAATTTTGTGCACGCAACAGAAATTATAAATAATTACTAAATTTGCTATACACCTACTTGAAAATGCGAGGAATATTTTATACTAAAACAATTTAAAGAATTATTTTTATTTGGCACACAAACTTCAAATCTCGATTTTGACGTTAATATTCATTCCCGCTCAAAACGAGATACATATTCTTGTTCAGCTCGTTGAGTTAAATAATTTGATATATAACACTCTCCGATATTGAAAAGCCCTTATACCAAACTGTAGCCTAAATTTCACTCTTACAAATACCAGGCTGTTCAAAAATTAAGGCAGGATGAGATGCTAAACATAGGTTGAATTTCTGCTATTTATTTTCTACGAAGCTGGAAGAAAATACTGAGCTTGATCAAAATGTACTGTTTACGGACGAAAATACGTTTACAAATAATGGATTGGTTAACTACAGGAATCTTCATTATTGGAGTAATGAAAATCCTCACCTTATACTTTTGATTCACGAAACCAAACACGATTTAGTGTAAATGTGTGATGTGGTTTACTAAAAAACAAAATTTTGGGGACCATGTTTTTTAAACAGGACCTTATGAAGGCAGCTAACATAGGCTATCAAGTCAGTTCTGATGTTATACAATCGAGCCAGAATCTAAACGATTTGCTTATTCTTGCTAAAAAATTTCCAGTCTTGCAACCTGTTTATAATATAAAGAAATCCCAACACTTCAATTTGGTTCACAGTAAGGTTTCTGCGCATTATTCTTCATTAATTGCTTCCTCGACTAACAAAGGTAAAACAGCATGGTCAATCATTCGTGAATGCAAGGGCAGTACAATAAAAGATAATATCTAGGCAATTAAGGATGGTTTGCAATTAATCGATAATCCTCAAATTATCTCGGACAAGTTTAATGATTTTTTCATTCAGGCTCTATTGCGAATTCTTGATAAAATTCCCAAGGTTGACCATCAAACCAATCAAATTGTGCTAATTCCTCACAGTATGGCTCTTGTGCCATTCAATGAACCTGAGGTACTTTTATTTATAAATCAATTGAACAACACGTCATCTTGTGGTACAGATGGGTTTCCAGTTCAACTTATTAAGAATTTTAAACACATACTAGTTACGCCACTTACATCTCTCATTAATGAATCTTTCAGCAATGGAATATTCGCTTCTTCTTTTAAAACTGCTGTTGTAGTCCCCATCTTAAAGAGTGGTGATCCACAGCTAATGACGAATTATCGTCCTATCTCTCTCCTTTCTCTATTCTCCAAATTGTTGGAGTTGGCGATGTATATCAGGTTGCAATCCTTCTTTAATAAACATACCGTTATTGCTGAGTGTCAACATGGTTTCTCAAAAGGTAAGTCTACGAGTACTGCTCTATTGTCCTTTCATAAAGAACTATTAAGGCTTCTGGAGCTTAAAGAGCATCCTTTAGTTATATTTTGTGACCTCACTCGTGCTTTCGACTGTGTACAGCATGATATACTCTTGCGCAAATTATTTATTTATGGTGTGAGAGGTCTAGCAGCTGATTGGTTCACCTCTTACTTGCATGGCCGCTCCCAGTCTGTGATAATCAAAAGCAAAGGAATCCGCCATGCATCGAGAATTCATAATGTTTTTGTCGGAGTATCCCAAGGCTCCATACTCGGTCCAACTTTATTCATAATATTTGTAAATGACCTTGTTCGTTATATTGCTAATGCTGTAATTACCATGTATGCAGATGATACTTCTATAGTACTAGGTGGAGCTACACTTCACGATGCCTCCAACATGCGAAAGAGATTCTTGAGCCACTTTTCGAATGGTTCTGTGCTAACAAACTTTATCTCAATTCTGAAAAGACGGTTTTTATGCTTTTTTATGCTGGCAAAATTTTTCGCGAGGATCAGGTGCAATTGCAGGTCAACAACAATCCACTTACACAAGTTTCTACATCAAAATTTTTGAGAGTTTATGTATATAGCTCATTGAGATAGGAAAATCATTGTACTAAGCTTTCTAAAACACTTAGCTCAGTGTGCTTTCAAGTCAGGTTTATAAAAACAGTCTTAGATTTTCACACTTTAAAGTGTTTCCATTTTACAGAAGTACAATCTAGGTTGTTATACGGCATTATGCATTGAGGAAATTCTCCCTACGCAAAACGTATCTTTTCTACCCAGAAACAAATCCTAAGATGCATGGTTAATGCCAATAGGTTTGACACCTGCAAGCCCATTTTTCGACAATTGGGCATAATGTCCTTACCTTACCTGTATATTTACTTCGTTGCTATTTATGTGCGTAAGAACATGCTTTTATTTTCTATAAACTTCTCAATTCATGGTCTTAATACAAGAAGGTTCGGTGGAAATTTTGAAATTCCTCAACATCGATTGGCCCTTACGGATAAGAGCTTTGTGCGTTTGGCTATGAAGGTTTACAATAAAGTACACAATGACATTAAGAATGCTCATACTTATAAAATGTTTAAAGTTAAGCTTAGAAATATGCTAGTAAACAATTGCTACTATGCAGTTCAAGATTTTTTGTAAAATGGACTTATAGACCTATCACACATTGTAATATTGTGACTAATAAATGATTATGATTATGATGATTAATAGTTAACTTTATTTACGATTTCTAGAAAATGATTTAGAAAACATGATAGATACGCTTCCTTTACTTTATCTACAAAACTTGCAGCTACACTAGGATGGTGGACTAGCACACCATATTGCAACTGTATCAGAATATTTAAATAGGCGATTTGGAGAGCAGTTTATGGGAAATAAAGGTCTTTGCTATTCACTGTCTGCAAGGTCAGCAGATCTAAATCCACTTGATTACTTTTTTTGGAGATACTTTAAAGGTCAAGTTTATATTCGTTGTTACAATAATGTAGAGAAATTGCAAGAAAGAATTGTTCATGTTATCCGTTCAGTACCACTAGACATAATAGCTAAGGCAACTCACGATATTTATGTACGAATATTAAAATACATGGCTAATAATGGATTTCATTTTGAACATTTAAACATTTAGACTTTTATTAATAGTGAATTATTAATATTTTTAGTTTAGGGTTTGTGGTTAGCTAAGTACTTTGTTTATTTTTTAAAACTATAATCAATTAGCATTTTCATAACAAACTCTGTGATTTACTTAAATAAAATTTAAAAATAAAAACTTAATTTGAAGCCAATCTGTCAGAGCTAGCCTTATTTAAAAATAAAATAACCAAACCCTGGCAACTTGATTTTGTGCTAAATAACAAACCCCCAAAAAAGCGAAATATAAGTTTTTTTAATAGATTGCACTTTTAATTCAAAAAATATATAAAGAGTGTGATATTATTGAAATTGTATTTTTCGAGCTAACAAATGGTACAAAAATCCAATATGTCGCCCATAAGAAAAACAAAAGTTGACTTCGGTCGTGTGCAACATAGTAGGCCTAGAAATTTTTAACAACTTCGGTGGAAAGGTCATATCGACTTATGTATCCATAACCAATTTTATTAAATTTCGAAGAAAATTAAAAAGGTTATTAAACATAAAGGAAAATGCAGTATTTAAATTTTTATCCTATATTCTGGAAACCACTTAAAATATTCATTCTTTCTTTGTAGATTCTAAAAGGCCTCTAAATAGCATAGCTTTTGTCTAATCTAACCGAACATGTATCTTTATAGTTTTCATTGAATTAGTAGTAACCCTGTATGTGGAAACAGAATGATAAAGCAGTGGTTTGTAAATGGAAAGATATAAGAAATTTGCTAACAATTAGTAATATACATACAATTTAAATGGTATAGGTTAAAAATTAGAACAAGAAACTTTCAATAATATAATTGTGACTATAATTTGAGGATCTAACACAGGGTGAAACAAATGCTCTGTTACTATTCCACACTAAGAAAGCCCATGAGATTGGCAGAGAAAATAGGTGCTTTATCTCTCTGAATTCCATATCCACAATGTGCACACTTCTGTACTTACATAATGTGTACACTTCTACAAAATAACAGGTACTACGAAAACTAGCTTAAAATTTAGAAAAAGTTTAACAAAATATTATCTGGAAGAGGATCTATTTGAAGATTCACTTTCCAAACATCCTAAATCTAAATTTAATTATTTGGAAGCTCTACCGCTAAGTGAGAAAAAGCTTCATACCACAAAACCATGTAGAGCATGGACGAAACGAAACATTCGAAGAGAAACAAATATAACTGAGAAAACCGCCTTGGGTGTCGAAAATTGTTTTAAAATTTACCATGAATAAGATATGTATTTACCCTGTTTAAATTGTATTAAATAAAAAGTTTAGTTATTATTTTTTAAAATAAAATAATGTATGTATTATATTTATTTTCTAATCACTAATCTAATTATAGTAAATCTCTTAAATTGTCCAAATTTTTTTTTTCTTAATCGCTGATGCCAGATACCTTCAAAGAATGTGAATATGATACGGTTTTAATTGTACCTGGCGTAGATAATGAAAAAATATTCTGTCAACTCTGAGCTGGAGCCTAATAATCAATTTTGACAGACGAGTTAACTAGTGTCGACAGTGAATTTGTTAAAGATATATTAATTAATTATGCTACTTGTCACGAACCACAGTTTAGCGCATATTCATTATAAATTCCAAGTCTAGTTTGTGATAAACCTTAACACTGATTACTATACTAACATCAAGTTCTACATTGGCGGCCACATCACAGATAAAAATGTATTATGTGTTGGTTCGTCCCTTGATGTCAAGTACCTCGTTACGTACACCTAAAGCGACTGAATCTATTAATGAAGACATTCGCCATTACTTTAATATTATTAATTGTAATGACGACAATATAAATGTTGTTTTTAAGGAAAAGTAAATTCAACTTGATGCCATTCTATTTGTTTTAAATTCTTAAGAAAAATACTATTTTACTACTCGCTCAAAATGTAGTGCAAATTAACTGATGCGTTTAAATCATGACAGTGCATAAAAAGTGTTTCCAATTCCAATTCCTTTTTATTATGCTGTAAGACAGAAATAACACAAATAATTACAAAACTTTTAATTCGCTTTCAATATAAAAAAACCATTTCGAATGGACCTGCACCTTGCCGAAGTTCTAGATTAATAGAACAGGTGAAATGGCTTGCGCGTTCTAATGAGCTAAAGAGCCAAACTACAGGTCCAACCAAAGTAGTAGGGTCGTTAGTGAGGAACCAGACTAAGACAGGTCCCCGAAAGAGGGCAGCGGCTCTTTTGGTACTTGGATTGGCAGAGACCATAGGGGTCGGTATGGCAGTCTAAGACACACTACCGCGATGTGGAAGGCAACGGAAACCACCACATTATCTCCCAAGTACACAGCGTACCTAAATTAAAACAAACATGATGGCATTCTCTGGGGTAAAAGATTCCGGAGTTAAAATAGTCCCCATTCGGATCTCCGGGAGGGACTACTGGAGGATGCGATCGGAAAGTTAAAATAAGAGTTGGGAACATTCTGCGAGTCGGAGCGTGGAATGTTAGAAGTATGAAGCAAGTAGGTAAGCTAGAGAACCTAAAATCGAAATGAATAGGTTAGCACTAGACATAGTAGGGATTAGCGAAGTTCGGTGGCCAGAGGCGGGGATTTTTGGAGTGGAGACTTCAGGGTAATTCATACAGGAGCAGAGAAAGGAAATTTGGGTGTGGAGATAGTTATGCGGAAAAGATAGGATACTGTGTAGAAAATTACTTACAAAAGAACGAAAGAGTACTCATGGTTAGATTAGAGTCTAAACCGGTAAACACAGTAATAATACAAGTATACATGCCCACCTCTAGCTATAGTGACGAAGAGGTAGAAGCCATCTACAAAGATATCGAAGACACATTAAGATACGTAAAAGGACATGAAAATTTAATAATTACGGGGGATTTTAATGCCGTGGTAGGTGAGGGTAGGGAAGGAGCGGTAGTAGGTTTATTTGGTTTAGGCACAAGAAACGACAGGGGAAATAGGCTGGTAGAATTTTGCGACAAGAACAATTTAATCATCGCAAACACATTATTTCAGCATCATGCTAGAAGACGATATACTTGGAAGATGCCAGGAGATATAGGAAGATATCAAATAGATTACATTCTTGTTAGACAACGGTTTAGGAATCAAGTAAAAGACTGTAGAAGCTACCCAGAAGCAGATATAGATACTGACCACAACATCGTAATTATGAAGGCTGCACTTAAATTTAAGAATGTGAAAAAAAGAAATGGAAAAAGGCAATTGGACTTAGAGAAACTAAAAGATAAAGATATTCAAGAAAGATTCGAAAAAAAGTCAAATGAATTGCTCAAAGATATCGGGAAAATATCTGATACTAAGGAAGTAGAAACAGAATGGAATAACATTAAATCCAGCTTAGACATGGCGGCCAGAGATATTCTGGGCTATACACAAAAAGTAAATAAGAAACCATGGATAACAAAGGATATCATGAATTTAATAGAAGAAAGACGAAAATACAAAAATAAATCAGACGAAACAGGAAAACAGAGATACAAAGCTATAAAATGGGAAATTATTCGAAAATGCAGGAAAGCTAAAGAACAATGGATTGATGAAAAATGCAAAGAAGTACAAACTAAGATGGAAATAGGAAAGACAGACGAAGCATACAAATTAATTAGAATGAATTTTAGGGATATAAAACCGTATAGCAAAAATATAAGGGACGCACAAGGAAACGTCATTATAGACAACGTAGAGAAAGTGAGTAGATGGCAAGAATATATAGGGAATTTATATGCAGGAGAGGAACTAACTGCATTAGAACAGGAATCAGACATTGAAAATGATGACTTAGGATATCCTATACTTAGAGATGAGTTTGAATTAGCATTAAAGAGTCTGAAAAATGGTAAGGCGCCGGGTACAGATAAGGTGCAAGCAGAAACTCTAAAAGCCGCTGGACAAGCAGTAACAGAACGTCTCTTCCAACTTGTAAGCTATATGTATGAGACAGGCGAGATTCCCAAAGATTTCAAACGTAGCATCATAGTAACTATACCAAAAAAGAAAGGTGCGGATAGATGTGAAAATTTTCGAACAATAAGTTTGACAGCAACCGTGTCAAAAATATTAACTAGAATTGTGCAAAGACGAATGGAAAAACGGGCGGAAGAAATACTAGGAGAAGACCAATTTGGGTTTAGGCGGAACAGGGGAACACGGGAGGCTATTTTAGCTCTGAGAGTGATAATGGAGAAACAATAGAAAAGGGAAAGCGTGTATATAGGGTTTGTAGATCTGGAAAAAGCATTCGACAATGTAAAATGGAAAAAAATGTTTGAAATACTCAAAAAGATCGGAATGAGTTATAGGGATAGACGAATAGTACATAGCTTATACAAAGAGCAAACAGCAGTAATAGAATTAGAGCAGGAACGTAGAGAAGTAAACATTAGGAAAGGGGTTAGACAGGGATGTGCCCTATCCCCATTGATTTTTAACTTGTACATAGAAGACGCAATGAATACTGTCAAATGCAGGAAGACATTTGGAATTACTATGCAAGGACAAAAAATTGATATGCTTAGATTTGCAGATGATATAGTGGTATTAGCGTCTAGCAAAGAAGAGTTAGAAGCTGCTCTTAATGAAATGGAAACGGTTCTAACAGAGAGATACGGTATGAAAATTAACAAAACTAAAACTAAAGTTCTAGTATGCAAAGGTGGGGAAAATAAATCAAAAACAAGAATACAAGTATGTAACACGAACTTACAAGAGGTTAAGGATTTCTGTTACCTAGGAAGCCAAATAACGCAAGATGGGAAAAGCACAAAAGATATAAAACAAAGATTAGCACAAGGTCGTGCTACATTTAACAAGAAAAGCAACTACTGTGCTCAAAGACCACAAACATAGAAACAAGGAAAAGATTGCTTAAAACATATGTGTGGAGCACAGCACTGTACGGATGTGAAGCCTGGACAGTAGGAGAAGCCGACAAGAAAAAGGTAGAAGCCTTTGAAATGTGGTGCTACAGACGTATGATGAAGATATCATGGGCAGACAAAGTTAAGAACGAAGAGGTACTAAAATGGTAGGGGAAGAAAGAAATATGTGGAAAACAGTAAAAATAGGAGAGATAGGATGATAGGCCACATACTACGGCATGAGGGAATAGTCGGAATATATTAGAAGCAGAGATCGGAAAAAGAGAAGAAGAGGCAGACCTAGGTTAGACTACTGCACACAGATAGTAAAAGATGTAGGCTGTAGGAGTTTCAGGAGATGTAGGCTAGCCCAGAATAGAAATCAATGGAGGTACGCATCCAACCAATCCCAAGATGGATAAACTAATGACGAAAAAATAACTGTGCTTAAACATGATGATTATTATAAGTAACTACAAGAATTGGTTGGGCAATATTCTCGAATAATGTTAAGTGTGAAAGGATTTACTGGAAAACCATTATTTCGGCAAACGACTAAGTGTTGGGGATCTTGGTAGCCACAGGTTGCTTAACCCCTTCACTGAATCTTGGTGAAATAGGGCATAAAATTAGAAAACAATAGAAGGGAACGAGCTGTATACACATGCTGGGTGAGAATTTCAGGGAACTATGTAGGCTAGCTCAGAATATAAATAATTTCAGGTACATGTCCAACCAGGAAAACCATTAATTCGCCAAACGTCTAAGTGTTGGGGGATCTTGGTAGCCACAGGTTGCTTAACCCCCTTCACTGAATTTCGGTGAAATAGGACATAAAATTAGATAACAATAGAAGGGGAACGAGCTGTATACACATGCTGTGTGAGAATTTCAGGAACTATGTAGGCTAGCTCAGAATATAAATAAGTGCAGGTACGTGTCCAACCAGTTTTGAGACGGAAAACCTAATGATGAAAAAATAAGCGCAGATAAATCTGACGATTAGTATAAACAACTAGTTGTTGGTTGCGAAATATCTGCAACTAATGTTGACTGTGCGAAAAGATATATTGGAAAATATATTAAATCGGTAAATGGTTGTGTTGGGGGAACTTGGCAGCCACAGGCTGCTTACCTCCCTTCACAACCACTGAAGGTAGGAAAAATAGGGTATATAACTGTAAAACAATAGATGGTGACTGAACTGCATCTAACAATAAAGAATAGCACCTATGAGAAAAGACAACAAACACAGAACTAGAAGAAAATTGTTGAAAGCATATGTGTGGAGCACAGCACAGTATGCCTATGTAATACGGGCAGTCTGAAACGCAGACAGAAAACGGTAGCAGCCTTGTGAAATGCTGTGCTTCAGATGTATGAGGACGATAGTATGGACAAACAAAGATAATAACAAATAGGTTATAGAAATAGTAGGGGAACAAGGATATCTGGGGGAAAAAGAGAAATAGAAGGGCGGAATACGTTCTAAAGCATTTTGAGGAATAGTATGGAATATATTACAAGCAGAGATAGGAAAAAAGAGGTAGATGTAGACCTAGATCAGATAGTGATAGATGCAGACTGTGCAAATTTCAGGAAATCTGTAGGTTAGTTTAGAATAGGAAACAATGATGGTACGCGTCTAACCAGTTCCAGGACTGAAGACCTAATGATGATGACAATATAAAAAAAGCATTTAAAAAAAATGCTCTAGGTGAATCGTTTTTTCTTATGCTGCAAGACAGAAAATTACAAAATAATTTCTAAATTTTTAATCTCCTTTGAATATAAAAAAGCATTTAAAAAAATATGCTCTAGGTGAGGCTCGAACTCACAACCCCGGCATTGCTCACGACTACTGTCTTATAAGTACCGTGCGCTAACCAATTGCGCCACTAGAGCTGTGTTTTAGAATACGTACAACGCTATAATTTAATCACGTTTACGTTTAATATCATATATTACTTTATTCTTAAATAAAAATTCTTTTTAAATTTAAAACTCATTAGCATTAATTTAACATAAACGTTTAAAACACAAAATTACATTATTACACACATTTTATCATATTTATTTAAATAGTATTCACTTTACAAACTGCTCATTTTTTAACTAAATAATTATAAGAGCCACAATATTACGCGTTCCAGTATCCCTACTTTCAATTTTCCCCCGTCAGTCCGATTTATTGAATGATACCAATCCTTGGTTCATTTGTCAGGTTTTCTTCCTAATAGAAAATTTACAGAAAACAAAGTTTATGTTTATAACTAACATTTTAAATTTCAAAATTTCTGTTAGGACCATATTACTTGTAAATATCACCTGTAAGGAATGACTGTGAAAATGTTTCTTAACCTTACATTTATGAAAATAGTTGAGGAGTGACTGCTCTCACGATGATCGTGATCAATTTACAAAAATTATTTGAACCATCGTGATAATAATCACTGCCACTACTCTCACGATCACGGGAGCATTCTACCTATTTTGGGGTTAGAAAATGATAAATAAAAATTATCCATATTCACATTTACTTTTTATGTAGATAAAAGGCGATTTTTCGCGACATAAACTAACATACTTAATTATGTTTGTATGTGTTAAACTTGCGTTTTGGCGATAAAATTTACTGGAGGGGAAATTGTACGGCACCATCTATCAGATAAACGAACATACCCTGATCGGTATCAGGTTATGCTTGTGTATGTTAAGCACTTGACTTTTACCGGATAATTATTCAAAGCGAGGTTAGGAAACTACAATACGTTTTTCACGGTGCCGCCCAAGTAAATATTTTTTAAATAGTGGGGGGATACTTCAACATACCATACTCGAACAATTCAAGTATGTCGCGAAAAATTGCCTAAAAGCTAGATATAGAAGAATTTATTTAAGATGAGCCAATTCGTCATCATGCGCATATGGTTAAAACGGTGTCAGATTAGACCATTTTTAATAAGTAGGCGTGTTCGTTCAGCATATCAGTGGCGTAGAAAATTTGCTGTTAAATGTCAATTGACATTTGTGACTTTGATATTCTATAGGCGATCTTTCGCGACATAAACTAACATCCTTAATTATATGTTAAACTTGCGTTTTGGCGATAAAATTTACTGGAGGGGAAATTGTACGGCACCATTCTATCAGATAAACGAACATACCCTGTTCTGTACCAGGTTATGCTTGTGTATGTTAAACACTTGACTTTTACCGGGTAATTATTCAAAGCGAGGTTAGGAAACTACAATACGTTTTCGCGGTGCCGCACAAGTAAGTATTTTTTAAGTAGTGGGGGGCTACTTTAACAGACCATACTCAAACAATTCAAGTATGTAGCGAAAAATCGCCTTATATTTATTTATTACGCTTTCATAGTTTTCTTTCTGTTTAATGTCTTGCTTGATTTTAGAATATTAACTTTATGGAGTTTGATAAAATTATTAAATCCGCTACGTAACTGACTTTCGAGGTTTGCGCATATGTTAAATGACGTACAGGCTCTTCTTAACTAAATTCTACTCTATTATAGTAGAAACCACGAAAGAAGTCCTCTACGTCATAGGTGTCTAACTCAATTCAACACATACGTTTAAGATTATTTAATAGCTTAACTAATGTATATGATAAAGATAATGATACAATGTGTACGTGTTTTAAGTATAGACATACGTGAACACGTTCATCTGGGAAAACGACAGAGATGAGTATGTGCCGTATGTTTTGAATTATATACTTAACAGACTTACCTTTGGTAAAATTATGCCTTTTCTTGAAAATAGGATATTTTTCTTAGTTTTTTTGTAATTGGAATATAGTTTTTAAAGTTATAAAAGCTTGAGGGAAACTTCCGATTCGGAATATTTACTGGGTATTTATGAATTAGATGCTACATTGACTTAAAAGTGATGACGCAGACGACTTCATTCATGGTTTCGACTATATCTGATTTCTTATAAGTATCTAGTTTGTGATGTCATGGACGGGACTGAGGTGAACGTCTCCTATTAGAAATAGATATTATTATTAAAAAACACAAATCACTTAACACGCATATCAGAATAGTCGTGTTTTTTTGTTGCTAAACGTATTGCAGACTGTTCTGATATGCGTGTTAAGTGATTTGTGTTTTTAAATAATAATATCTATTTCTAACAGTAACCTAACCGAGGACTCGTTCGAACGAAAAGCCTCGGGAGGATGGTTAAGAAAAAAATTACTGCGGTATAACACTCGCCCGAGCAAATGTAATTTAGCACCCTTGATGGGTACGTTATCATTTCTTATTACGGCAGGTTTTATAGGTTAAACATTTTTAATATTATAATATAAATGAGCTATTAATGTTTACTATCTTTTTTAATACATTCTCTGATTTGGTTTCTTGCACTTGATATATCCGTTTAAAGTGTTTTAAAAAGTTTTTAGTGTACTATAATTCTTTGTATTATTTGGTAGAAACTATCGTATTCATTGAACTAATGTATTTCATCTACTAAGTATATAAATTATAGATATTCCTAGTATTATGAATATGTATATTACTGAAACACCCAATATAACCTAAAACGATGTTGGCGATAGTGTATGAAGCATTTTATTAATAAAAATCATGGCAGTTGTAGTCTAACCGATAATCATCCCAATGTCTTTAGCAATTAGTTTTCAGTAACTACTCACATTCCACGATTTTGTAATATTTGTAAGTACCTATAACTGAAGAAATAAATGAGAACATTATTGAAACGCAATAAGCAAAGTGAGGTTAGATTGTAGTATTTGTCACATTCGACAGACTCAACAGTTATAGAACTGTTTATTATATTTCTACAAAATACTACGCTACTTTTCAACATGCCCCGGAGCGGTCGCCATCTTTTGTAACGTAACAAATCTTCACTCAGTTTATTCAACATGAGCTCGTTACAAATATTAGTCAGATTAAAAAGAGTAGACTCCATTTAGTTTTTCATCGTTTGGATATTAAATACTGACGTTCGCACTTTTTACTCTAGTTCGTTTAGGAAATTCCAGAGTAATCATTTAGAGGGCACTTTTTACTCTGTACAAATGGACAAACTTCTGTTTTTTATTAATCGTTTTTGACATCGCTCATTATTTGATCAAACAGCATTTGCGCAGAATTTAGCACTGCTGCTAAACTTGTGCGCATTCTTTTAATTTCAATTTCACCCATTTCAATAAATAGCAAAACAAAAACCCTTATAACATAAAACTTGTTCTTTAAGGGATAGAAATGCTTTCAGGTTTAAGATCGTATTGAAGCGCACTCTTGAATTATTACTTTAGACCAAACACTGTAACAGATTTTTATTCATGAACGCACCCCTGCTGTCTCGTTAAAAAAATTCAAAAATGTCGGGTACTGTGAATGTATTATACCATCCAAATTACAGCGGCAGGGCATGTAAAACTATCAAAAGGTTAGAAAAAGAGCTTTACACCTAAAAATTTATGTTAAGAGGGCTATACTGCGTGCCATTCCAAAACGATTATCACCGGGTAGGACACTCTTGTCTCGATATTACTCACACTAAACAATATTTCTTTTTCTAGAAGAATAATGCAAGTGGCGGTGGCCCTCCCATTGACACTAAAATAGAAATAATCGATGAAAATATCAAATACATTTTAGGTGTTAGAATGGAGGGCTTAACTTCAGAATTCGATGATGATGTCCAAAGTAAGTTTTATTTTATAATAATTAACATTATCTATATTTCATTTCCGTAGGTGAAAGTGAAAATCTGAATATAAATCGAATCGATGATGATACTAATCTTACCGGAGAACAGATTATTGGTAAATATTTTTTTGTTAACTAATCTGTTGACATTTTTAATTTCAAATCATACACATTCGCTAACAGCACCACTACTTAAAAGTTGTACAAAAGGTATTTATGATATGAATCATCATCATCATTGGGTCTTCAGTCTTGAAACTGGTTAGATGCGTACCATCATTGTTTCCTATTCTGAACTAACCTACAGATTTCCCTGAAATTTGCACAGTCTGCATCTATCACTATCTGATCTAGGTCTACATCCACCTCTTTTTTCCTATCTCTGTTTGTCATATATCCCATACTATTCCTCAAAAATGCTTTAGAACGTATTCTGCCCTTCTATTTCTCATATTGTTTCCCAAAGATATCCTTGTTCCCTTACTGTTTCTATAACCTATTTGTTATTACCTTTGTCTGTCCATCCTCATACATCTGAAGCACGGCATTTCAAAGGCTGCTACTGTTCTTCTGTCTGCTTTTCAGACTGCTCGTATTTCGTAGGCATACTGTCTGTGCTGTGCTCCACACATACGCTTTCAACAACTTTTTGTTCTATGTTTGTTGTCTTTCATCATATGATATGAAATAAAGAAATAAATAAATAACAGTGTTATAACTACATTGAAACGTATTTATTACTTCTGATAAGCCCCATTTTCCAGTAGTCCATCCATTTGTACTATATATCAATAGAATTAGAAAAACTAAAAATGTTTGCGTAACCAAACAAAAATATATTCCAGTAGATACGTAAAGTTCTTGCAATTTCTAAACCGACGTCACGCCAACTACAAGTGATATTCTTGTCTTATTCTAACTCCAGAAAAAATTTTCCTTCTCGGTTTGCAAATTTTGCAATGTTGCCGCCTTCGTTTGAGACTGTTCGTCCTCTTACTTTATTTTAATAATAAACATAACCTCTGGAAGTCTTAATTATTGGTGGCTATTATTCCGTGCCCGGTATAACATTTGTATGGCTATTTAATTAAGAATATATAACATTAAAAACATTCAATTAAAATATGTATTACAACTGTGGTTTTTGCAGTATAATGCTATATATTAATTACGCTAGGGAATAATGAAGAGCAGAGGAAATAATGGCTCTTTATTTCCTCTTATAGACCAACTGCAAAATAATATTAAATCCCAATACCTTCGAAATATAAAACAAACGTCAAATATCAAATACAATAACACAAACAACTAACCGTGTTGGTTTTTGCTAATTTATAGTAGAACTTCGATAATTTGGAAAGTCAAGTTATATAAATTACACTCTTTTATGCTGATATTTAGTTGTGGATAAAGTATAGTATACAACTCGCTATAATGAAGGCTACTATTCCCTCGGATGACTACTACACTCGCTCGCTCGTGTAGCAACTTTCATCCTCGGGAATAATAGCATTCATTATAGCCTCGTTGTATAATATACTATTACAAGTTTCTTTTAAAAAGTAACAAACCACATTCCACATGCAAAATCTATATTGTACCGATAGTGTCGTTGTAGTTACGAGGAATTGCTATTTTGATAGTAGCAACGGCGCCAATATATGATATTACAAATATTGATGACGAAGTCGGTTTAGAAATTGCAAGAACTATAACACTTTTGTTAGCAGTAAATCATTTCTAACAGTAACTTACTCTTAACATTTTTAGGTACACCATCGTAATACACCTTCAAGATCTGTGAATTTATCAATTCTATTAGTGCAGCAGTCACCTATATATCTTTTTATATCAATAGATCAAACTCTTCGTGATACAAACTATTTTGTTTACTTTTTATACTGAATCGAATTCTGAAATTGAATTTTCTAAGATACCTATATCTATACAGAATTGAAATGGTCCTAAATAACTATTTTGGTTGTGCCTTTTACTTGATGCTAAGATAAAAGATTTGTTCTTTTCATCAGTTTAAAATGAATTTAAAAAGGTTTTGTTAGAAAATGCCTCTTCTACTAAACGTGATTTTTTAGCTTCTGTTGTGGTTCTTTTAGGTTGTTCCTTAAAGATTTATGATATACTTCTTTATTCTATTTTTGTTGTTTGTTTTAAATTATGTATATTGCTTGAGGAGAATTCTAAGGTTCCCCACACATTTTTATTTCAAACGACATGTGTTTTGTTACGTATTACCATTAAGTCTTCAGTCCTAGAACTGGTTAGACGCGTACCTCCATTGTGTCTTATTCTGAGTTAACTACACAACATTTCCCTAAAATTCCCACAGTCTGCATCTTTCACCATCTGCGTGCAATATTTTGATCTAGATATACATATACCTCTCTATTCCTATATCTGCTTGTAATATAGCCTGCGATATTGCCCAAAAATGCCTTAAAACATATCCTGCCCATTTATTTTTTCACATATTTTATCCACACATATTTAAATTTAAAATGGATAAACAAAATACTTTATTATACAAATATTGAAACTTTAAAGCCCCATAACATTTTCTTAATAGGCACAAATTTTTCGCAATACACTTTTTGTTTACTTTTTTATAATGAATAAAAATTTGAACTCCGAACTTTAAAGTTGCAAAGATACATACACATACATTAAATTCATAGACGAGCTTTTGAAGTTCGTCGAACATGTAATACCTGAAGTCCTACCTATTCATATAAAATATGGATTCTCATAATAAAACATATTTGAACTTCTTTTTAATTGAAAATTAAAAATAATTTTACAAAGAGAATTCAGAAATATATTGTAGTGTAACCGACCTGAAGGCTGACCCAAACTCCCTCTATAAACGGCACACCGAGCTCCATGATCTAATATCTAGTGGCAGTGGCTCGACGACCCCTACGTTGTTTTGTTATAATGTAACCCAAATTCACCTTGGAAAGATGGCGTTAAGGCGGGAAGGTTTGAAATGAAACTACAGCATTTACCTAACTTAACTTTTAATCAAAACAATAACCACTAAATAGGTCATTGACATGAAAGCATAGAAGAATGACATTTAAAGCAAACAGTACCGTACTCAACCTGGGCGACTGGAGAAAGAGCACGGCAGAGAAAACCCCAAACTGCCCTCACACTTCCAACTGCATTTGGTACATCCTGACAAGGACAAGTAACGTAGAAGTGCCCAGATCACCAACATTGAATTTAACGGGATGTCAACTGTTACCCAGATATACTACACATGACAACTGAAAAAACGTTAGTGTAGACCACCTAGTCTTTCTGGCAGGTACTGAGGTTGGCGAGGCCAATACTATCCAGCTATAGTTGAAGAGAGGGGACACCAAGAAGATGACTTGCACCTTGACTACCAATGTTCCTCCCCGCACGGACATAAAATGTTAGTAATATTTAACAAGGCTTGATCACACGCGCCAACATACATACATTGTTTTCAGCCCGTGTTACAAAATATTTTACAAGGGCTGGCCAACATCCTACTATTTGCAAAAGAGTACACTGCAAGTACATTGACAAGACAACCTGAATCGCTGAAATGAACTTATGGTATGATTGCGCATAGTTAAAAAGGCGCTTATTATTGAATAGATTATCTCCAACATAGTCATAACTGCAAACGCGAAAGGTGCGAGATGGTCGATCATTCCAGATGTTCAATTTAATTACATCACAACAATTATCATAAACGTTAAACACTAGTTAATTATATAGGAACATCGGCTAGATAATAGGATAAACACATAACACAATATATAATTATGCTTAAACCAAGATATGAGCGATGCATTTGAATATGTGGTTAATATGCTAAACTGAAACAATTACACATAACAAAAATGTCAAATAAATCACAAATATCAAACAAATATAAAATATGTTAGCAGCAAATGCATATCAAAATTCTACAGCATAAAAACAAGCCCAGATTCAGGTGCTAAATCTTTATATGAATGCATGTTAGTTAAATATATTAAACCTAGTAAGCAAACGTTAAAAATTATTCATTATGATTGCATCGGTTAAAAAATACTTTTAAAAAATTAAACACATCGTGGCATTACAAATTACAAACAAAAAATATACACAACAACGTTGTGGTTAATTCGATTTCTAGTTTAAAACCAAAACAAATATAACATAGAAATATAGTACTGTTTATATTCAAACTTGTATAATAATTTGATTTAATATATCTAAGAAAATGACGTTGGTACCTTTTATATATTCTTGTAAAATCACAGTAAGGGTACATTTACTATTCACTCTGCAATAAAGACAATGCAATGGAAGTTCGAACTCTGTTTTATATACTAAATAAACATTATTTCAAATAAATAAATATTAGTTTTTGCCCGTTAAAACAAACAACACTCATTTATACATAAACATGTTTAATAAAACCGGCATCAAATTCTAAGCCAAAAGTAACAGGTAACACATAAATATTTCCTTCAATGATTAAATAACTAACGGTTTTGCAATAGGTACCAACATCACACTCAAAACAACGCTATGATTCCAAGATGTAATCAGATTACTTTAAATAACCACTACATTATAAACTTAAAAACATTACCTTCAATAAAAGTTCGCCAAATGAAATGTTTCAACCATCCATCTTGAAATCTAAAAACAAAGTCGTTTTCACCCTGTCGACTAGATCGATTGTCACCACACATGCGCCCATTATAACATAACTTCTGACATACCGGAATGCGTTTCAAAACCTGCAAAAGGTCACTGAGCTGTTCTAAAAAATACCCTTAAATATCGAAATGTAAACTATAATATTTTCAATAATTATCAACCAATGAAAAATCGACTTAAAAACTGCGGATCACTTCAATATCTATACATCATTATCATCATTAAGTCTTTAGTCCTGGAACTGGTGGCAAAAAATGATCGAACATACGATAAAACATTTCTAAAGAAACCTGCTCTAACAAGAGCTTGATTGACATTTTGTTCTTACATTTTTATTCCTGTCCTCATTTTCTGTTTTCTTGGTGAATCTGATGATAATGTTGCTGATGTTGTGACCCAATAGAGAAGGGTATATTTTCTAGAAATAAGAAATTGTTGTAGTTGTGTATATCTCATATGAGTTAATTTTCAATTATTTAACTAGTGTGATGCGAAAACAAACGATTGCCTTAATGGAAAGGGCATAAAGATTTTGTTAGCCCAGAAGATTTCAACCTAATCGGATTTATAATAACAAAATTATGGCAGCCACATAATCAGGCATTGTTTTGTCTATGCACATAATACGCGTCTTTATCAAAAACAGGACTTTTCAAAATAGTTATTTACAATAATTTAATTATGGACCGTCAATTACGTGATTTATTTGAAGACGAGTTGGATGCCCTACAAATTATTGATTATGGACTTCCGCGAATAAATTATACTTGTGGATTAAACTGAAGAGTAACTGCTTTTCAGAACTAAAAATATTAATTTTGCGTGCTTTCTCTTTCTGCCAAATTGTACTTTATTAGAGCATATTAACTAAATATTCTTGCTTTCTTTTCCATTATTAATGATGGGTTAATGATAATGAACTTGTACAAAATAATCCAAATCAACGCTATGAACTAACCTGTAACAAAATCGTTTATGGAACAAAACAGAAATTTATTAGAAAGGCTAAAGCCAACCACGAGCTAAAAACCCCTAGAAGTTACCAGATTTTATGTGGTTACCAAACTTTATATGTCTTAAGAAATACTTTAATAAGTATACGATCTATCGTTGCTGGTGCAACAGAATATTATAGTAAGCAGTTCCTAAATCCAAGAACTACTTATATAAGAAGTTCTTAATCATATATCGGTGCAAACAGGCCTTAGAAAACCACTTATTTGGAGGATGTGCAAAGAAAAACAATTCAGCGGGAAACAGCCTTCGCATCTGTACCTTTAGTGCTATGGAGATTTAGCGATTTAGATATTTGGGAAATTAGGTATTTTCGCTTTTAATCATCTAAGGTATTTTCAGCTTCAGGTATTTGGAGAAAATAGTTTTGACAGATGACATTTGTTATTGTTTTGGGTTGCTGGATGTTAAGTTTTCAATGTTTGTTCCTAAGCTATGACTATTTAAAGAAATAACGGATTTGCTATTCATTTCCAATATGTTTAATAGACAAAACGCAAAATATATAACGGCGAAGTACACGAAAAGGTAGGGTTAAGGTAATAACAAAACAAACAACACGTGCTTTTCTGAACAAATTGCTTGTACGTAATTAACGTAACACGCTATCGCTTAATAACAGAATCAGTTAATTTTTCACAACGGGGCATAAGCACAATAACCTATAACGGGATTTGGTCGTTAAATAAGAAGCTTAAAATCCCCCTAATATCGTAAGGAAAATGAGTTTAATATGAAACCGAATACATTTTGAATTTCTAACAGTTCAGCAAACCCACACAACGGAGGGGTTTTTGGTGAGACGACGACGGGGGACGCAACAGCAGATGTCAAAAATTGAATTTTAAAAATTTGTTCCTATACTCCATTCCAGTTAAGAAGGTAGTAGATGGCGCTTGTGCTTGAGTCAGATTTACACAGATCAAAAATTTATTAGTTGCTGTATTTGAAAAGTTGCCGGCGTCGGTTGTATATTTACTATTTTGTGACGAAAATTTTTCAAAAATAACAATGCAAATGGCTGACTGTATTAGTTAATTTTTAAGTATTATTGCATTCAGTAATTGCAATTTGGTATTCTTCTTAAGGAAGAAGACCACATTGCTTTTTGAAAATGATTTTATTGACGTTTCGATCCTTCTCCTAGGATAGTTGTCTAAATAATAACAAGGAGTATTTGTAATTTGGTATTAAATTTCAGAAGATAAAATTGGACTTGGAACTACATTAAGTTTAAGACGGACGAAACTTAGGCAAATTTATAAAGCACATAGCTACACTCATACTTAATCAATGTTCCATCTCAACTTTTAGTATTTTTCCGAATACCAAAATTGAGATAGAGCATTACTTAAGTATGAGTGTGGCTTAAGTGTGCTTTATGAATTTGCCCTTAGTCTTTACTTAACAATTATGGTAGAAACAAACATTCACCTGGAGTTATAGAATGCTTTAATAAAATTCTGTCAGTTTCATTTTTCGAAAGGTTGTAAGTTTGTTAACAATGATTCAAATTAAAGCAATGCATCGATGTTTATACAGATTTTTATTTATATTTTTTGCAAGATTGAGGTTTTTGAATAAATACATCCAAGAAACACGGTTTTAAAACATATCAAGCATTATTGAACTTTATTTTCTACCTGTTTGGTTAAAAGTTTAAATAAAATATTAATATAGAACAATATATAAGCTATTTTTAATTAAACACATCACAAAATATCAAAACAATGATATCACAAATTTATATTTAATCTACGTCCATATCATCCCCAGAGGTATCTTCGTCGTCTGTTCTACTTTCATATCCAACATTTATTACAATTTGTTCGACAAGTTCTTCGATAATGCCATCCAATTTCCACATTCTTTCTTCTTCTTTAATTATATGGCTAATACAATTAACCCAATGTCCTTTATCTATGGCTGCAATTCCTTCATCCAGAAGCACCTTCACGTCGTTAATTTCAAAAGTAGAATTGTTGGTAGCTACATGCTGCTTTACTCGAGCCCAAATCAGCTCAATTGGATTTAGATTGCAGTGGTATGGGGGTAACCTTAATACAGTTCTGCCAGAGCGTTTTACAATTTCGTCAACAACATAAGGTGTCGGGTGAGCTAGAGAGTGCTGCTTTACTAAGGCTAATAATTCAACTTTTAATAGCTCTTTGGTAACTTCAATGTGTTTTGCGTTTAACCAATTATAAATTTGTTCTTTCCGCCAACTTTGATTTGGAACCTTATCGGCTTTGACGCTGTGATAAGGAGCATTATCAAGCACGATTACACTATCATTATCAAGAAGAGGTAATACACCTTTCAACCAAGTTGTAAACGCTTTACCGTTCATGTCTTCGTGATAATCTCCTAAAACGATAATTATGAACTCAGGGTCTTAAGTTGTTTATAGTGTTAATACGCTACCTGTTTTTTTAGATTGAAAGTTTAAATATGCACCATTGACAAATCCCATATCACTACTCATGTGCGCAACAATTAATCTCTTGCCCTTGCCAGAGGGATCTCGTATACCAGTCGATAAACCTTCGATTAATGCCTGCCTTGCTGTTTTTACAGTGGTGTCTTGCCATACCTTGTTCTTTATATGTCCAGCATTCACCCACGTTTAATCAGTATAATAAATTCTTTTGTCTTCAGCTCTATACTTTTTAATTGCAGTTAAATATTTTCTTCGCCACAACACAATTTCAGGTTTTTCAATTAAAATTGTTTTTCGGCTACGCTTTCCATATTTAAAACCCAATTTCATCATTGCCCGATAAAGTGATGTGCGACTGAAGTTTGGTAAAGAGTCATCATTGTTTATTGCATGTAATACTTTCTCTAAATTTGGTAATTCATTTCTAAAGTAAAATGCATGAACATGCCGTCGAATCGCACATCTTTCAAATTCTTCAAGTTCGGCGTAGATTGTTGTACGCACTCTTGTAGTCTTTGGCGAGGAAGCAGTACCAGTAGTTTCCATTTCTTTTACAATATTCCACATTGATCGAACACCTAAACCCACTTCTAACGCAGTTTGCTTCACAGATTGCGTTTTGGATGCATTTGTGGAATTTTTCAAATATATATTATAGGCATTAAGCTTTTGCCCGCTCATAACATGTTTGCCCTTCGGATTTTTAATAGGTTGGTGATCCATAATTAAATAAAAGTCTGAAAAGAATTCATTGTTAGTATTATATGCTTATCTTTAATGAGACATGCTTACCTTATTATGAAGACACTGGTGTTTTATAGCTCTGACAAGAACTGTTTTGATACTAAATATAAAATTAACACAAATTAATAAGGCCGAGCAAAATTTCAAAGGCAAACTAATAACAAAATACAATAAATAACACAAAGGAAAACATGAAAGGGCAATAGCAAATGTCAAAATGCCAACTGACAATCTGTCTTATAATAAAAACGTTCAAACAACCAACACAAACATACGGGATATTTATACTTGTGTACACTTGGCTCATCCATCCACCAATGAGAATCGCTAAAATTCAGTCCTATCTTTTTCTTCAGTACCTTCTTAACTGGAATGGAGTATAGTTGTCCTATTTATAATTGTTTGGTACTTCGATTTGTAAAAACTATACTGTCTCCAACCAATAAGTTAAACCTATCAGTAACCAAAGTCTTTGAAATATATTGAGTCACTTATTTTTACTATTACCGTTGATATACTTCAATCAAGGCTATTACTTTGATCAACTAATAATTGTATTTGAGGGATTTCCAATTAAATTAATTCTACCTTATAATTTTTCGTTTCTGAACGTACCTTTATTCAATGACACTTGTCAATTTTGTTAAAATGTAAATTTGTGGTAGTTGTGTTTTGTGAATATGTGTACAAATTTCTTTCTTTGAAATGTTTTATCGAGTGTTTGAATTAACATTAGAAACATAATAAAACGTGTAAATATTTTATTACTAATGTTAAAAATTCAGATTTGGGTTGTGGTTGCCGATAGAACGGTTAATAACAATTGAGAATAACAACTCGAAAATCAAATGGTATTTATAGAATGAGCTGGTTTGATGCCGCAGGTTTTGCTACTATTGCAAAATCGGCTTTGAAGGAAGCTCAACGAACTATTGATAAAGCTTTGGATATAAAAGATGAACCTGTCAATACTGATATAACCAGTGTACCACCCATTGATACCAATCCAGATGATTTCTTTGGCGCTTGGGGTTTATCCCAATCAGGAAAGATCAAAAGCTCAGATAGTTCAAATCACATAGTGACCACTACTCCAGAAAAGTCGTCGAGTATGTCTACAACGCTATGGGGATCATTTGCAGGTTCATTTTTTGAGACACCTAAAGAAAAGCCTGGGCAGCGTTTTTCTGTCGATAGCTTAGATGATACACTTGATTTGGGCGATGAAGGCTTTATTAGGAGTAAATTGGTAGTCCAACATAGTGATGATGGCGATTCCAATATTTTTTCTCGGTTATCTTCTATAGAAAATGAAGAACCTAATTCTGGTATGTATTATATTATGTTGGGCATAACACTCTTGAAGTAGCAATTAACAAGTGCATTTAATTCTCATGGTTTTGGCATCTGTTTCCATAATACAGTTCTTAATAAATATTAATTAACAAGGGCTTGAAATGACTCTTATTATAAATTCAAAAAAAGCAGTAAGAAAAAAAGACATTTTAGTAAATGTTCAAATAACCCCTCGTTTTGAGCTAACTAGCAATCTATGTTGGTTGAGGACCACAAAATACCTTTAAGTATATCATAAAGGGCCTGGCAAAACTTGTCATAACTGTTGCTATGGCAACTATATTTTTATTATGTCATGGTTAATGTCTAATTACCCTTAAAAAATTGTATGAGGACAGTGAATTTACAAGAAAGATTGGTTTACTCAGAACTTTAATTTCTTTGAGACTGGACAATTGCGATTCGATGGAATCTTATATAAGTCAGGTCATTGAAACAGCTCAAAAGTTAAATCGCACAGGTTTAAAATTGATGATACTTGGCTCGGTTCTCTTCTTTTAGCTGGACTTCCAGAAAGGTATATGCCGATGATTTTAGCTATTGAACATTCTGGCATTGATATAAAAACTGATGAAATTAAGTCAAAATTGCTTGACATGAATCTAGATGTTGGTAGCCGTGGCGGAAGCGCGTTTGTTACTAAACCTAGGAAGAGCTTTAAAAATAAAGCAATTGATAGTAGCAGCAGTTCTGTAAACCCCAATAAAGTTGACAGAAGTAATGTATTTGTTTTCGTTGCAAGAAAAAAGGCCATTTCATGAACAAATGTCGTGATTTAAATGTAAACAATGATAAATCAAAAAAAGGTAGTAATAATAGTGCTTTTAGTGCAGTTTTTTTGACTGGACAGTTTAGTACTGCAGACTGGTTTATCGATTCGGGATGCAGTATGCATTTAACTGCTAGGAGTGATTGGTTGACCAATACTCGAGTACAGCATGAGTTAAAAGAAATAACTGTAGCCAATAAAACGTACATGCCAGTCGAATGTGTAGGTGATGCAAATATTACTACATTTGGTGAAGAAAAATACAATATAACAATAAAAGATGTTTTGTACGTACCTCGTTTGACTACAAACCTTTTGTCTGTTGCTCAAATGATAAAAACTGGGAATGATGTTGTTTTTAATGAAACCGGCTGTAACATCTTCAATAGTCAAGGTAAGCTCGTTGCAACAGCGGATTTACAAGATAATGTTTATCGCTTAAATTTCAAATACGAAAAGCAACGTTCTGTATTAGTAGCGACAGCTATAACGAGCAAGATTTAGCATAGAAGATTTGGTCATGTAAATTATAAGGATTTGAACCTGATGAAAAATGGTTTAGTTGAAGGGCTTGAATGTAAAGGAAGCTTTAATCGGAATGCAGTATATGAGGTTTGTTGTGAAGGGAAGCAAACAAGGCTATCTTTCAACCACACAGGTCATAGATCTAAAACTTTTCTAGAGATCATTCATGCAGACATTTCTGGACCAATGGAAATACTGTCAATTGGTGGGTCAAAATATTTTCTCATACTTGAAGACGATTTTAGTAGAATGAATTTTGTTTATTTTTTAAAAACTAAAGATGAAACCTTTGAAGGTTTTAAAAAATTTTAAAAATTTGTTGAACATCAAAAGGAATCAAAAATAAAAATTTTTCGTTCCGATGGTGGTGGTGAATTCTGCAGCAAGGAGTTTGAGTCTTATTTATCTGATCACGGTATTAGTCATCAAAAGACGAATTCGTATACACCGCAACAGAATGGTACTGCTGAGCATTTAAGTCGTTCGATAGTTGAAAAAGCCAGGTGTTTGCTTTTTGATGCAAAATTAGGAAAACAATTTTGGGCTGAAGCAGTAAACACGACTGTCTATCTTAAAAATCGTTCTATAGCAAAAGGCATTTTAAAAACGCCTGTTGAAATGTGGACTAACAAAAAGTCAAACGTCAGTAATTTGCGTATTTTTGGAAGCAATGTTATGATGCACATTCCAAAAGAAAAACTCCTCAAATGGGATAAAAAATCAAAAAAAACTTTTTTGGTTGGTTTTAGTGAAAATCGTAAAAGGATATAGGCTTTATGATCCAGAAACAAATAAGATCGTGATAAGCAGGGACGTAATCGTAAATGAACGACAGTGAAGTTCGTATAGATACTAACAATACAATGGAGTCATTAGATTCAGTGGGAGATTTTACTGAAATTCTTGTTGATAGTGATCAATCGAACTTGTCTAATATTTCGGATATTTCAGTAAACAAGTTCAGAGAGCGATTTTATTCTGGATATCCCTGAAGTTGTTGTAACTGATGCAATTCGTAAATCGAAAAGAGTATCTACAAAACCTAAAAAGTATGAAGACTTTGTCAGCTACCTATGCACAGATAATGATAATCTTGAAAGTGAACCAGTATCTGTTGAAGATGCAATGTCCAGATCTGATCGAGATTAGTAGACACAGACCATGCGTGAGGAATTGAAGTCATTTGAAGATAATGCAGCATGGGAGTTGGTTGAGGTTCCTGATAGTGGCACAGTTGTCAAATGTAAGTGGGTGTTTAAGCGCAAAGTTGATAGTGAAGGTAATGTGCGGTATCGTGCCAGGCTTGTAGCCAAAGGTTTTTCGCAGAAAGCAGGTATCGATTTTAACGAAACCTTTTCACCAGTGGTAAGGCACTCTACTTTACGATTATTATTAATGGCTTTATCAGTTAAGTTAGGTTTAGATATCTTTCATCTGGATGTAACAACAGCTTTTTTAATGGAAATCTTAAAGAAACTGTGTATATGATGTTGCCTGAAGGTTTGCAAGTAAATAATTGTAGCAATAAAGTGCTTAAATTAAAAAAGGCCATTTATGGTCTAAAGCAAGCTTCAAGATCATGGTATGAAAAAGTTGATTTTTTTTAGGGATCTAGGATACAAAAGATCTGAATTAGAACCCTGTTTGTACACTAAGATGAAAGGTGATCAGAAAACTATTATTGCTTTGTATGTCTATGATTTTTTCATTTTTTCCAATAACCGAATTGAATCCGATGATTTGAAGTTTAGGTTAGGTCAGGTTTTTAAAATAAAAGATTTAGGGAAAATAAAAAATTGTCTAGGCATGCGTGTAACCATTGATAAAGAAAATGGTGCTATTTCTTTAGATCAGAAACAATATATTGAACAATTGCTTAAAAAATTTGGTATGTTAGAATCCAAAACTGTAGCTACACCAATGGAAATAGGTATGAACTTAGAAAAAAGTGACAATTGTGTTAATGAAACTAAGGTAGTTTCCATATCAGCAACTTATTGGTAGCTTAATGTATTTGTGCATTTTAACAAGGCCTGATATTTGTTATTCCGTTAGTTATTTAAGTCAATTTAATTACTGTCACACTGAGGAACATTGGAAACATGCAAAACGCGTTTTGAGATATTTAAGAGGAACTTTAGATTATGGACTTAAGTTTTATAAAACAGATAGTTTTTTGGAAGGCTTTGTTGATGCCAATTGGGGTAGTAACTGTTATGACAGAAAGTCATATACTGGTTTTTGCTTTATGTTGTCCAATGGTCCAGTAGCTTGGGAAAGCAGAAAACAGAGCACTGTTGCGCTCTCTAGTACAGAAGCTGAGTATGTTGCAGTTTCTGAAGCCACTAAAGAGGCTGTACATTTAAGAAACCTATTGATAGAATTGACAAGCATAGAGGGTTGTATAACATTGTATAATGATAATTTAGGTGCACAGAAATTGTCAATTAATCATATGTTTCATAAACGTACAAAACACATAGATATAAGATATCATTTTGTAAGAGATGTTATTGCTAGTAATCAGGTTGCTTTAAAATATTTAGAAACTGCCAATATGCCCGCAGATATGTTGACAAAAAGTTTGGGTTCAATTAAACATAATAAGTTTATTAAAAAATTGGGAGTTGTGAATTTGAAGGAAACTAATAATTAGTTGCAGCTCAGATTCTTGTGCTCCAGTGGGAGTGTTGGTTGAGGACCACAAAATACCTTTAAGTATATCATAAAGGGCCTGGCAAAACTTGTCCTAACTGTTGCTATGGCAACTATATTTTTATTATGTCGTGGTTGATGTCTAATTTTTAAGTACAATAATTATAGAGCCAAATAAATACAAGATTTACTACTGATATATCGCATTACTTATTTATTCATGCACTCTGACCAACACTCTAGTGTCTAGTCTGTTGTAAAAACTATTTCTTATGTTAGTCAACTGCCTGCCAGTAATTATTGTTTCTCTCAAAGAGTTAATAGTTGGGTCACGTTTTTTGTAAATACAGTGAAATCTCTCTCTATCGGACACGTATGGGACCAAAAATGTTGTCCACTTTATAGAAAACGTATTTAACTTGACCAAATATTTTTATTTAAAGTATATACATATTACTTACATATTACATTACAAACGCACAAATCTGTTTAAGTACAATTTAATTGAAAAAATCAGTAATTGTAGTTTGACGAGTTTGTGATTTTAAACTTTGTTCTAATAAGATTTTAAGAGAAGAAACAATGCAAAATGCTTTGCCGTTGCCGGTTTTAACAAAAAAGATTTTAATTCTTCTGTTCGTGCACGAGCATCGCTATTGTGTTTAATTTTACACACAACCTCCATGCATTCGTCATCATCTTAGTTCTCACTAACGACGCTTTCATCTTTTTCGTTTACCGATACAGTATCCCTTACTATAGCATTGATATCTGTGCAGTCATCTTCTACATACACAGCTTCGTCAATACAGACGAATGCTGACAGATCTACTTATGAAAACCACCATTGTCCAAGTTCCCTCAAGTATGTTAGAGGTTGTTCATTTAGTGACTTCTTTATGACAGAAAGTGGAAGATCGTCCTTAGAGTCAAATGAAATGTTACACACGCCTGCAATGTCTTTTCTTTTAAATCCGGTTTTTGAAAAACAGTTTTTTATCGTAGAAGGGCTAACCCTCTGCCAAGCAATATCAATCCATGTAATGGCATCTAAAATAGTAGTATTCTTTTCTAAATCTTTATTTGACATCGCCGAGCTGATTGGTTAAAGTAAATTTGTCCTTAACAGTTGTCTGTAGAACACTTTAAAATTTTGAATAACAGTTTGGTCCAAAGGCTGACAAGCGGAAGTGACATTTGGCAGAAAGAAGGTTATTTAATATTGTCCAGGGCAGGCGCACTCCTGGCATTTGACAGTTCCGTGTTTTAATAGGTACTCGCAACACCGAAGCGTTGTCGTCGCTAATTATAATGAGGTTAAGGAAAAATACTACTTTACCGGCTAATCTGTCATACGTTTCACAAACTTCATTTCCATTTGAATATTTATTTAGACAAATATTTAGAATTTGTGTTCATCTGTGGTATTTATTTATTTGTGATTTGAGTTTAAGATTCAATTTTAAATAATGGGATTTAAGTGTTCCATTGCTGGTTGTAAACTATTGTTATTGTAAAAACTCATTGTTTACCAAAAGGATCCTGAGGTAAGTTTTTCAAACATTTTTAAATGCTTATTAATTTTAACTAAATGCTAAACTATTTCAGTATTTTCAAAATTATCATATTAATTTATGGTTTTTTGATACAGGATACTTTTTATTTATAACATTCTTGTGTTTATAGATTTGTTATTTATGATGCGCAGCAGTTGGTCGTAAAGATTTAACGAATTTTAATGAGTTTTGTTCCTACGTTACAGCTTCAAGGTACCTAAAGTGATCATTGCTTTTACTTTTGTGTTAGTATTGTTGATTAGGATGTTTTTTGAATTGTCCAATGTACTGTATGACCTATCAGATATGTTAACATGTAACATGCATTTTTAAATTTCTTTTGTAAAAATTGGGGTTGCTCATTCATTCTTAAATAAATAAATAAAAAATGTTTGTTGTTGTGAATATTAAACTTATGAAAGGCACTTATAGGGATTTCAAGGACATACTGTAAATTATCAATTCCTGGCTCATTATATAATACTGAACCTACAATTTTTGAAATGTTGACAAATGATTTCACTTAACAATAAATATTATTTTATTTAGAAGAGTTTGTTTTCTGCACCATTAGCGTAATTACATAAGAAAACGTCCTTGAAATCTTCATAGTGCATTTCACAAACCTGTATTCCTAAAATGCCAGAAAAATTCAAATTTAAATTTGGCGCCAATGAAGATAGTTCATACTGGCATCGCGAGTGGTGCTCATTATGGTTTTGCAATAATATAGGGAGTTGCCTATCTATATCTACTTACTGATCTATGATATTGTCTAACTTTAAGTCTGTGTGACAAGTTGCATTGTCTGAAAAAAGAAGAATTTTGCACTTTTGCATGCCTAATGTTCTGTCAAACTTGGAAATCCATTCCATAAAAATTTCACTGGTCATCCATGTTTTTTTATTAGCACGCCAATACACATAGATTTTCTACATTAATGTTTTTAAAACTTCGAGGTTTTGTCGCCTTTCCGATAACCAAAGGTTTTTCTTTACCACCAGCCATGTTAACACAGTGCAAAACAATTAATCTTTCTCTAGAAATTTTACTGCCACAACATTTTTCACCCGACAAACTAAGAGTTTTATTGGGTAACGCTCTGAAAAATAGACCGGTTTTGTCTAAATTAAAAATATTGCTGTCTTTGTATTCGAGGCGGTTTTGTGACGTAGTTGGTATGTGTCTGAATGTGATATAATTATGATCTAGTTCCCTGACGTTTATGGACATTCACTTTCCTATCTGTCATTAGTTTTAATGTGTTTAATGTTTACTCTAATTAACTGTTTATTAAAACCTTAAAAGAGGTTCTGCATTTCATTACAGTGACTACTACGCCCAAGGTCCCGGATACGAATCCCGACACTGTCCGCTTGAAAAATGTTAGGCGAGCATTTTCACAAAAATACACCCTCGTTCGGATGAGAGGTAAAATGGAGGTTCCGTGTGTGAGCGTTGTCACGCACGTTAAAGATCTCTACCTTGCTTGCAACAGTAAGGGTTTGGCAACATTCTAAATTTTCCAGGTAAAAAAACTCGCTTCCGCCAATGTAGTACCTTCGGATGGAGCATTGGAAAATTACATGTAATGTCTTTATATTTGCTGATTAATGACGATCACATGTCATTCCACAATTACACAACATCATTATTTACGTTACCAGATTCCCCTATACAGACTTGTACGAAATCGTATGACGAATTCGAAAATGTTTCAAGCCATCTTCTTGACGCTTTAAAATTATTGTATCCCAACTCATTTGCAGCTTCTTTAGCTTTCTCTTTTAAAATTGGGCCAGAAATGGGTAGGTTTCTACAGCGAGCTTTTGAGAACCAGTTAAAAACAACTTCATCCACTTCAATATCCTTATTTGTTTGAAAATCTCTTTTTCTATTTTCATTTTCGTGTTCACGAAGTAAAGCAAGCAGTATATTTTTATTTTTTACTGTGTTACTAATGTGTGGTTTTCCTACATCAAATTGTTTTGCTAGAACACGCACACTTTGGCCGTGACTGTAGCATTCAATAAACATTAATTTTTTCTTTTAATGTTAGCGCATTACTTTTAATTTTTGTAGCCATAACTGTCAACAAGTTAAAGCACCAACATTAACTGAAATGGATGAACGACAGTTCAATGACATTGCCAAGAACAGGTTTTTATTTACCTGCTTTAGCACAATATTATAAATATTTATGGTTCTGAGTTGGCACCGTGTCATTTTATAAACTAAGGTCGATGTTTTGCCCACTTTTGTAAGGGACTTCATCAGGACAAGAAAAGAAAATAAGTAATAAATAAAAAATAATAATAAAGATAAGAATGATAATATGAAGTAGACACGTTAAAGTGTAAAGAGTAGAGTTACTTCTGAACTAGCCAAAAGTCTTGTGGCAAAGTAACTGGTGAAAGTAGCAAAAGTGGTAGTTTATATACGGCGAGAACTTGATGCATGAGTGATCATGCATAGAGAGGAGTGTCGTAGCGGATCAGTGAACGTTACGGTTTCCCTGTTGTGAACATAGGCCTTGTTTTTCAAATGGGGGAAAGGTAGTAGCCATCGTCTTTCTATTGTAGAAAAATGGAATTCTAGCAATTAGTTTCGTCTTGTCAAAGTTAATGGTATGGCCTGTTTCATGTTGGTGTTCGGCCACCGCTGAGCGATTGTACTGGCTTCTTCTTAAGCATCGCTTATGCTAGTTTAGTCTGGTCTGTACTGACCTTCCTGTTTCTCCTATGTACACTAAACCGCAGCTGCAAGGTATACTATATACGCCTAGGTCTTAATACTATTTTCGGAATCTTTTGGGGTTGGTAATATTTGTGAAATTTTATTAGTGGCGTATATAGTATACCTTGCAGCTGCGGTTTAGTGTACATAGGAGAAACAGGAAGGTCAGTACAGACCAGACTAAACTAGCATAAGCGATGCTTAAGAACAAGCCAGTACAATCGCTCAGCGGTGGCCGTACACCAACATGAAACAGACCATACTATTAACTTTGACAAGACGAAACTAATTGCCAGAATTCCATTTTTTTACAAGAGAAAAATTAGAGAATCCAGAGAAGTCAATAAAAATGTTAATAATCTAAACAAAGACGATGGCTACTACCTTTCCCTCATTTGGAAAACAAGCCTATATTCACACAACAGCGGAACCGTGACGTTCGCTGATCTGCTACGACACTCCTCTTTATTCATGATCACTCATGCATCAAGTTCTCGTCCTATATAAACTACCACTTTTGCTACTTTCACCAGTTACTTCGCCACAAGACCTCTTTTGACTTTGAATGGGTTAGTGAGTTTGCTAGTTCAGGAGTAACTCTACTCTTACTTTAACTTGTCTACTTAATATTATCATTCTTATCTTTATTATTATTTTTTATTTTATTACTTATTTTCTTTTCTTGTCCTGATGAAGCCTCTTACAAAAGTGGGCGAAACGTCGACCTTAGTTTATAAAATGACACGGTCCCGACCTGGAACCATAAATATTTATAATGACTCCGGCCGTGAAAGCCTCCGACATTAGCACAATATTGTATTAAAAGTGTTTGAAGGGGATGAGGTTAGTGACACTTTGTATATACATATATATTATGAGAAAAAAAATCCACTATAGAGATATTAAATTTGTCGTTGTAGGTGTCTGCGTCGGTTATAAAGAGTGTCCATTGAATAGAAGTATACGAAACGATTAATGTGTATAATGTTAATCGAGACTATGTAATAATGTCCTCTTAAGAGAAGCGTCCGCTTTGTAGAGGTGTCCGTTGAGAGAGGTTTCACTGTATTGCTTTGGCGTTTCCCACAAGAAGAAGTCACAAGGTACTAAATCGGCAGATCTTGTTGACAAATTTATAGTATCACTCCTACCAATGCAATCCCATGATTTGGAAATGAATAATTTAAAAATTTTTTAGCACTAAACTCAATTATAGCTTCTAGCAATGCACTCTTTCATTATTAAAAGATCTAATTTGCTTCTGGGAATGCTATGGAAATGACTTCGAAAGGTGTGTTTTTCAAAATATAAAAAGAAAATTTGAGGAAAAATTGGAATTCTAAAATTATTTTTTTAAATTTTTTATAATCGGATGAATTTGGTGTGAACCTTTAAAATATGGGATTTAAAGGTATAACCAACGAACAGACACCAAGTGACTTCTTTGTATTAGCGATATGTCAAACGTGATTGATTTGATCTTTTGAAATTGATCCGTACCAAGTATTGATTAATTGGGTTAGTGCAAATGATATGATTCTAGCACTGATTATTTCAATTCTGCAAGTAGGGTATACAGGCGAACATGAATTGTTTTATGAGTAATGCTGATTGATGTGAAAAATTCTGAATGTATTGTTCATTTTTACTGCGATAAGAAAGATGATATATTAATTTTTTTTAATATACAAAATTAAATATTCATTTAATGTATTAATATAACTCCCTTGCCACAATTTGTTTCTTTTTTTCTCATAACGTAACACCACTAAATACATATTACCACTATGTGACCATTATCAGTAGAAAACTACTACTTGCAATTATTAAACTAACATTTAAACTAAAATTAAAGCGAATTGCTAGTTGCTTCGCAGGATATTGTTCTCACCTATTAGGCTGATGTGAAACTTAGCAAGTACGAAATCAATAATGAACTAATGGTGGCTACTTAGTGGTCGAAGTACGTATTTAGAGATGAAAATTGTAAAATATTTACATGCTTTTCAACTTTTTGTACATGTTGAATAAAATTGCAGTAAAATATTTATGTTTTTTAACTTTTTGTACATCTTGAATAATACTTGCAGATGGTATAGGCCTAGTATTAAATTTAACACCAAGGCTATGTTTAGCGGTTGACTATTTTGTACTCTGCATGAAGACGTTGCAATCACAGGAGCATCAAATTGGTAAAAAATCAATTGACCAAATGAACATAATGTTTAATAAATGCTAAAAGATCAACATTGATTACCATTAAAGGAAGTTTAAATCAGTCATCTGTTGGAGCCAAACTATTGCACTGTTAAAGCTAGAGTTTTAAATCTAATGATCTGCTCAGACATGTATAGACATGAACTTGTTTGTGAACAGCAGGTGCAGGCAATACGAAAGATAACTATTGTGACTTCTGCTAAAAGATCGAAGTGTATAGATCAGGAATCCAAAGGGAATGAATTTTTAGTATACAAATTTGTAAAATGTAGGTAGTTCAAAATAAACAATGAACTAGTGCTTTCAGATTTTGTAGAATCTGGTAACACAGAATGGACTATAAATCGGTACTGCTAGTCTAGTGAGTCGTCAAGTGAGTGTTGGTGTTTTTTGTTATAATTTTGAGTCTGTAAGTTTTCAAAGTCTTTAAATTTGAGTGTTAGCAGTAAACTACTACATCCTCGTTTTATTAAATATGTTACAAACAATTTACATGCTAAGAAGTGCAAGCATGTCCGAAAAAATGAAAACTCCTCCGGGGCTGAATATCGGATGTTAAAAATTACACACAAGAAGGTGCAAATGATAGGGGTTTAACAAAAATTTCTCGTTATAAGTGATCCTGATTTCTCTACTTCTATGCATGCTGAAATCAGTCCGGTACTATGTAGTAGTCGCAGATCTGTTATTACTGAAACCATTATTAATATGAAAATTGATGCAGAAAATATAAGTAGTGATTGTGATTCAATCTGAGTCATTTACCTCCATTAATGCTGGTCATGTATCCGATAGCGTCGGTACCAATTTAATTGATGCTGCAAAATTGGGGCGTACCACTTTCCTAAAAAACAGATAATTTAGTGACACTACAATATACTTTCACACAGGCATTTTTCTTGAAAAAAAAAACGGAGAAGACGGAAGTTTCCCGAAGGCCTACTTTAAAAGGTGTTTAAAGAATGGTAAAGAGACTGTCTGTAACTGGTTGTTATATTCATGCCAACTAAAAAGCATGTTCTGTTTTTGTTGTAAACTCTTTAATAATAACTTCAATACAAAATTGACCGATACTACCAGTTTTTCTGATTGGAAACATATCGGATGCACTAGCAAAGCACGAGATTTCTTTATTGCATTTGAGAACCTTCAAATAATAGAAGGTACTGAAGGTGTCGTTCCAAACAAAAGTCACCATTGATATTTGAAATGGACCAAAAATGTTGGTATGATGTTATAAAAAGGCTTATCACTATTATCACATTTCTAGCTACGTGTTGCTTACCGCTTTGAGGTGATTCAAATGTATCTTGACGGAATAATGTTATAACATCTCATGCGTATAAAAAACATCAAAAGACGAAAAAATTCAAATGTCTTTTTATTAGAAGAAACATTTCAAAATGAAATATTTGTTTTAATTTCCGAGAAAATTAAGAAAAACAGTAATAAGTAGTCTCAAGTATTCAAAATATTTTTCCATTATTGTGGATAGCACTCCTGATATTAATCATAAAGAGCAAATCACTATTATTTTAAGATTTGTCGACATGACAAACTAACAGAACATTCGTATTGAGGAACATTTTCTTGGATTTTTGAAATTTTGGACATCACAGGACAGAGATATTTTTAATGTCGTTTGTTCTGGCTTAAAGATGTTAGTGATCTTAGAGAGCAAGGATACGATGATGGAACCAGTATGAAAAGGAAACATATTGATCTCTGATAAAGAAAATTTTATATATTAATCATAAAGTTTTTTGTGTTATGTGGTGAATCTGGTGGTGAATGATGCATAAAATATTACACATAAACTATCAATAACTTCGAATTAATCCAGGAAATAATTTTTTTGCAAACTTCACCTACCAATGGGTACTAAAAACATGGTACAAAATTGTTTTTGAAACCCTTAAACGACGTGTGGTGGGAGAGTTAAGTAAACGCAATTAAGCCTTTGGGCTATTATTGAGAAGAAATAATTGATGCTCTATCATATTTGGAAAATGATAGCTCAGTGGACCTAAATACATCAAGTGCAATTTCCTAATTCTAAAATTACATCATTTTATTTTATCTACTGTGGTGTGGTACGAGGTAAAATTCAAAATGAAGGTTGTAAGCAAATTATTTTAAACATCAGAGTTGAAGCATTGGAAAGGTTATTAAATTATTTAAAAAGTTTGTGTAATGATTATAAGTTTGAAGATTGTTAAAGGTAAGTAAAAATGACCTTACATTACGAATTTCGATTTGCCCAGAAGAAACGGGAACTTGTAATAATTTTAGGGGTACACCGACTAACTACATTGCTGTGAGAGTGGGTTCTTATGAATAAACATTATAAACATGTACAATATCGAAAGACAAAACTACTTCACAAGTAACACTTACCTTGAAAGGCTTTAGTAGTTGTCAAAAGTAAGGGGTGCCAAACAGTGTTTTCCCAGCGATCCCTTGATATTTTTGCTATGTGGGAGATGGTTATTCCAAATAGGTCTCTTTGATTTCGGCGTTCTAAAATCTCGTCACCTCAACTTTTACCTTTCTTAACCATATCTTAACAACACTTATTAACTTCCTATCAACTATAAGCAATTTTCAAAATAAAGGCCTCTTCCAAATATGACTTCATAATTGGGGTAGTTGGATATCCTTTCACAATGGTCACATTTACCTATCTTATAAATAATTCCAAATAAAATTCCATCTAAGCTTAAACTCTTAACAGTAAATTCCGGAAATATAAATAATCGTACATTAACCTTAAAGAACATAACAATGTAACACCCAACTGGCCAATAAACTTTCCTGTGCATGTTATGGTAATCCGTGTGGACAAAAGAAACGTTAAGTGTAGAAAGCAAAGTTACAGTAAACCTGCACTGAGTACCACAACAAAAACAAGGGGAACCCAAAGAATTAATGCCGTGCTAACTAAAAATGTTATAGAGTAGAGTGGGTCACACAGAAAGAAAAATTAAACTTCAAGAAATACAATTTATTTACAAACCCTTAAGAAAACAACATGTTATAGAAAAGGAAAACCAATTCGTATAGAACTAAACATCCAAAATATCCCAGAGGATTTACATAGTGGAAAAACCTTCGCAAAAATAATCAATACCCTTCTTTGATTACCTTAACCTAATTTGCTACCTAGATCCTAGTATTTATATAAAACACAAAATAGAAAAAAAGTTTTACCAACTCTATACTTACACATTGTCCACAAATAGTGCTTGACAAGTAATTAAAAAAAAAAGTAATGGTAAATTACAATCAGAGCTACGCTATGAGTCGAAATGCATTTTTCCTTGTGGCTGAAAAAAAATTACCAAACGTCAGACTTTACATAGTGTATTCTAAATTTTGATATAACTGGAAAATTATATCTTAAAATTCATATCCGAACAAGAACTGTCTTCATTAGTGTATTTTGCCAGTTTGATTGAAGTACGTTTAATTTCAACACTATGCTGCCTCTATTTGTGCGATGACCAACCGGAAAAACTTAATAAAAGAAACTACACATAATTCTTCCGGATATAGGTCATCAAAGCAACACAGACAAGAAATAGGAATTCTTAGATTGTTTGAACATTCCGTTGCTGCCCTACATCTGGTTATGATCAATATCTGCGGGATCACATGGCACAGCAAACCCAAAATCTTTTCCTTACCTAGAATGTACATATTACATAGAGATGGATTGAAGTATAGTTGAAAGTAATTTAGCATCAATTGCCGTAAATAATGTCGTTATTGGAAAAATTCCATCTCTCAAAGTAATCACTTTGTACAAACTAATTTCAGAATTCCATGTTATAAATCTATCAGTGAATTTTCATAGGAATATCTCTTAATTCGGATCTTATAGTCATTAGATCAATCTAAAATAAAATTTTGACAACGAATCAATTGAATATCCCACATTAGAAACTTAAAGCCAACAACAACGGTTAATGGAAAACCCATTTGGTAAAACACGTTGCTAAATTAATGTAATATTTCTAAAACAAATGCTTTAACAATCGAAAACTACGTTTTATAATCTTTAACGAAAATACCAAATTTTAATATTATATTGAAAAAGTAAATTTGCTATATTTATTATGATAATTGCACGTACTAATAAAACGTACAGCATGTTGAATAAGCAATTGTTTCAATTTATAAGGAAGTCGGAAATACTTAACAACTTTGCACATGACCGTGGGTACAGTAGGGCATATCAAATTTAATTACATAAAATGAAAATATTTACCTACAGAATGTCAGACAAATAATCGTATAGAATTGAAAGGTAGACAAATCTGCAACTAAACATGCAAAATAACTGTGGAAACAATAATAAATATGAATTGTTCAGTTAACTATGCACCAAATTATTTAATAAGAGATTTTCTAATTTAATTCGAAGAGCACAAAGTTCTTCTTTATTACTGGTTGTATATATTTCTATGCAGCTTACCTGGATGAATGGTGCCCCACAAATTGTGCATGATAATTCTATGCAGCTTCCTGTCAGATTCTCGAGCACCAATATCACCAATATCAATATAATTCTACGCATTTGGGGTTCTATAAACTCGATCCCCACTATTGGCTGACATAAATTCTGTGAATCTTACCTCAGCTGCTCTGCTCCAACACTATAAATCTAGCTAATCTACCTAGGAGGCTGAGGCTTACCTGGGCTGCTTACAATTAAATTTCATCTAACTGCAACCTTGCTGCAATCTGAAAAATACTTCCTTACAATCTTATCCAGAAAAACACAACTACCAAAATTTATCACATTTAATTTACACCAAAAAAAATTACTACTTCCAAAACCTTTTCAATTATAGCGGTTCACATACATAAAATTACATATTCTCGAGTAGGAAACATTCATTTTCAAAAATGTTGTTAGATCAAAACTTTCTCATACAAATACCCTCTTTAAAGTAAGTGGACTAACCTCATACCTGAGTTTAATCCCTGTCTTAATATGAGCTCACAGTAAAACCCTTTTAAACATGTGTGCAAAATTATAGCACAGCAACAACAAAAAGTCCTCTTTACTTTGTACATAAACGAACTTTATACAATTATTTTAAATATCTATCTCTACATAAACATATTTTCATTTAATTATAAAGTTCAATAAATTCTTAAGTCCATAAAATTCATAAAACTGCACTCAAAAAGCACAAGATGTCAAAACACATCAAATAAGTTCAACAAAAATTTTTTTTAATAAAAATCAGTTACCTGGAAAACATCACATCGCATGTATCTGCAATCCAACCATTGATGATGTTGCCCTCGACAATGACAATAAGGTATGGAGCCGCTTACAAGTTGAATCACATAATCCTTGTCACCACGCAGCTATCCAAATCTCTCCAACTAACCATCAATAATGCATCCAAACTTCCCAAACTGTTCCTCTACTGTTCTATACACCATCAGCAAACCACTACTCAATGCATTAACAATCGCTAATCTATATTAGGACGCCTTGCAAACCCCAAACAACCGAAGTAAACTGTAGTCAGTACCTACATGGCTTTGATAAGCTTTGCTCTTATTTCTAAACGTAGTTCAAGATTTTCTAAACGACAAGTACTACAGCACACAAACTTGCGTGTGTAACTATAAATAACAATTTCTTAAAAACACCGAATAATATTGACTACTATTTGTATTAAGGTCGATGACAAGCGAAGAAAAGAAGAGAGCCTCTCACCACCTCCTGGTGTTTATATAGACCCTATTATTCCTTTTTACAATTCACCATCCCACATGAACTAGCTTCCTTGCTAACCTCCTAACCGTTGCAACACTTTCTCAAAACCCAAAATCACAACCGAAACAAAATTCTAAAAATTCCAAGTTAGCCTTCAATAATTCTTCGTAATTTTGTAAACAAACATCAACGGTTTTGAAAATCTTGGAATCTTGACACTTGAACACAACAAATTACCGTGAAAATAACTAGCAACCGTACAACGGCTGTTTTGCTTCCCCAAAACTAGCCTCAACTGACATCAATTCTAATTAGATTCATGCCTCGCATGAGACAAACCTAGCCTGATCTCTCTCTATCTTACATCTGAAAATTTTCCCTCCCCTGTTTCGTTTACGAATCCCCATCATCTATACCCTCTCTTAATCTTAAACTGTCGCACGTCTCACTCTTGTGAAGTCCAATTACTTTTCTTTGTTTCTCAAATGCATGCTGAATCAGCGGTTGAAACAATTTACTACTCCTAAATAATATAAACCCTACATGTGTCTTACTCTTATTAATACTCGATCTAATACGCTTTCTTTGTTCATCCTTAATAACTTGACTATTGCTTCCCTACCTTAATTCTTATCCCGCTTTAAATTCTCCATCTCATTCCTACCTATAGCCTCAGATCTATCCTTGTTTCCTAGTTAACCCAACACCCGACAATTTCATCTCCCTCGTTTATATGCTAAAACACTCTGTCTTTGTTTTCATATAGATCCCTGCCTGCTTTAACGTTCATTTCCATTCGTAGAAAATATTGATTTTATTCTGAGCTTGTTTACAACGCTCCTTGAAATAAATCATTACCCAGAAAGTACCTATCGTAACCGTTGAGTTTTGTTTATCAAAACCCTTTCATACTTAGAAACTGTCTCCTTCTACCAACCTCATGTTTTTAAATGCTATCTTATGCTAAATTATCCTCTATAATATTCACATACGCTACACGATACTAAATTAATGTTCCTACTTCACTAAAATTATGCTCTTAAAATTATTGATCTTACGCTAAAGTAAAATGAAAAAGCTTTTTAACTATTATACGCTGATTTTACTATAATTAAAGATGTATTCTTACTCTGTACAGTAATGAATTGACCTTTATGATAAATACTTAGCGTTAATTGTTTCTGCTCCTTAGTATATTATGAAAATTCCTTGCAAATAACGGCAAAGCTGAAATTGAAGTAAAATTAATCTAAGTTTCTACTCTAAACTAATTAATCGTTACACTAGATTTTTAAGACGCCTATTTAACTTTCTAATAAATAATATTTACACACGCTAGCCTACCCTAAATTGTCCTATAACCTATCTAACTAATCCTAACCTACAAATTACATAGAAATATATATTTGGTGCTTTCCTGTTTATTTCTGTATCCTAATTTAATGTTACATTGAAATAGCCATTGTATAAATTTTTCAGGGTGCTTTTAATGTTGAAAGCTCATTTAACTTTTTTACTGCTTAAGTTGATTTATATAATGCACTAACGTAACAAAAATGTTATAACTGCTTACCAGCATCAGAAAATAAAAAATATATAAATCAGTTTTTTAAAGAAGGATGAGTCTGTACAAGACCTCAAAGCTTAACTTTGGAAAGTTTTTCTTTTGCTATGTTTGATGTAGCTATAAATTGTATTGAAGAAAGATTTTTTTCACTGTAAAAAGAATATAATAACTTTAATTTTTTGTACAAATTAAGATCGTATGACAATAATTGCATACAAAAGTGTGTTCATGATTTACAGATAAAATATACAGAACTCGGCAATCGACTCAAAGATTGTGATTTTGATGCTGTACCATTATGTGAGGAGATTTGGGCACTAAACCCTTTTTTAAAAGAATATATGATACCGTTGCTAGTGCTTCAGTATTGTCAGCAATAAATTAGCAACATTATTTCCGAACGTAGTTTTAACAAGTTTACAATTATTAAAGATTATTCACGTTCAAGCATGTCTCAAGAACATCTATTAGGACTCTCTACACTACAATTACAATTGAACATGAAATTACAGAACAAATTGATTATATGGACATCATTTTCTTGGAGAAAAGTTCGAAAGATCAAGTTTTAATTTATTTGTTTGTATTACGTTTATATTTTCATAAAAAATTCATAAAAATTATTATTTACTAAATGCTTTTTACCTTTGGGGCGGCAAAATTAGTATCCGCAAGAAGGCATGCAAACTTTTACACAGGGCCCTAATTAGCACAAATTTCAAGCGTCATAAACTAATACCGCTTATAAAAGGTTTTTACCATAAAAGCTTTTCTTTCGTTAGTATATTATAATTATTCATATATCTGCAAATCAATCTTAACACAAAATTAAACATCGAAATTTTACTGATATACAATCAAACACTAGAACAGAAATTTGCTGTCTTAAAGCATACTATACCAAATAATTTGACAAATGCTGTCGACTTTTAAAATTAAGACTGAACATTTAAATATTTATCAAATTATAAATTAGTATTTTAAAATAAAAATTTAATTTTTAATTTTGTTATTAGTGCTATTTGTTTCACAATAATTTCCTTTTTCTGTGGATACCATTTCCTTTCCTGCAAGTTACATTGTCAAGCAACATTTGGCAAAAACATGTAACCCCATGTTAAATTTCTGCGTTCGAGTTGTGTAGCTGATCAAATAGCTGTCTAGTATATTGTTAAGTTTTGTATCTGTTAGTATAGCAGTCGGTACCCACAGTTTTTGTGAATTTCTATTTTGTTTGTCTTCCGTCAGCCTGTAATTGTCATGGGGTTATATTAAGAGTAATCTTCTTATAGATAAATTAACTCCTACTAAAATTTTGCAAAACAAGAAATATCAGAAGGTATTGAAAAATATGATCTGAAATCTAGAACAAACGCGGCAATCCATATCAAGTGGTCCAGCACCGGTGGCCACACCATAACAGAAAAAATTTATATTTTGTAGATGCATTCTTTATGTTTCGGCTATCCAAAACTAATTTTTAAAATTTATATTGTATTCCAGTTAAAAATTAAGTCATTTTTTTTAGCCCATATGATGCTTTTTACATTGTAGGCACTTACGGTTTTCTAAATTATTCGACACAGGGTCATCTTTCACTTTTCAAATGAAGTGCAAATGTATTTAGTATTTATATGCCTAATATGTTTTTGTTATGCACCGTTTGTAGTGGAAGTTATTGAAAGCTAATGATCAGAATTCAATTTTCGTAGAGTAGTATCTCAAAGAAGGAACAGTTTCTCAATTTTTTTTATGCAAGAGCATACTTACTTTATATAAAATACCAATGGTGAGAAGCTTACTCTTTAAAAATTATACCCTCTTAAAAGTTGATTTTTTGACTCCTTCTGAAATGTTTCAGCTGCAATGTCGCTGTTGGGGAGCCAGATTAAAATCTGAAAATTGCATACATTAACGGTTTCTATGTTATCATCAACTTTCGATATAAATTGCAACTTTGAGTTTCAACTCAAAATAAGTTTAAAAATTGTGAATTTCAACAAAGAATACTAATTTCCACGTCTGGTAGAAGTAGGTATAAAAGAGTAATTATTAAATTATTTAAATATGTCAAACAATATAATCATTTTGATAACAACTCAATGTATACATTAAATTATGTGTGACAAATTTGCTTTCAATATTATATAATAAATTTAAAGACCATTTAATGAAATTTAAAATCTTCAAAAGTAAATTTAAAAAAAAAACAGTCAAGTAAAATATAATAAATTGTTTTCTTGAACTACTTGCACTGAATTAAGAACTATTACTAAACATACAACTATAATGTCTCATCTTCAATCAGTTTTTACTTTTGTTGATTTAAGAGCTTTGAGATTTCTTCACAAAGTTTGGGTGTGATAATGAAGACCATCCAAAATGCGGTGTACCACAAAACTTTGTTCTGCCATTGCAACGAGTCTAACAACTTCTGATGATACTTTTTAGTTTTGCTAAATGAAGAGTCCTTGCTATTTATTAAATGAATGGCTTTGCATAACATTTGTTGTAGTAGAAATTGTCAACTTTAGCTTATAGAATTGGTGTTTGCATCCGACTATGTTCAATTTTACCATTCAAATGTTTATAAAAGTATGGTTTCACGTAGTTTAAATATTTCTTTTATTATTACAAATGATATTTGTTACTGTCTTTTTTACAACTCACTGACATTTTGTTATCCAATAAAAATGTTTTACTAATTCTTAGGCCTTGTGTCACTCTAAAATTTAATATATTATTTTTGATTGTTCATTTTTAACATTAAACTTTGTAGTAGATCCATCTCTGGTGAGGAAAACTGAAGAACAAACTAATCGACTGTCAATGATCAGCATTGATGGAAAAACAAGTTCAGAAAGTGTAGAAGTTGTGAGTGGAGGGACAGATTGTACAACATCTCCAGAAACAGATTTAAGTCTTAGATTAATTTCAGAATCTGTTGAAGTATTACCTGATAGCTTAACAAGCCCTAGTTCTATTGAAGTACTGCTTACAGAAACTGAAAATACCGATGAATATGTATCACCTTTAGTATCTCCAATTGTTGAAGAAAAATTTTCTCCAGATAGTGTTGAAGTAATTGTTGAGGATCAAGATGAAGATTCAGTATCGTTTGCTTCTATTTCTGATAGTACATCGACGACTCTTCTAGAAACAAATTTAATTATAAAGCAACCTGGTCGCACTAATGTAATGCATCTTCCTTTACCACCATTAATTGATACACAACCACTTGGTAGTAAAGAGAATATAGCTTCATTAATAGAATGCTCTAATGTAATAGATATTCCAAAACTTTCAGAGGTTCAAAATGATGATGACGGTTCACAATCTGATAGAACTATTATAGCAAGTGATAATGTAATGGAAAGCAGTAGCGATACAAGTACTACTACAGAAAGCTTTTACTTGAAAACTATGATAGCCGATGCTATGACTGAAAAATCAACTTCGAAGGCAACACCAGATGTTCCTCCCAGGGAAACATCTTCGCCGTTAAGTTCAGAAAGTCGATCCGATTTGGTGAAAATTGGCTCAGGACATACATCCGGTGATGAAAATGAAACAACTACATCCTCTGATATAGAAATAATATCTAGTCCAAATGGTGATTCTAGTAGTACACAGAGTAGGCAGAGTCCAGCTAAGCTTGCTTTTAAACAGAAATTAGAAAATTCTAAGGATGCACTAAGTAAAATAGCTGTTAGAAAAATTAAAGGTCATAATAGAGAATTGTCAGAGACTTCTAGCATTAGTGATGACTTTCATTCTTCAGAAATAGATAGGCTAATTAAACGCATTACAGAAATGACTGAAATACTCGAACTGAGAGAATCCAAACTTATTGAATTTAGCAGGTAAGACAGTTCTATACTAGCTATCTTTCATTCTTTTTGTTTTAATATGTAAAGTATTTCTCATACTTATAGTAATGGTGTGCTTTAACACGTTCACTGCGGCACTAGTTACACATAGTTTGTTTTTAGTTATATTACCAAACCCATACGTCGGTTCTTTACACATCTGTAGCGGTGGTACTGTACATATGTATCTGGTAAACATTTTCCATCGAAATCTGCCCTAACTTTATAATTTATTTTAAAATTCAAATCGTCTCGGCAAAATTTTGTTAAATTAACACTTAGCATTAATATACTTTAGTTGCACATGGTTTAGTCAAGTAACTAAAGCAATAATAATTGGTTAAAATAGTAGTTTATTGAGTATACAAAATATTTATTTAGTTTTGTATTCTAACTAAGTTAAAATGTTTTTCAGTAAAACAAGAAAGGCACATTGCTTGTCTTTTCTCAGTGTGTGCAAAACGAGTAAACTTTCGTTACCTTTTGTCTGCTTTCCAACTTGACAGGTTGACTCTAAGTTTTTTGTAACACCCTACACACTTTCTATGATATTTTTTTTCCAGGACCAGTTTCAACTTCAAATGTATGCACCCCTTTTAGGCGTATGGGTAGTTGCATTTTGAACATTTGGTTTTCTTCAATCAAAGCAAGTGCTAATTTTCTTTAAATTGAAGCATCGTTAGAGTACGACCTTTTCTTTTAACTTTAATATAAACTATGTAACAATTACCGAGAAGTTTGAATGCCATTTTCTATACCACTTTAATCCTTTTCTTAAAGTGGTATAATCTGAAGACATTTCGTTTAATATCTAACCCCTTTTGGCTTTATTACAGTGCATTACACATTTTCTCTTTAGAACTAGTTCTGAGAAAACCGGTTTCTTTTACCAGTATCATGCGTGTTCAAATCATGCACTTGTCTATTGAATATAAAAAGGATTTGTCATTTCTCCTGCCATTTAATTGTTTTAACTCCATTGTTGTTATGAATTCCTATAACTTCATGTTTATATATTTTACAGTTTACAAATACTCTGAGAACGTCTTTCCACTTTAAACGTAAAGTTCTACAATAAGAAGTTTTTTTTTGTTGTAGTTTCTCAACAAGTAAGACACTAAAATATCAATTATTTGTATATAAAGTGCGTCCACTATCCAGCAAATTTTGCATTAGATCCATAATTACTTTGACTGTATGAGAATCGTTGTGGTTGTCATTTTGGGTGGATCCTTTCTGCAATAAAAATTTAAACTTACAATATAACTTTCCATTGTGCAAAGTTTGTATAGCTTCACGCCATACTTATGTCTTTTATTCTTTTATATTGATGCATGTCTAATTGTCTTATTCATGGAGTCATGCTTTCATCTACAACAATCTATTTTCCAAGGACTAAAATTGATCGAAATCTAGCATAAAATATAGTCAAAATGAGTCTTGTGCGAAATAAACAATCATGGGATGTTTTAGATTTTTCGTCATCATTAAAGTGAATATGCTATAATAATAATAAAAATTGGTCTTTAGTCATTTTAGAGCAAATTTTACATTTGTGCTACAAATCATTTTTAGACCAGTCGAGATCTATACTCTAGCTAAGCCCATGCAAATAATAATTCCAAAAATTCATCTGAATTTACAATTGACAAATCTTTCAGACGAGACTTATCTTTTACTCTTCCAGTGTAAATTTTTTGTAAAGCATACCTGTTAGTTTCAACTATTAAATGAATTACTTGATCTATAAAATGTTTGGAAACATCCCATGGAGTTATACACATTTCATGATTAGCATTTTTGTCCCTGCTCATGTTCAGCAATATTAAGAACATTTTTGTTTATCTGGTGGTATTCAAACGTCGTTCTGGAAATTACAAACAAATGTGCAAACTTGATGTGTTTACATCAAAATAAAATTTACCTGAAACTTCATTAGCATGGAAGTCTGCATCACTTACATATTCCTTTTCATGAGTATTTTCTAAGGTCGAAGTTTCTGAAAACTATATTACCAGTGGATTCCTCTGAATCATCAGTAGAATTTGGTAAAGATGCACTAGGTTCATAATCAGTATCTGTATATTGTTACATGTTAGGTGAATTAGCTCGTAGCAAGCATTTCAATTATTAAATAACCAGCTTCCATTCTCTTATAGTTAATAAATTTATTATATTTTGTATTAAAGTAAAGTAATTTTCCATTTCTGGAATCTGACCTCGAGTAGGTTATAAATTGTTAGTTACATTGTAGGATTATAATGATTTACTATGCATAAATATCTTAAGATACTCTCGAGCAATTTTTATTATTTTCGGGAATACACTATGAACCCACACTATTGAGGTACTGAGGTTCTTTATTCTAATTAGTTGTAGAACATTAGCCAATTTGAATGAGCCAATCCTGAGAGTGATGAACATAGTGTTGAAATAAGTGAAATGATTTACACTAACTAGAAAGTGTTCACTTCAATTTGGGATTTGATGAAGCACTTGTGCTTTTGAAAGTGCCATTCTCGTAGGTGCTGTCGATTTCATACTCAAGTTTCTCGTCTTTTATCTTTTCTCATACCTTTCCTGAATGTTGCTACTACTACTACCAGCCAGCACTGCAATCAAAAAAATCTGCATGAAAACGGACCGCATTGACAATGCTGAGAAAAACTCGTCGTCGAGGACTAAATGGAAAACCTTATGTAGAAATTGACATTTATTTGAATATTATTATTTAATTAAATAAGGGGATACGTAATAATTGGCGTCTGTCTGCACCTGGGAAGTAATAATCTGAATAATTATCTGCAAAGAGATCCTCTAACTCACTTCCTATTGTATTATTTCGTTATCTGTGATATCAATATTGTTGCCAATATTTCATTACTAGGACAAATCTCTGATAAAATCTCATGGTCTTGATTTCAGGTTCTAAGATATGTGTTACCTAAAAGATATGCAGGCAAACTTAACCTCAATTATTTTCTTAAAATAAACTATTTTTAACTAGAATTTTGCATGTTTTAACCAGCTTAGAATTGCACAAACAATCTTATTATACTCTAAACATGCTAACTCTTATAATTATTTACCATGACACAACATTTTAGAAGAAATAATACGAGCTGTTTTCCATAATACACACACCAGTCAAAGATGCCTGGTAGCACTAGTTGCAATAATGTATTTGTTGGTTGCGTAACGACATTTAACACAATTCACTGTCACAAAGCTATTGACAAGCTTGAACTAGGATTAATTGCTTTTAAATTGTCGTTTTTGCCACTGAGTAATAGATCGCCTCACCAGTCTGCTGGAACGAAATATGCTATATCTGGCATATGTGTCTGGTATTAAAGTGAATGTGCCAACAGGTAGTGATCTTGAATTATATTTTAAATGTGCTTGTCACAGGAGAGTAATTGTGCTATAGTTGCTGAGCTTTATGTACCTGACTAACAAAATAACACGCTATGAAGCCTTCCAAATAACACACTCAAGTAAATTTTACATAAACTTTACCTAAATTTGTCTGTGACCAACTTTAGTTACCACCTGCGATTGCATAAAGTTTATGTAATTATTATGTTATTTTTACTAAATGGAGAAAAATTTTATGTAAAATTCGAGTCAAATTTACTTAATACTAAATAAGCTTAACCAATAGGTAAAATTACTGATAAGTAAGTTTACTCAATAATAGTTAAAATTAACCTATTGTTTACGTATATTTAGGTCAATAATACTTATATTACTTATATTATGTTGTGTGCTTCCACATGCCTCTTGGTTATAAAAGTTCTCTCTATTCATAAATGGAATTACAACTGTAGTTATATGAAAATTCAGAACTTAGAACCGCCAATTGCCGCAAATTAAACAGAAAAATCAAAATGAAACCAACTGTACTGATAAATGTGATAGCGCTGTTAGCTCCCGTGAAGGAATTAATTCTCTTATAAATGCAAAACAGACTGTATTTATGCAGAAGTACAATGAATAGCATTAATAATCCAGTGCTCCATTCCCTCAACGAACATGCTTACTTGAACCTACTCTTGTGCCCTCTTGTTGTACACGAATGAATGAGGTTAAGAGCAACCAACACTAGGGTGCGTTCGGTAATCTGTATACCTCTCACACTCGGCTATACTGACAGGATCATCAACTCGATAACTTGACCTACTTTAACAATTCTAAATAAATTTGCAAAATACATTTTGCTTAAAATGTCATCTTACAATATTAATCTTTTGAGTACAAATATTCTGCATCTACAACATAACTTAATAAGTATAAAAATCATCTAAATATTTTGGTTTTCGCACATTTCGACTTCGCATATTAGAACTATTTAAATTCACTTGACTAATTTCGTTTTCACTTTCACTATTTGTTTCATAATTTTCTTTTTCACGTACACAACTTAAATTGTCACTTTCAACAGGTTCATCCTCAGAGTTTGACGATTCATTATCCACTTCTTCTGGAGTTTTAAATATATTTTCATTCTTCTTACATGTATCGTTGTCGTAAATCTACGTCCATCAACCCCTTGTATGCTTGACGCTCGATATGTATCTGCCAGTAATACTTCTGTAACTGTATATGGACCACGATATCGCACTTGTGTCTTCGTACTTTCACCTGTGTGTGAAGCATTACAACGGATTAAATCATGTCGCTCTTTCATAAACTGTTGTTCCCGAATTAATTTCTGACAAATTTCATTTTGAATTTCTTCTGGTGGTTTCCACTCAACATCCTTACTGCCTCGTACCATACTTGTTAATTGACCATCAGAGAAACATGGCATAAACCCATACAAGGACTGAAATGCAACTTGATTTATTTATCGCTATATTTAAATTTCGTTCCACACTTAGCAAATTTTCATCCCAAGCAGTTTCATTTGATATACATGTCATAACTACTGGAATTAAGGTTCTATTTACTCGTTTTACTTGTCCATTTGCACGGCCCCTCTGTGAAGAATTTAATATATGTTGACACCCATTTTTTCTAATAAAATTTTTAAATAAATTCGATGTAAAACAATTTGCACGATCGGATATAATCCGATTTGGAAAACCAAACTCGGTCATCATTTTTCATCACCATCACGGTCACTGTTGCGTCCGTACTTTCTAGACGATAAAATTTTACAAACTTTGTTAGAGTATCGATCACGACTAAAACATATGCATTACCACTATCACTACGAATGAAAGGACCTGTGTTGTCAATATGAATTCTCCAAAATGGTCGTTCCGGCACTGGGATCGGGTTTTTAAAATCCAGGCTGTTTTCCTGTAGGAATTTTTGATAAAATACATTCAGCACATACACTTATATGCTGATGCACATAACGCATTGTTTTTGGTATCACATATAACTCTGTATTTCCACCGTTGATTTTAACTTTACAGAATAATTTTCCATTTCTTAACACATAATCGTTTAAACATTCAGCTTCCTCGCGTGTATGTTCATTTCGGTCTTTGTTTTATATATATTTAGCTTTATTGGGATATAATAAAAAGTATTACAATAAAAAAAGTATTAAAATAAACAAAAAAACAGAGAATCCCAATATGCGGGGTTCTGTATGAAACAGATTTTCAATCCTACTCAAAACAGGTAAATAAATGTGTGTCATAAATGTAGCATAATGTATGAATATGAATGTATATGAATATGTTACTGGCTAAGACCTTTGATTTAACAATAATTGCTGCTGAAGTTCAGCTCTAAATTTAAAAATGGCATTGCAGTCCACAAATAGGTGAGGCCATTTGTTAAGATGACTAACAGCAACATATTCAAAACTTATTCTTAAAACAGGTGGTCAGGCGATGGTAATAAACTCCACTAGCATAATATAAATTGCTAAGTACTAAAAAATTCACTAGATACCAGTTAGTAGATTTAGGTAAGATATGCTTAAATTGATATAAGGATTTAACCTTTACATAACACATCGAGGACGTCTCAATTATTTTCTTTAATTCTGCATCACTGTGTTGTATCATTAAAATGTAATCGTCTTCACTCATTATTTGTAAAACATCTAATTTTTTATTTACATCACTTTAAATGACTTCTACTCCACGTGTTGGATGCAAGTGAAGCTTTATCCTTTTTTTGTTATTCGCGACTTAGTCTGGGAATAACCCCAAGGGTGAGCAATGAGAATGGGCGTGGGTATGGCGTAAACTCAATAATAAACAATCATGGAAAGAAAAAGGGAAATTGTGCGTCACTATATCTATATGGACAATACAAGAAATTCAATACTCCTATGAGAAGATACAGAAACTCATGGGATATAAGCACAATAAAAAAACTTACAAGTTAATGAACTAACACATCTGGAAACCTCTTGAACGTATCTGCATCCGCTTCTATCACGCTGACCCTGAAAGAAAATATTACACAACAAATTTTCTATTAAAAAGACACCATTTGTGCTTTTCAATAAAAGAGCATAACGAAAGTTATAAGTTAATCATCTTGAAATTACTACACCAAAGGTATTTTACTTAAAAATGGATATCAAGAATAAATCAATTGTAACATGTCTGTACTTTTATATTGTTTCAGCATTCATCTAATTTCGTTACTCAAAAATTTATTTTCTCAAATGTTATCTTATTAAAGTTAATTACCCATAGAATAAAAAACTTGAATCCAAAAATGTAATTTAATGCAATTCCTTTTTTTGTTAAATAGAGTTACAAGTATAAAATAATAAAATTGAATTCTGATATTAACTATAAATCTTTCTCGACATAATAAGACTTTACTTTTTAGTAATATTTTAAAACAAAATTCTTAATTCCCAACGAACAGATCTGTGGATTGGTTTACATATATATCAAATAAATTTAGTTCATATTTCTTCTAAAAAATCTAAATCACACGTAGCTAGTTTAAATAAATAAAGTTTCAAATTTATCATGGTATAGAAATGACACAATGACCCTACTAAAGATTGAACATCTGTAATTAAATCTTTTTAAACAGGAAGTGGACTTTGTAATCTCTTTGTTTTTGAACACATGTATATTCCACGTGTCTTACAAAATTACTTTCTAAAGAACCATATTTCACTTTGTTTAAATTTATTTAGCACAATTTTAGAAAATAACTCTGTTATCAAATTAAGGAAATATTACTATTTTTATGATCTTACGCAAAATTAATTCGTTCGTAAAATTTAACATGATTAAGTTAATCCTCTCCTAAAATTTAATATCGTTCATCAATCCAATGAACACTTTCAAAAGTCTAGAAAACGTAGGGACTGAAAGTTTAAATACTTGGACTTTGCGTAGGTGAAGAAGTTACCTCTTCCAAACGAACTGCGATGCACAAGATCAGGTCCTGCTTAACAAAACTTCATGCCGAGGATATAACGTTGACGACCAACATCTGCTCAACACGCCTTCCCCAATAAATCTCAAACAACGACCTCAAATACATCCATAACGAGTTGCTTTAATTCCAATTATAAATCTGGTTATTCCAAACGCTAAGAAATTAAAGATCTTTTGTTTTTGTTTTAGTATAAAAATTACTTAAAAATTGTGGTCTCACCGTTAATAGACACCGACCTCTCTAGCCATGTTTTTTGTTACTAAGTGTGCTCGGTTGCCTTGCTGGAACCTGAAGAATAGTAACATTACAGGGCCCCCAAAACGACCACGAATTCTTCCCCTCTACAATGGGTATCCGAAGACACCATTTGACACGCAATCGTGTCCCCATCCTATGAACTTTGTAGCTTTGTTTACATTTTCAACCACAATGACGAGTTTGCTTTTTAGTATCCTCCACGTAGAGAACAGCTGATCTGTCTTGCGCGTCACCTTGTGACACTATTTACGCAAGCGCTATTTTAATTTAATTTAAGACAAATGACTTGTTCGTTACATAGTCCTTTTTAAATACGTTTTCAAAGTGTTTATTGCTATTAAATATTTCCTAGTAATGCATTTAAAGCTAATTAAATGATAATAACGTCCTGTTCTATTGTGAAATTGTTTTCTTCTGATATTACTATATTGAATAAAAAGATCAGATATTACAGAACTGCAACGAATAGGGTCTCTTTAAAGCCAGTGCCCCAGAATATATATTCATTACACACTTATCGGCATTTTTGAACAATCTACTCGTGATCTCGACAAAGCATCCGCATGACCCATTTTTACACCATGTCTATATTTTACATCCATATCATACTCAACTAGGAGTCCATTCCACTGTGCGATTTGTGGACTCCTAGTTTTCTGTGCACTCAAATATACCAATGATTGACAATCCGTAAACACTGAAAATTTCAAACCAATTAAAAATGTCTAAACTTCTCTACACAATAAACAATTGCCATCAACTCTAATTTCGAAGAGTGATAATTCCTTTCTATAGTGCTGGTCCTTTTGCTTATATAATAAAATGGGTGCAGTTGTCCATCGTAGCTTTGGACTTGCATTAGAATACCAGAGATACCATCAGTGCTGGCATCCGTAAATAAAGCAATTTCTTGAGCTTTAGGGTTATATAACTTTAACACTGGCTCGTTAATCAAAGCATTACGAAGATCAATAAAAGCATTTTCTTATGCCTCTGTTCAAATAAATGTAATATTCTTACATGTTAAATCACTTAAGTCACGAGCTCTAATCGCATATTGCGGTATAAATCTACGAAAATAGGATGTAAGTTCTAAAAACCGTTGCACTTCGTGAATGTTTTGTGATCTATTAAAATTCTGGATAACACTCATTTTCTCATAACCTTGAGAAATTCCATTTGCAGATATTGTATACCCTAAAAATTCAAATTGTTGTAGCCCAAATTGACATTTTCGTAATTTTAATGTTAATTTTACCTTACGCAGGGTTGTAAAAACTTGTTGCAGTTTTTCAAACATTTCGTCCCAGTTCTTTGCAGGTACAATCAAATCGTCAATATACGACATCGTAACTTTATTTCTTAAGAGATCTAATACCATGAACATTAATCGACTAAACTCATATGGCTCGTTTGTTAAACCAAAAATTAATTGTTCAAATTGTCCCGTTGTGTCTGGAGTAATAAAAGGGGGTTTCTTTTTCACAGCATCACTTGATGGTAGTTGCAAATAGCCATGTGCTAAATCTAAGACTGTATAAATTTTACTTCCACTCAAATTTTCTAGATGCTCATCTACCGTCACAATAGGAAAATTTTATTTTACTGTTTGTCTGTTCAACGCTCGAAAATCAATAACTAAACATGGTTCTCCGGTCTTTTTGTGCACTAAAATTACTGGACTCGTATAAGGTGACATAGTTTCTGTTACTATATCTGCTTTTTTCCACTGTTGAACACTATCATCTATTATTTTTCTTGCAAACTCGCTCGGTAAGGTTTAGCTCATACTGGTATTCATGTATCGCAAATATCTACTTTCATTAAATCTGTACACCTGAGTTCGTCCAATGTAAACGCAGAACAATCTTGAAATTTGATGCACAAATCTAATAATTTATCTGTAACTGCATTTTCTACAAGCGGATCAGCATTCAACATTCTTTTTGTAATCTTAACCTTATGTCAATGTTGTCTTTAGGTTTGTCCATTGTGATTAAATGGGCAGTAGGACTACGTCCCACTCAAATTGCATTACCTGCTCTTAGTGTAGCATCTTTTCTAAAAACGTTTGCTATTGGTAGAGTTATAATTTCATTGTTATACTCTGTTTTTACAAAATTTATGTGGTTTGCTAATAGTACCCGATCTTCAAGAGATTTTATTTCTGTTTGGCAAGAAATTTCCTCTATTTGAATATCTCTGAAAGGCTGTTGATTATTATATCCACACACCAAGTTCTCGTTTATATGCACATTTGCAACGCTTGGGTGCTCTGTAAATGATCGTCCAACTATTATCTCAGTTGTTTGTGTTATCCATTTTAGTGGCAGGTTTCGTGCGAGCTCTTTTCTTATCAGGGTTTACTTGTTTTAATTGCTTGTGCTTGTCGAAATTTTAATTTGTAAAGCAGCTGCCAAACTACAAAAAAATATATAATTAGGAATGCAGTAATCAAGTGAATAATTACCTCTTGCACTGCAGGTACCGTCATAAATAAACATTCCACTGTTGTCACGTTCTTGTTCAAAGAACTTAATTAGATTAGCAACAAGTTGCTTTCTTGTAGTGCCCAAATGACCATTCAACATTTTACCTTCACCATTACAATAACACTAATGTTAGTGCTGTGAAAGAACAGTTTATAATTCAAATGTAATGTGAACTAAAAAATACAACATTAACCAATGAAAACGACACCAGACAAAGGAAAAAAGAATATCCTATTTTTACTGAGATTGGGGTTAAGCACTATCGCACTATCTTTATTGATTTTAATTGATTGATACTTTTTTTTTGTTACAAAACTACTGGTGTATAATTTGTTGATCTTAAATCGTAAATAATGTGTTACATATTGTAGTGTATTATTCAGTTAGCGTACAATAAAAAGTGAAATATCGATTGGAACATCCATTTTTCAGCGACCTCATATTTTAAGTGGAAATAGTTATTTTAAAAAAAAATTACCTTTATGTACCCTACTTACCTTTGTTTTTATTGGTGCTAACTGTGTTTCTTTTCATTTCCTTGTGTTAATAATCATTTTCATTAATTTTGCAAACGTTAGAATTAAAACAAACATAGATTGTAACAAGCTCTTATACTCACCCCTCTGCAGGATGAATCGGAACACCTTAAATAGAAATTTTGAAATATGAAGCATGCTTTTTTACATTCTTTTAGCTTGATTCTAAAAAAGAAGTCGATGTTTAAGTTTTTAGCATCTATTCTTTTAATAGGTAAAACTTTTCCTCTTTTTTAAATTGGAAGTTGAAAAGTGTTTCTATTAGTTTTGTTTAACTTTAACTGTACTTGAAGTTGAAGTTTCTCAAATTAGTTTTCATCAATTAACAAAAGCATTGGTTTACAGTTGTATTTAAAAACATTTTATTTGTATTTAAATTTCTTTACTTAAGCTATCCAATTGTTGTTTAATTTGTATACAGACACAATGCAGAGTTACAAGAAATTAATAATGAATTACAACATCAACTCAATGTTTTTCTTACAAAACAAATAGAATCTGCGGATTTATCCCAGGTTACAGAAGAATATACACAAAGACTGTCAATATTAGAAAAAAAGTTTCAACAAGCCATTAGAGAAAAAGACAATTTAAAGAAACAGCTTGATCAAACTAAACAGGAAGCAGCTACCCGCATGAGTAAAAGTGATATGGATTTGCTAATCTCTGAAAAGGATGAGATAATTAATGAATTGCGAACAGAAGGTGGAAAACTTTCTAAACAACAGCTACAGCATTCAAATATTATAAAAAAGTTGAGAGCTAAGGAGAAAGACCAAGAAACTATAAACAAAAACTTGAGGTATGTTATAATTTTTTTATAAATATTGCTTCTTATCAAATTAGGTTTATAGGGAAAATCTAGAAGATTTAACATTAGAAACTGAACGTTTAAAGCGGTCAGTGGTTGCAAAGGAAGAAGTTGAACGTTCACAGATCGAAGCTGTTCATAAACTCACTTCTAAGAACAAGAAACTCGAATTTGATATTAGCCAGTTACAAGGTCAAGTAGATGATATCACCCAAAAATATGATACTGTAAAAAGATCATTAGATGCTGCCAAAAAGGAATTAGTTGATAAAAACAAAACTAGTTCCGAATTACATGCTAGGGAGCAAATGCTGCAAAGTCTTGAAAATGAAAAGCGAATAACTGATTCACAAAATGAAGATGTCTGTTCATAAAACATATTAACATAATAAATATTAACTTTTTATAATTTTTAGATTATAAACCAGTTAGAAGATTTAAGATTTAAATTACAACAAGGTGAATTTGAGTATATTAAGAAAGAGCAGAATTTACGAATGGAGAATAATGAATTGTTAAGACGACTAGAAAATGCCGAAAGACGCAATGAAGAACTTGCCCAGTCTGTTACCGACATTAGTAAACCTTTAATACGGCAGTTAGATGCTCTTCAAGCCACTCACAATACAAAGCTAGCAGCATTTGAAAAAGTCGAGCAAGATTTGTTGGTAAAAATTGGTAAGATAACTTATTTAATCTGTATAATTTTTTAACGTTCAGAGTAATTACTAGAAATTGAAAATAAAATATATATTACTATCCCCATAAAATATTCCATACGCATACTTCCATGACACATAAATGTGGCAAATCCATGAAACTTCTAAATTATTGTGTATAACTAGAGTTTTGGAAGAGGGGTTGTGGGTCATATAATTGTATATAAACAAGAAAAATTATTAGAACGCTACTGTATCCTGATATAACGCAAAAGACACTGATGCGGAATACAGAAGACCCCTCTAGTAATAACCAATAATATAATTTACTTTATTCACTTTTTAAGCTGTAACCTAAATAATATTATTCGTACTTACTTTGCACAGAGGTCAAACCAAACAAGAAAGAAAATTAATTACACAACTATATTACATAGAGGAACACTATTAGGTTTCACAATCATTATAAACAAGAAAAAAGTTCTTTAACGTATCAATAGGGGTATGTAATTAAATATCACCAACAACCAATTGTGGTTCTTAAAATGCAGTACTTGACTTTATATTTTATCTAATTTTAGAAATATATTTTCTTTTCTGAGATTCAACTTTGGATATGTAAAACAGTATTTGAGTACGAGCATAGGTGAGTTTAAATTGAAATTAGCATAAATAATAGACCTTTTTTGTTTTGTTCCAAATTGATATGTATTTCAATAATGTGTCCAAACATAAGTACAAAATAAAAATTTGTTAAAGGGTTCTGAATAATGACAACACAGTACATCAATCTTAATAGTCATTTGTTTAAATGAACACAATTGAATTTATAAATCTAATTAATGTATTATTAGTTTAATTATGATTTGGCAGATCTGGTATAAGGAATGTGTTACTTTCATTTTCCTACTTTAAAAGATTTCCATCTCACCTTTAAATAATTAAATATCACACTTCCTTTATTTTGGAATTTGTTACATTCATTTCCCTACTTTGAATTATTTCATTGTCTTGTTATAACTCGGCGCCGCGTTCAGCGCTTCTACTACAGTTGGCAACACTGATACGCTCCACGTTCACATTATTGCGCAATAATGATATTACTCATAATTACGTGTCAAATTGTATCACATACCAAATGCGTTTACAATGATACAATTGACACTCAAAAAGATAAATAAAGCTAGGTACTCACTTAAAACGCTCCTTTCAGCCCGATCTCAGGGCCCTTGTCGGTTGGGAGTGGGTGCGTCATGCCATCGTTGAAACCAAATTTATCGTTCTTCTTAATCTTCTTTGGGGATTAAACCACTCATAGTTTTTAAAATTATCTTTATTAATGTTTCGATCCATAACCTAGGATCGTTTTCAAAATAATAAAAACTTCAAGTTTGACATTTATGACATAAATTGAAGGTGACTTTGATTTATTGATGTTTGAAATATTTGGTCTGAGTACACTAAGCAAAAATTTTTAAAGTTTAAATGAATAATTGCCTTCAATTTGTGTTACGGCCTGGGACCGACTTTTTTAGGTAGCCAATACGCTTAACGTGAAATCAGCTGATTAATTTTTATTGTAAAAATTCAATAACTTGGGAATTGGAAAACATTTTTTAACATGTTTCTATTTATACAATTTAGAGGATGGTTATTAAAGAAGTGTGCAATTGCATTATTAAAAGGCTTAAGTAGTCGTTTTTTTATATTTATTTTGAAGGGGAAATCATTATGACTTAGGCTACCTCTTTGGTAGATTTTAACATTGTTCTGAGGTGACCTTATGGCGGGTTTACACTTGTCAGATACCAATGTTGTTCTATGAAGGTTGTATATGGATCTGAGGCGACCCTATGGCGGGTTTACACTTGTCAGATACCAATACTGTTTAACGGAGATTGTATATGGTTGTGAGGTAACCTTATTGCCGGTTTACACTTGTCAGATACCAATGTTGTTTTACAGGGGTTGTTAATATGCTTCATCATCATCATCATTGGATCTTCATCTCAAAACTGGTTGGACACGTACCTGCACTTATTTATATTCTGAGTTAGCTTCCTTCTATTGTTTTCTAATTTTATGTTTTATTTCACCGAGATTCGGTGAAGGGGTTAAACAACCTGTGGCTACCAAGATCCCCAACACTTAGATATTTGCCGAAATAATGGTTTTCTAGTTAATATGCTTATTGTTATATAATTAGTTATTGTATGTATAAATAGAAATCATGTATGTAGGCTGTATTTCATGTTAATATCGCAAGGAAAACCCAGGAAAAACTTGCAATGCTACCTAGATATTGGGGCATTTGATTTTCATTTGTTATTTCTTTTGTTATTTCTTTTAGTAATGGAATCCATTGTTTACTGAAACTTACGGATTCGTTTGCAACGCAGTTATTTTTATGTAAGGTTATATAAGCAGCTTCTTTGATTTTGCGTTTTGGTGGTTTTCTTCTTTGTCGATAATTTTGCGTCCTCCCATTTTATTTTATGACTGAGTCCCATGCATGTTGGCAAATCATGGATTTTTCAAATTTTCTATTTTTATATACGATTTATGTTCTTTTAATCGAACTTCAAATGGTCTGGAACTTTCCCTATATAAAACTTATTACATTCGCACGGTATTTTGTAGATACAATTTTTGAACTTTGTATTGCGTTTTGGGTTTTGTTTTTGTTAATTGTGCTCTTAGTGTATTGTTGGTTCTAAATACTGTTTTAATTCTAAATTTGTTTCCTATTCTTTGAATTTTTCGAGAATCCTTTTATGTATGGTATTGAGAGCATTTTGTTGTGTGTATCATTGTTTTTGTTTTCTTTTTCTTTATTTTTAGGGTTTTTATTCATTTCTTCCTCTATTATTCTTTTAGGATATTTGTTTTCTATTAGTGTACATCTGATTAGGTCTTTCTCTTTCTTTAAAATTTCTTCGTTTGATGATATTAATTTTGCTCTATCATACATGGTTTTGATAATTCCTCGTTTGACACAGTGTGGGTGGTTTGAATCGAAGTTTAAGTATCTGTTTGTGTGCGTTGGTTTTCTATATACCGATGTATTAATTGCTGTATCGTTTTGCTAACGAGAATATCTAAAACGGAAGTTTTCCATGTTGTTCTAATTCATATGTGAATTTAATAGTTGGTTCTATTTCGTTAATTGACTGTACAAAGTTTTTAATTAGTTCTGTATTATGAGGCCAAATAGCATAGACATCATCTACGTATCTCCACCAGATTAGTGGTTTTAATTCTTGTGTGAATATTACATCTTTTTCGAATTCCTCCATGAATATATTACTAAAGATTGGTGTTAGTGGACTTCCCATTGCCATTCCGAAGCTTTGTTTGTAAAATTGATCATTTATTTAAAAATATGTGATATTGACGCATAAACCAAGTAATTCCATAATCGATGATATGCTTAGTTTTGTTCTTTCTTTAAGATTGCCATCTTTTTCTAGTTTGTTTTTTATAATATTAAGCGTTTTGTTTATAGGGACATTTGTGAAGAGATTTACCACATCAAAGCTTACCATTGTGTGTGTATTTTCAATTTTTAAGTTTGATAATTTTTCTAAAAAATGTTGGTTGTTTTTAATGAAAGAATCCGTTTTGCCTGCTAATGGATTTATAATTTTTAGTAGAAATTTTGCTAAATTATGGCATGGTGAATTTATGGAGCTTACGATAGGTCTTAAAGGAATGTCTTTTTTATGAATTTTTGGTAGACCGTAAAAGTGGGGTGGTTTACTGTAATGTGGGACCAGTTTACTTCTTTCTTTGTCTTCGAATTCATTTTTAAATTTAAATAGGGTTTTGTATATTTTATTTTCAATCGATTTTGTTGGGTCCGTTTCTAAACTGGTGTAATTCTGTGTTCAATAGTTTGTTGACTTTTGTGTTGTAATCGTTTTTATTCATTATTACTGTTGCATTGCCTTTGTCAGCAGGTAGAATTATAATTGAGTTATCGTTTCTTAGATTGCGAATTGCTTTTATTTCGTTACTACTTACATTTGGCTTTATTTTGTGATTCTTTTCTATTTCGATTTTGCATCGTACTCTAAATTCGTTTGCTTGATCTTCTTCAAGTTGGTTTGCTGTTTTCTCAATACAGCTAATTATTTCAAAGGTTGGTATTGATTTTGGCGTTACTGCAAAGTTAAGGCCTTTTGAAAGAATTGATTTTTCTATGTCGTTTTCTATGGCGGAATTCACTCACAAATTTAAAAGTGTACATCTCCAAATTGGGAATGTAACAGTCTTCTTTAAATAATTAAATATCATGTTACCACCAGTGTTAATTATTCTAAACCTATAGTATGTTCGAGTTAGACAAACCACTTTACACAACTCTATTTTGATACTACAAATTCTTCTGTCACTTATCTAAACGTATGCATTATATTCCAGTTGAAAATGTGGTTATCGAAACAATTTATGTGAGCCTTTGAACTGCATTACCTTTGCTTTGTCTGTTTTTGCGAGATGTTCTAGTATTAAAGAGAGCAATTACACGAATATTCTTTTTGTATTATGGGTCTCATTCATGTATTTGGTAGGTACCCTTTAAGTGATGATTTAAAAACCTCTTATTTATTTTAACTCATTTAGCATTAGCCTGTACTCGCGCTACATGTTTTTACGACCGATTTCTGCGGATTCAAAGTGTTATGTCTCTTTTTGAGCGATGATGACTACCTTCAGCATGTGTGGTGCATAGTAGAGTAGGCGAACGCAGACACATGTTTGAAGATCTCACCTTGTGTAATTACTTGCTTTAATTTTATGTTATTGTCCAACAGCAGCAGCCAATAACAGGACAAAGCAATTTACACAAATATTAGCAGTAACAATTAAAAAACCTTTCCCTATTTATATAAGATATACATAGTTAATAGATACATAATAACTACACAGAACAAAGTGCACAGTATGCAGCAACCAATGTCTCACATGAGCAACCAAAAATGTCACAGTCTAAACAAATCTTATTATACAACGAACACATTTTTAACAAAGGTGATTTCAATAATAGATTAGTTCTAGCAAACTGAATGTAAAAGGTAAGACTATCTGTATTACCTAAGCTCGACACAAAAAAATATCTAGTTTGGTTACTAAATAGTTACAATCAATTTGATGATGCAGAAGCTTATATAAGTACTTTAACGATGCTAATGAGCATCTACAGTTGTGATACTCCATTTCGAAGGTTTTTAGTAATATTTCATTCAGTAGCCCCAATACTTAGTGTACGGATGCTCATAAACTGTTTGCAGTTGCGCATTAGAAATCCTAGCATTTTGTAAGATACACTAATTACTTGCAACATATGCTTACGAAATGATAACTCCTTATCAAAATATGCACCCAAGTTGTTAATTTTATCGCAACGGTTCAATAATATTGTATTGATACTATAATCAAGGTGTATAGGATTTTCCTTTCTTGTATAAGTTACAGTTCTACATTTATCAATATTCTAATAGAGCTTATTTTTACTACACCATTCAAATATATGGTTAAATTGCATTGTAACTTTTCACAATCATATAACAATTTCACTGATTTATAAATTTTAACGTCATCTGCAAACAGTAACGTTCCACATTGAAATAGGTGATGAAAGTCATTAATAAATAGTAGGAACACCAATGGACCAATGGTAGATCCTTGTGGAACCCCAGACTTAACTATATATGATTTGGATGTGTAGCCATTATATGTAACAAGTTGCATCCTGTTCTGTAAATAGGATGCAATTAACTGAAGAAGTCGGCCACTAAAACCAAAGAATTCTAATTTTGGTATTAAAGGCTTTTGCCATATCAGTATAGGTTACATCAACTTGTCCATTATCACAATAATTTCTGCTACATATTGCACGAAACAACATAGATTAGTACAAGTAGAACGGTGTTCCACAAAGCTATGTTGGTAAGGCTATATAATATAACAACTGATTGAATTATATATTTTTGCGTAAAGTATTCATTCAAATATTTTTGAGAAATTTGATAAGATTGCTATAGGTCTATAATTCCTTATATCAGCTACATCATTGCTTTTAAATACTGGGCATATTTTAGTTTGTTTCCATATATCCGGATAAGTGGCAGTTTTTAAACATAAATTGAAAATTCTGAGTAAAGGTGCCATGAACATATCAACACATGCTTTAATTAAAAAGCCTGTAATTTTATCCAGTCCAACTGTTGGTTTACCCTTAGTTTTGGCAACAGCTAACTTAATATCAGTTTCAGGCACAGCTGAAATATTGACATTAATATTGAGATCTATACAGTTTATAAGAATGCAACTGTCAAATTCAAAATCAGTGTCTTTAAAAATTGCGCTAAAATGATCCACAACTGCATCCACGATATCTTTACTATACTCTATAATACTTCTTTAATATTTATCATCTTTAAACATTTTCCCGGTATCCTTGTGTTACCTTTCCTGGCCATACTAAATGACCAAAAGTAGTATTTACTCTCGACTTTTATTGCATCTTCAACTTCCTCAGCGTAAACAGCATTCTTTTGATGCGGCTTTTTATTAAATAACGTAACTGTTTGTACTCCTGTAACTCACTTGAACGATTATTTGCTTTATAATTTTTAAATTTTGTACTTTTGAATTTAATTAACTTAATGGTGTCACCAGAAAACCAAAATGGATATTTAACTAAATTTTTTCTTTTAAAGTAACGTGGCACAAATTGATCACATACACTATTGAGTTTCTTATAAAAAATATCACAAGCAACATTCACATTGCTTGCTTCCCTCACTAGCGACCAGTCTACATTGTTAAGCTCTTTATATAAGCCAAGAAAATCAGCCCTTCTAAAGTTATATTACCAAATATTGGAAGTTACTGTAAGGTACTTCATAGAGGTCAAATGATATTGACAGCACAGGATGAAAATTGTTTAATAATAGAACACCTTGCAAAATCTCTGTATTTGCGAGAACTAAGCAAAAGTGTTATAGTTCAAAGAGCGACATATAAATTATGTTGATAACCACCTTTTCAACTTGATTGTACAGCATATGTTTAGATATGCTAAATCAGAATGTATAGTATCAAAATAGTCTAACTCGACCATACTATAGATTTAAAATAATCGAACGTGATATTCTTTAATTATTTAAAAAGAGACTGAAATATTTCAAAGTAGGAAAATGAACATACCACAATTGGAAATAATGGTACCGTGGTATTTGATTATTTAAAGAAGAGACTGGAATATTTTATATTAGGTAAATGACTTCCTTTCCCCAGCAAAATTAGAAACTTGAGATAGGAAACAAAAGCAGCAGACTAACCAAGTTAACAACAACACGATCCGAAAGGAAATTCCTTATAGGAGGAACAAAATAAGATCTTCCGGTTCGAAGGCGCAACACTAGAATCTGTACCAAACACTAATTGAAGTGATCTCAAGGAAAGGAAAAACCAAAGACAAAAGAGAAAAACAGTAGGACAGGCTATCAACGAGAACAAAGAAACCAAAAAGGAAGATACAGAACGAGGAAGAAAATCAGCAGTAAAAGCCAAGAAAAAATGAGACAAAACTATCAAATCTCAAGTATGCCAAGGAATGGCAAAAGAGCTGGGAGAAAAATGTACTTCAAGCTGTGGTAACAGGAAAACGTCCCAAATGAACAACGAAGAGACTAACAGACCTAAGAGTCGACCAAGTTGTAGTTTGCTAAGAAAAGGATAAAGATCTGAAAAGCATACTACAACAGCAAGCAAAACCGACCAAGGGAAAAGGTAGTGGGAATGAATAGTTTAAAAAAGTGATATAGTCTAGGGAATAACTGTTATAGTCCCATGCGTGTGTGTTCAGAGCCACTACGACAGTTGGCAACACATACTAATCACGTACATAATATTGCACAATAATATATTATGTCATAATTGCGTCTCAAATTGTATCACATACCAAAAATGTTTACAGTGATACAAGAAAATATAAAATGTACTCACTTAAAAATGTGGAACTTTACGATTTTGCGGTTATCCTTGTGGCAGGAGCCGTGCTCATCTTTGTCTGGGTGTTGTTGGGAGTGGTTCGGGCGTGGTTGGGTTACGCCGTCGTTGAAGCCAGATTAATTTGTCTTCCCTCTTCTTTTGTTTGTAGGCAGGACGAAGGAATAAGGTAAAGGTAGGGATACGATAGGGCCAGAGATAAATGGAAACCTACATTCTGTAAGAAAAGACAAAAAAGACAACACAGATAAACCTCACTGTTCGACGTCTTGTTGACTAATCCCCCGTCGTGTCGGAAACCGCGCACTTCCTTCCTCACTCCACGTCTGTGCATTCTCTTGTGCTGATGCAACTGACCGAAGTGATGGAAATGCACAAGTCTATTTTTTAAAAATATTGGCGCGAATTCACTCACAAATTAAAAAGTGTGCAATGCCAATTTTTGGCATGTAACAAAAGAAGGGGTACATGATCTGAGAAGATAACTTAAAAAACAAAATCCTACAGTTATGGCTGAGTGTGTGTGTCTGGGCGCGTGGTGCATAGGTGTATTTGCTGTGTAAAGAGCATATTTGGACCACTTCAGTTGCCTCTTACGACAAGTAGGCTGTTCTGTGGGGCTATTCTGACCTAGACACACACGTGGTATGTTTAAGGAGAAGAATAGGATGCTGATATTTGGCTTTCTCTACATGGTAATTAATTTTATCAGAGAGAGCACAAGGCTGATAATCCTGGGGTGAAACTAACAGACATAAACAATTCTATGTAGTAAGATAAGGGTACATCACAGGGATCACACTCTATTAGAAATAAAACGAAATAAAGAAATACCCAAAGCAAAGCAAAATCACCATGTGAAATTTGGATTGAATGATGGATAATGAGATTTACGACTCCTGCATCGCCAAAAGGAAATTAGAATCATCAGGATGAGCGGATTTTAATGTCTTTGATATGCTAAATGCCTATATGGACCACAAACTATATCGAAAAACACGAACTAGGTGAAAAGAACAATCACAATGAAGAAAATAGAGTAACAGAAATAGTAAAAGAGGCAACAAACATCATGAGCTTAAAATGCAAAAAAAAATTACAATCTCCCACAACACTAAGCAAATTAAAATCAAGAGAAGAGCACCCATTAAAGAAAGTAAAAGAAATACCGTCGAAATAAAAACACAAGAAAAAGACAGCAAGGCATTAAAAAATGTCACACTAAGTTTGCAGAAAAATGGAGAAGCACAAAATTCTCACATCATTCGAACAAGAAAAAGTTAACACCATTACAATTGATAGTAACGAAGAAACAACAAAGGATAATATCGGGGCAAAATGTTGGATACCAATTGCATCGGGTTCTATGTTGGGTACCCAAAATTTCACCACCGCACAACAATAGGATACTTGAGCTAGAAACAATCGCAGATTGGGAGTGGGAACCAAAGCAAACCCAAGAAAACAATTCGTCTCGTTGAAATAAGAAAATTATACATATGTAGGTGTGCTATTACAAAGCATTAACAGTGCACCTACTAAAATTGCTGAACCAGCAAAGTCACAACCTTAGACATTATTTAACAAAGAGTGAAATAATTTATAAGCAAGATACTATATCTAATAAATGTACCAAAGATTTTAAAATAACTACTAACAAAAAAACTCTGCGATAATGTTTATCAAATAATCCACAAGGTATCAAAATCACATGTGTACAATATAACGAGTATGCAGTATTTGCTTAAAGAAAAATCAAAACAATGACACGTTGACTGTTGTTGACCAGAAAATTATTACAATGTCGCATGGTTTAAAGAATTGGAAAATAAAATCGGTGCATTACACATCTACTTACAATAAGTATTTCTACTAAGGGTTAGAGTGAATATGTTTGTACGAAATGGTGCAATTGGAAATTGTAAAAGGTTTAGAAGTTCACTGTACGTTAGTATTAGGTGAGATCTTCAAACAATTACTTGTGTTCTCCTACTTTACTGTGTACCACACATGACGAAGATGTTTATTGTCTCTTAGAAAGGTAATTCTTAGAATCTACAGAAGTCGAGTCACGTATGACTCCTGTTCCTGTTTACAAAAATACACCATCGTTCGGATGAGAGGTAAAATGTAGGTCCAATGTTGGTGTTGTCACGCACGTTAAAGATCCCTATCATGTTTGGAATAGGGTTCTGCAAAATTCAAAATTTCCAGGTAAGAAACTCACCTTGACAAATGTGGTACCATCCGATGGAGCCCACGTATAACTTCGGTACAAACTAACCCTAAACGAGCTAAAACAGATAAAAGGACAGTAAATCATCGCCAAAAGAGTACCTACAAGTTTTCATGATGGCATACTTATTCTTATTATCCAATAATTGAAAAGGTATGTTATGAGTTGATTCAATTAACATGTAACAATCGCAGCAACACTACAGAAAGAAAAGAAAAACAAGCCCTCTTATTTCACCAAGTCCGGACAATAATTTATACATTAAAGGTCTTAATGACTAAATAAAGTTTTTTAGGCACCACCTGATTTTCTTGAAACCAGCCGCATTGAATCAGGAAACAGAAGGAGAGGAGTAGCCACTAATTACTCGACTACCTCGATATTACAAACACAGTTAGTTCTTGCCGCAATTCCCGTTAGCAACACATTTCGTCAGAAAGCAAGAGACTTTTATTGCCCCAATAGCTTACAACTCTAAATTAAATTCCAAAGCTTAAAATATAACGTAGTTTAACATTAAAAATTTTTTATGTAAACATCTTGATATTTAAAACATTCTACATAAGTGATTTACAAAAATAGATTGAAGTATCCAAATCTTACCCTGCCTACTTGATCTGAATCAAACAAATTTTAAATACGTTTCCCTAACAGCCATAAGAAAGTCTAAAGCTAAATCCTGTTAGGTTCTTTTCAACTTAAACTTTTGACCCAAGTTATATAAATCTGGGTTTCAAAATATCAGTTAATTAAATTTTCCAAAAATTTTGTCCAATTATAAAAACAAGAGGATCATTTTCGAAGGTAGCAATAAAATCCCAAAGATAACCCCGAGATAAAGGTAAAATCCCAAGATAAAGGTAATAGCCCACGATAATTTTTGACGGTAACCCCAAGATAAAGATAAAATTATAATATAATTTTCATGGTAACTCCGAAGATACCAACATAAAGGTAATATCCCGAAATAATTTTCAAAAAGAACTCGCAAGATAAAGTTAAAATTCTAAAATAAAGATGATATCCCGAGATAATTTTCAAAGATAATCCCAAGATAAAGACAGACATACTTAAAACTAAATTTAGAGAGTGGTCCCATTGAACTGTTAAAAGTGGAATTTTCTTGTGCCCAAAGTGTAGATTCTAGAAGCGCTAGAAGCACCAGGTGTGGAGTCGATTAGGTATGCTAAAGGCAATCAAATTAACAAAAGGACTGCCACCGCTTTGGGCGAGGACAGTGGTGATGCATGCTGAAAACGATGTTCGCACAACATGGCCCAGTGCCATATGTTGCTTGGTCCTCAGACGATATGGTGACTAACAGCAAAGAAAAGGTAGATAGATATATGTAAAGATATTAAAAGGAGGTTGGAATCAGTTATATGCCATACTAGCTTACGAGGCAAAGAAAGAAGAAATCGATAAGAGAAAGATATATATGGTAAATTCACACCACAATAATTAAGAGAGGTATAAAACAAGCGACAGCATCTCACCCATATGTTAGACAAAAAAAAGCAATGCGATTTCCACATCACAAATAAATTGAGAAAAAAGGAAGGTATCGGAATCGAATAATGAGTGAAAACTCTAGAATGGCAAAACAAGGAACTGAAATTTTCTACCTTTGCAACTGCGAATATTGATTTTTTCAACATAGGTATGGTTCTTGAGTACCATGTTTACCTTATTTGAAAAGCATCGACTCAACATCAGCTTTTAGAAGTCCTGAAGATTTATGGCATTATTCATGTCAAAGATATATCAATCATAAATGGAGGGGTTGGGGGGTCGTAAATGGTAGGCGTCGCCGTGGATCAATGTAGTAAGCATAAGACTACGGATCCCAAGGTCTTGGGTTCAAATCCCGACACGGCCGACTGCTTGAAAAATGGCAGGCGAGCATTTTTCAGAAAAATTACGCCCTCGTTCGGATGAGAGGTTAAATGGAGGTCTCGCGTGTGAGTGTTGTCATGCACGTTAAAGATCCCTACCTTGCCTGGAACGGCAAGGGTTCGGCAAAATTCTAAATTTCCAGACAACAAAAAACTCGTCTCCTGGCCAATGTAGTACCTTCGGGTGGAGCATTGGAAAATCACATGTAAGGTCGTAAATGGTAACCGAGAAAATATTTACGAAATTTAGTAAAGATACTTTGAATATTTGAGACGGAAAAGAAAGATTAAAGGCAAATTATACAGATGAAAAATCAACATCATAGGAACAAAAAAATTTTGCGCAATTATTCAAAGAATTAAAGATATCCAGAAAAATCAAAGTGTTATACTACGAGTTATATTTAAAATGGTAGATATAGAGTATTAATTATTGTGAAGGAGTATTGTTACGTCATCATCGAACAATTCGGTATTTGTGACAATAAATACCATCAGTGCATTCACCCTGCGGTTTGAGTGAAACATTATATACCGACAGTGGAAGTGCGTTGAAGAACACAGTCGCATCCGAACCCTTGCAGAAGACGGTCGTGTGAGAGCTTTGAAAGCGAGACCGACACCATTCGTGCGTGTTACTGGTTCTCCGTCGAAAGCTTTTGTGCGTGAACGTGTTAGTGCCCATAGCGGCACAGGATAAAAGGTATTTATACCCTTTATTAAGTAGTTTGGTGTAGTTGTAGTTATTACATAACCGCTCCACTGCTATCGTTATTGCTTGCAAAAAGCAATTGGTCCTTCCCTGTAATTAGCATATCTTTATCAATTTATATCATCTCCTTAATCCCCACTAATCATTGGTCCTAAAGTCGATCCGAATTCACCAGTCTATGGTATACGCATGTCCTAAACTTTGCATTCCAGCGAGCTTTTAAGTAAATATTTTAGTTTTAAATTTGTGTTCAAGCTCCATATGTAGCGGATTAAAATGTGTAAATATTATTTATACTGTCTTTAGATTAAATTAAGCGATTTCGCCGTAATTGAAACCAGCAAGCGTTTTAATTACAAACAAATCCTTAATATAAAATGTGTTAGTTTTCAGTTTAAATTCATTTTAGCGGCATAAAACACAAAGCAACCTGAAAACTATAAATCGCTTTATACTTCTTAAATAAGAAAGGAAAGGGATTTGCTTTGTATTTAAAAGCTATTGTACGTTTTCTATCACATGCAACCCTTTTCAGTCGGTTTGCGGTAAAATATTGAACATCTGCAGAGGAATAAGGTTGTAAAGTAGCATCTTTCGGCAAATATGTTAAAACCACATGTTTCTGTGAGCTTTTGATGTAAAGGCCGGCCGTAATCAGAACGGTACATCTTATCTTCACGCTTTGTTTGACAAACCCTTGTTTTCGACGTCTCGTTTTAAGCCCACATTGCAGGCTAATGGTCATAAAACGTGATTTATTGGTTTATACGCTGTCTTACCTTTTCGTGCTTTGAACAAATCATAATATTTTAATATTTCTCAGCCCACATTTGAACTTTGCGGTTTTACAACATTTTATTGTAGGCCTTTCACAATAACAGTCATTATGGCTCCGAAGAAGGCACATGTAGTAGAACTAGAATTACTGAAAACACGTATTATAGAAATGTTTGAGCTTTGTAACACTATACAAAGTGACCCAAGTTTAAAAACGTTGTTCCTTATTCAAACAAGGGGAGTAACTGACCTTTATACAAATTTCAACAAAATTTTAATTGCTGTCTTAGCTTCATGTGACGAGGTAGAATCATTAACTTACAACGCTTTACGGAAGGAAGTAGATTCCGCTTATTTTTGCAAACTGCTGCATCTCGAAACGATGCAAGAAATGAAAGCACCACAAATCATCGAAAATGCTCCAAGCAACTCGGGATCAAAATTGGTACCCTTAAAACTCCCAAGTTTTAATAATGAGGTAACTGAATTTGCATCTTTCATCGATTTATTTGACAGTCTGGTCTATAATAACGCGTCACTCACCAATATCGAAAAATTAAATCACCTTATTAATTGTTGTAGCGGGGAGTCTTTAAGAATCGTTAAATCTGTACCCATTTCGGGGGATAATTTTATTATTTCCTATAACGCCTTGCGTGAGCGATTTAGCAATCCGCGTTTATTGGCAACTTTGCATTGGAAAGCAATGAAAGACTTTCCACCTTTAAAATCAGAAGACCCTAAGAAACTTAGGGCACTTATTGATTGTTTTTCAGAGAACCTTGCTGTTCTAACTAACTTAAAGTTTCCCACTGAACATTGGAACTTTATTCTAGTCGATTTGCTTTTAGAAAAACTTGATCCGTTCACTAGAAAAAGCTTCGAACTCCAATCGGATCCGAAGCAAATACCTAATTTCGAGGATTTGAGATATTTTTTAACTCAACAATGTGCAGCGTTGGAAACCTTTTCTTCAACCGCACCTGTTTCTTATTCGACGACTGTCCATACATCTCACACATCAGTGCCTAAGAAATCCTCAGCGTTTCAGTTTAAACCAAGAGTTTCTTCTAACGTAGTCTCACTGGACACACCAAGTAGCTCCTGTGTCTCAAATAATTCATTTTCGCACCATTGTCCTTCTTGCAAAGGCAATCACTTAATTTACAGATGTCAATCGTTTCTAAAGAAAACTCCGACAGAACGTTTCGACATTGTCAAACGCTTACGCCTTTGTTTAAATTGCTTACGAACAGACCATGCGTCCATGCAATGCAAATCTTATAATTCCTGTCGAACTTGCGCCAAGCCGCATCATACCTTGCTACATTTTGAATCGCAACCTGCTTCTAGCCGTTCAGCTGAACCGATCGCTACACCTATGCATAAAATGCCAATAGGACGCAGTCAGCCTCTCCTATTCCGGCAAATGTTTTGTCTTCACAGACGAATTCAAATCTTGGGGTTACTGTCTTACTCTCCACTGCTGTTGTGGAAGTTCAAGACCGGTCTGGTAGATACAAACAGATCAGGGTACTCTTAGACCCTGGCTCTCAAGCTAGCTTTATTCGAGACGATTGCGTGAGCAAACTTTGGCTTCCACGCATCGTTCTCAAGTTCCGATTTATGGACTTGGGCAGACAACTTCAGCAGTCAATAGGGTGCCGTCAGCTGCACCATTCGCTCTATTTTAGACTCTGAAAATCTCTAGAAGTCACAACTTTTGTGCTTTCGTCAATATCTGGCAAATTACCTAGCGTTGAAGTTTCTAATAATTGGGAACACTTATGCGGCCTGCACTTTGCAGACCCGACCTGGAACTCTCCAGGAACTATTGACATGCTCCTTGGAGCAGATGTTTATCCGTTCATCATCAATGGCGGTGTTATACATGGCAAATTTCTTCAGCCTGCCGCCATAAATACAATTTTTGGTTGGACTATTCTTGGTCCCACAAAAGCTTGCAGTCTGATACTGTCCAAGCATTTTTACTTCTGTAGAAGATCCTATCGACCAGACCCTAAGGCGGTTTTGGGAGATAGAAGAACTGCCATCCAAGCCTTATACTTCTCCAGAAGAAGAAAAGGCAGATTTGATTTTGAAAACACGTTTTCTCGTGACCCTAGCGGTCGTTTTATTGTTGCGTTACCGTTCAACGATACTTTGCCCGTTTTGATAATTGCTTTGAGATGGCTAAAAAGACTATTTTCGTTGGAGCGCAAATTGCATGCCAACCGGAGCTACGCGCCCAATACAACAATTTCATGCAGGACTATCTTGATGCGGGTTATATGGCATTACTCGATTCTCCGCCCGTTGGGAACGATAATTATTTTTTACCCCATCACCCTGTGTTTAAACAGGAAGGTCAGACTTCTAAAATTCGTGTGGTTTTTGACGCCTCTGCAAAGGCTAAAAACAACGTGTCACTTAATGACACTCAATTGGCTGGACCGAGTCTCCAAAATGACATTTCGTCAATCTTACTTAAATTTCGCTCTCATCGTTTCGTTTTACTTGTGATGTTCGCCAAATGTATCGACAAATTTTGGTTACCGAAAAACATCGAAAGTTTCAGTTAATTGTTTGGCGGTTCTCCGCAGAAGAACCCATTCAGACTTATCAGCTTAATACAGTGACCTATGGTATTAAGTCATCGCCTTATCTAGCATTAAAACTCTTCAGCAATTAGCCATTGACGAAGGCAAAGGTTTCCGTTAGCCGCTGAGGCTATATGGTCAAATCTATATATTGACGATTTCGTCGCCGGTGGAGATTCTATACAATCGGCCCGAGAAATTAAAGATCAACTTATCCGACTTTTACATTTGGCTGGTTTTGAACTTCGAAAATGGAGTTCTAATTCAGTTTCTATTTTGGAAGGCATTCCGTCAGATTTTTGCCAATATACTTCTCTCGATTTCGATTCTGACGAATCAATAAAAATATTAGGTCTTCAATGGTCACCTACAGAAGATATTTTCTCATTTCGGGTTAAACCATTAAACCCAATATGTACAAAGCGCAACATACTTTCGCAAGTTGCCAGAATATATGATCCATTAGGATTTTTAGCACCACTAACACTTTTTGCAAAACGCCTAATCCAGCATCTGTGGATGTTACGTTTAAATTGGGATGACATCCCACCAGCAGACATTTCGTCTTAATGGCAGCAATATCAAGAAGAGTTGCCGTTATTATCGTCATTAAAGTTACCACGTTGTTTACCCCCTTCGGATCCTTTTACTTGTCATTTGCATGGGTTTTGCGATGCTAGCGAGGTAGGGTATGCAGCGGTAGTGTATTTCCAGTTTATAAATCAAACTACTGGAGAAATAACTGTACAATTTGTAACCGCTAAAACAAAAGTAGCTCCAATTAACCGCATTTCAATTCCACGTTTGGAATTATGTGCCGCCGTTTTATTAACCGATTTACTTTCTTTTACCATTCGTTCTTATCAAGGCTTGATTGACATCTCCGATGTTTCAGCGTGGAGTGATTCTACGGTCGCTCTCACTTGGATCGTTCTCCACTTTTCGTTGGAAAACTTTTGTGGCAAACCGTGTTAGCCACATTCAAGAAATCATTGCACCTAGCCGATGGTTTTATATTAAATCTTCGCATAATCCGGCTGATCCTGCATCTCGGGGATTAATGCCAAGCACGGTTATTTCATGTTCGCTATGGTGGGCGGGGCCTGAATGGCTTCACTACCCTAGTGACTCGTGGCCGCCTGAACCAACATTGTCAACCTCAATTGCTGAGGTAACTACGGAAATGAAGATCCTAACATTTGTCGCTCAAACAGATCCAAACGTCATTGACCTTTTACTAAGTCGCTTTTCATCGTTATATAAAATCCAAGGCATCGTGGCTTACATCTATAGATTTTCTAAACCCATGGCTCAACGTCATACGGGTCCCTTAACAGACATTGAATTACACAATGCTCTCATGATTATCGTTCGGCATGTACAAAATGTTACATTTTCAAAGGAAATAGCTTCGATCAAGGCAAACCGTAAATTATCTAAAAGCTTGAAAACTTTCTCCATTTGTTGATCCACAAAACATCTTAAGAGTAGGTGGGCGCTTGACACATTCTTCGCTTTCCTATTTCGAAAAGTTTCCTGCGTTATTGCCCCAGCGGCACCGATTAACCGAACTTATCATTCGGTCAACTCATGAAAGGTATTACTATCCCGGTGTTAATACCACAGCGTATCTTATACAACAGAATTTTGGATTCTTTCTATTAAAAATTCAATCAGTAATTATTTATCATCATGTCATAGATGTTTTCGTACCAAACCGGTCCTGGTAACTCCTCCTATGGGAGACCTACCGGCAGCACGTATTACCCAAATCAAACCGTTCAGTATTGTTGGTGTTGATTTTGCTGGCCCTCTTTTAATAAAGGCTAACCGCCTGCGAGGCTCTAAAACTCTTAAGGCCTATATTTGTATTTTTGTTTGTTTTGCCACTAAGGCAGCACATATTGAACTTGTTTCGGATTTGTCGGCAGAGCGCGTTTCTTGCCGCTTTGCGACGATTTATAACACGGCGAGGCGCTGTTCTCAAATATTTAGCGATTGCGGTACTAATTTTGTAGGTGCCTATCGTCAGCTTATGAGTTATCTGCATAGTGCAGTAACCTCAGAAAAGATAAAGTGGTCGTTTAATCCACCTAGCGCCCCTCACTTCGGTGGCTTGTGGGAAAGCGGTGTTAAGTCGGTAAAGACACACCTATCTCGCGTAATCGGCGAACAAAAACTTACCTTTGAGGAACTGTACACAGTTCTTACGCAAATTGAATCTGTTCTAAATTCAAGGCCACTCTGCGCTTTGAGTTCGGATCCAAATGACTTGCGTTGCCTAACACCAGGTCATTTCCTCACCATGGAGCCTCTTTCTGCACCACCAGATGAGGACCATTCAACCAACGTTTTACCATTAAAAAACAGGTGGAAACTCCTGCAAAAACTCCACAAAGATTTTTGGGCTCGCTGGAGCCATGAGTACTTACATACTCTGAACCAGAAGGTTAAATGGCACTCTAAGGTAGGTGTCCGACAAGTGGAAAAGGACACTATTGTCCTCATCAAGGGCGACCAGCTTTCTCCACTTCAATGGAAGTTTGGTCGTATTATTAATACTTTTCCGGTGCGGACGGTATTATACGTGTCGCTGAAGTCAAAACGGCACATGGCACACTAAAACGACCTTTGATCAAACTAGCGCCGCTACCGGTATTTTAGTTTTATTTTTTATGTTTAGATGTATATACACATTTCTTACATGTATAGTAGTATATTATTTTACATATTTGCTTATTTACATATATATTTTTATTTTTGCATAGTTGGTAATATCGCTCGCTGTAGTGTACCACCCTATCTTTCGTTACCTGTTTTCCTAGCAAGGTCAAATCCCATGTGATTTCCTTCACCCAACCTACTTCCCTCCTTTTCAAAATTCTATGAATTTGGTGGGCGGTATGTTACGTCATCATCGAACAATTCGGTATTTGTGACAATAAATACCATCAGTGCATTCATCCTGCGGTTTGAGTGAAACATTATATACCGACAGTGGAAGTGCGTTGAAGAACACAGTCGCATCCGAACCCTTGCAGAAGACGGTCGTGTGAGAGCTTTGAAAGCGAGACCGACACCATTCGTGCGTGTTACTGGTTCTCCGTCGAAAGCTTTTGTGCGTGAACGTGTTAGTGCCCATAGCGGCACAGGATAAAAGGTATTTATACCCTTTATTAAGTAGTTTGGTGTAGTTGTAGTTATTACATAACCGCTCCACTGCTATCGTTATTGCTTGCAAAAAGCAATTGGTCCTTCCCTGTAATTAGCATATCTTTATCAATTTATATCATCTCCTTAATCCCCACTAATCAAGTATTATTAGCAAAAGTTTTAGATTTTTCCTTGTGGTTTACCGTCGAGGTCTCCAAGTTCTAGATATAAAGGGATTGACAACCCGTCTCACTTTTCATATGATAAATGTTGAAGCTAATTAACCTAAAATGTTTAGGTTTGTAACAAACTTCTTTCGTTTTTAAATGTAGATAATTCATTTGAAAAGTTAAGTTTAATTTACAAAAAATCTAAACAATTCAATTTACAAGTTTTATTAGTGACTTGGTAAATAAAAATTATAAACAGTTAGGTTAAGCTAATAAATAGGTAAATTAAATTATCAGCAATAATTTTTACACAAGTCGATCTAAATAAAAAATTTTAGCATTCAAACGGTAAAAGAACGATTATTACGCATCAAAATATTAAATGAATAAGTGAAAATCATTGCAATGTAAATACTTTAAAACTTATCAAAATTACAAATGTTTGTCTATGAAAATTTATATAAACGATACCTATACCTTAATATAAAAAGTTTTTTATTCGTCAAAGACAAATTAGAGACAAGTTCAAGTCATCTATAAACAAATGTTTAAATAAATATGGCAGTATTTCAAAATAAATCACTTTATATAGGACTAACTACGAAAAGAGATTATAGGTGTAAAATGCGAAATCTAAACGCATTATTGGGTACAGAATTGAAAATTTTTACTTCCAGTTAGACGTGAATTATTTTAAATTATTTGCAAAAATGCTATTTCAGGTCATTGATTTTATTAAAACTTTAACACTAATTGTTGCCTCAAAAAAACCTGTGTAGATACGATAAAATGATGTTTCCTGTTTTATTTTAAAATAAGAAACGGAATTATTATGAAATTGAACGATATTTTGCGATTCAATTGTAGAGTTGTTATTTTTAGTTTAGATTAGTAGCCCGAATACCAACGCTAAGCAAGTATAGACTCAAAACGATACAATTGCATACAATGTAAATTAATTTAGCTAGTTCATGGTGCAATCGTTAAATTTTTTAATTAATACAGAGGAGAAGAGTCCAACTTTTGACATTTTCTAATTAATAAACTATATTATGCCACAGGACACCCGTCCATTAGTTGAAGCACCAATTATTACGTCCCAGGTGTGGGTGCATATTATTGCATACCCCCTTACTTAATTAAATAGTAAGGTCCGAATACTGCAGTTTTCTACACACTAATCTTAAAATTATAACAATATAACTAATAATTTATAATATACTCGAGACCAAATTCAGAAAACTGTGGGGTTACTTTACTTAATACAAAAATTATAGATTTATTAATATGTAACACAATTCAACTATAGGAACACTGTAAACAAGTCACTCGATTATTCTAAACTAGAATTTATCCCAAATTATATATACTAAGAGAAATCCAACAATTATTGTAGTCGTGGGCGACTGCAGAATCAAACAAGTGTGCCGATTCTTACTTACTCAAAATTATTGAATCACACATTTGAGAAATTGTTTTATTTTGATTTTAAGTAAAAACTTAAACCAAGTATAGTAAAATATAAGAAAATATAGAAATTTTGCTGTAAACATAGATTAAATTATAGTTTGGCAGCCAATTTTTGAAATACTAATTTAAAGATGCAAACTGAGCATCAACATTACTGATTAATTACAATTTTATATATCGCCCCTACAGCTTAAGCAATTGTATTTACACGCTTGTATTTTTGATCTCCTTTTTTTTTAACTAACAAGATAACTAACAATTACCAATTAACACATCTAAAAATTTTTTGTCTTGGATAGTGTGTTTGAACAATTTAATAATCTTTAATAAAATGGTAAAATCGCATACTTTAACTACAATTTTTTACATGCAGTTTTTATTTTTCAAAATCAGAAAATTTGGTAAATGTAACTATTTTTTAAAACCAGGTGAAATGCAAGGCAAGCTGCATTTGGCATCAGATACAGAACGATTATCGCGAGAAGAGTGTTTAACTCTGAGATCCAAGATTTCTTCAGTTGAAACACAGTTGAATACTTTAATACATCAAAATGAGCTAATGCAAATGGATATAGAACAGAAGAAAGCGGAAAAATCACTTTTTGAACAAGAATTAAAACAGTAAGTATCGTATCGAATTGTTTTAAAAAAGTGTTTAAATTTAAGTTGACAGTGAAATGAATACCTTGAAGCAACAGCTTGGGATTGAAGCTGAAGAAAAGATAAATTTAGTGAAGAATGTTAAAATTTTAGAAAAGCAATTGTCTGTAGAGAAAGTAGCAGTGGAAGCTGAAAAACGCAGGAATTCGAATCTGCAGGTATATTTCCTATATCCTTTTAATTCAATAAGTAAATGTTTTTTGAAGGAACAAATTCGAGAAAGAAATGATTCCATACCAACTTTAGATCAGTCTTCTCCACCTTTTACTGGTAATACTTCTCCAACACTAAGTTTAGGACATTTATCTATATCAGAATCACTTGGAAGTTCAGCTTGGTTTGCAGTAAGTTATATTATTAACATATACCTATTTACCTTACTAGTTTAATAATATTCGCCTTTATTTCTATAACAAAGAATACATGGAATAATTACAATACATAAATATAAATGTACAAGTAGGTAAGTAGATAAATAAAAAGATGAGTAAATAAATATGTGGGGGCAGAGTTTATCTTAAAAGGCTGTAACATTCATTACTTTTTCACTCACGAAACAAAGACAATAAGTTGGGTAATGGGTGTATATGAAACACAACCACACCAAAAGCTATGAATTGGCTCATATACTTCAGCATGTGAACCTGTACACAATATCCGAAACAACTATACTACACACATGCACATGCTTGTGCATATGCATGAACTCATGCCTTTGGCACACACTAGTTATTAGTGTTGCATTAAAATAAGTTTTAACTTACATTGGAAAATTGAGAAACGAACAAAAAAATATTGAGGAAGATATCCTAACTTCACATAACTTGTATTTAACGAATGCACATTTTATCAGTTTGTGATACCTGTTTATAATCTTTCTTTTGATTCTGAGGACTGACGATTGTATAGTTTGGCAATATAGTAGGAAAAGCTGAGTTTCCCAAATTCTTCAGTTTTTTTGGTAGACCCAGCCTTCCCCTGAACCTCGGATATAGGTGATGCACACCTGTTCAGTATCTAAGGTGAAGACTTCATTACAATAATTTTGTGATATCGATACAAAGCATATAGAAGATGTCTCTTAATCCCAAACATGACATGAACCTAAATTTTAAGTTTTTTGGGTCCTTCTTGTGTCCTCATATATACTATCACAGAAATCAAACTTAGATAATACTAAAGCATTACAGGGTAAAATTTTAGTTTGGCAATTTAAAACATTACGATTTTGATAGATAAGTTTTAGGTTACAGTAAGCGCTCTGTATACGTTTACTTACATGTTCTTTAAGGCCTACATGTGGTCTAATATTAACCTAAGGTTCTTAGCAGACTCTAGAACTGGTAAAGTGGCTCTCTCCGTCGTAATATTAGTTGCATTTAAGGCTTGCACTTTCTCATTTTTCTTTCAAAATAACATAACGTAGAATTTTCTTGCATTAAGATATGAACTACGTTCATTAGAAATCGGTATTAATTTTGCTAGAGATTGCCATTAATTTTTTAACAAGCTGTTGCGATTTGACTAGGTACAAACGATTTATAAATTTGTGTCATCTGCATTTAGATGGAACTGACAATGAGTGAGGGTGGAGGAGTATTATGTATAAATTGAGAACAAAAGTGAACTTGTGAGGGGGGGGGCATATCCCACCTTTGAACTAAGACTCTTTAATTTGATAGTGTACTAGTGCAAAACATTAAACAATTTTAATAATCCCAGGGCGCCAAATATTTAGTTCATGAATATTACAAATATTAGTATTGGGTTTTCATACAACACTGATAATGGAAACGAATCGCAACTTAATTCAGTGAACAAACAATGTTAAATTTACTAAACACTTTCTTAATTACAAATAAGCAAATTATACCCCATATAAACTAAATTAGCCGCTTATACCATACACCCTATTCTAAATCATGTAAATAATTCATTTAAGTCAAACGTCGTAAAATCACAATAATCATCTTTCCACTCACCCTTTGACGCATCGACGTCAGCAAAATCAATGAAATGATGACGGCTGGCTGTTTCAGTAGCAGATGATGCTGAGGTTAGCATCAATTTCTAACACAAACTTCAGAATGCAGGTGGTATCCCACAATCTTATCTGAAGACTGTTACACATATAATTTTAAACGTTAGTATTCAGCGTTTTCGCACATGCTTATAAAATAAAGGGGATATCAATGTTTCATACCCACTCTAAAGTTACGTTTTTTATCACATCGTTATTATCGACGAATACAGATGATTATTTAATGATCCATTCGCACGATTCCTGACTTTATTTCAAACACCTTCGGTACAATTAGGTTTAACTATCCACATGTTTACCTGTTAAGCGTCTTACTTCTACAACTACTTTTTCAGTAGTCTGTGAGTCCGCGCAACCCCCCGCAGTTAAAATGCAGCGTCCATCAATACGAAACATTCGTACCTGTTAGACGTTACTACCTAGATACATTTATCCCTCAGACTATACATAACAGGAATACCTTCAAATTAATAATTAACGATTTATAATAGGGCGGCCTGTCACAGCTCACTGGAATCTTGCGGGACTTCAGATGTTAACACAAGGAAATCAGATCTTTCTGATTTGAAGTAACTGTTTGGGTACGATTACTTAGATAACTTACAAAAAATGTGTCTTTTGATATAATCTCAGGAAATGAAAGAGCAAATAACGCAGAGTGATCAATGGTGTCAAAGATTAGAGTGAAATACAATAGAATTAAGATAGTTAACAATCCCCGGTCAGTGGTAAGTATGATATCTCAGTAATTTATAGGTGCTGTATTACAATTGTACAATTTTCTAAAATCCGACGTAATGTTAGTAATAAGATTATGCCTGTTGAAGTGACTTTGCTAATGTTGGTGTATAATCTTCAAGAATTTTAGAGAGTGTAGGAAGTATTGAGATGGGTCAAAGATCGCTAAAATAGGAAGGATTCATCTTCTTTGGAAGTGGTATAATCAGTGCCTGTTCCCATAATTTTGAGAAAACAGCATTTGCTAAACAAAAATTTATTGAATAAGTTAAAACCGATTGTCGAAATGGAACACAAAAATGCAATACTGAATATCAATACCATTAATGCTTGTTGCTGTTGTTTTTATACACCGAAGTATCTTAAATACTTCACTTTCATTAACAGAGTGGTTGTTGAAAAGTAACTCTACATTTTTTGATATCCTGAATTTATAATAATCTACAAGTTCATCATTCACTTGTAGATTAGAGGCACTATTCACAAAATATCTATTAATATCAGCACAGTTGGATAGACTAGGTGGAGTGTTTGCGCATCCTTTTTGTTAGATTTAATTTCTTCGTCTTCCAATTTTTTTGAGTTCCCATTAAGTCTGTTACAGCAGTAAATTATTTTTCAGATTGAATTACATTATTAGTAAAATTTCTAAGATTTTTATATTGCATCAAATGATCTTTATTGTCTGATTTTGGAAATATGTAAGGTCCCTAACAGCAATTGGCACCTTTAAATTTTATACTTATTTAAAAACAAATTGAAGCTTTGTCGATATTTTGAACATTGAAATAAATAATAGGTTTGATCTCTTCATTCAGGCTATCAGACACTGCTTCCAACAGTTTCCCTTTTAAGACCCAAAAATCCATCGGAGTTTTGACTACTGTTACCTGCAAGACGAGCGAACCAGTAAGAACAGAACAAAATGCTCACCCGCATTACAGGGTAACAAAGAAAGGGGATAGAAAAAGCAAGAAAAGATTGACGTACTAAACCTAGTCGAATACACACACCATCCACCTTTTTTTCTTTTGAGCACCTATACCTGCAAGAATAGTTAAACACAAAGTGCACAAAATATGACTAATAAATAATTTCTAATAATTTAAATGGCAAAACAAAATTTAATTGTAAGGACCAAACATCTGTGCTCTCTACTCTTTCTTAAATACTGCTTACATCTAGTAACAAACAACTTGGTGGGTATTTTGGAAACAAAAGAACTAGGCAAGTATACTTCTCCTTAAATATTGCCGCATAATTTAGGATAAATGAATTTAACCACCGAAATTAATATTGATCTGTATTGTCACAGCAAGCGATTAATGCTAATGATTCATACTAACTTACTAAAATTGATGCAGATCGAATCCACTCTATCTACAAACTACTTACCATGCAGAAGTGAAAGCAAACAGCTGGCGGTCACCAACATCTAATATACTGTCCCACAGACCATGAAGAGGATGGATAGCCAGACAAAATATACTGTACCAGTTGTGTACATTTCTAAATTATCACGAAGTAACCTTAATTCTAAAAATCAAGAATCTAAGCATCTGGAGTACAAATTCGGCCTAGTTCTAAGAGCCAAAGAATTTTAAGTACAAAAAAATATTAACAGTGTCAGTAAAGGAGTCTCGTCTTGCAAGTACTTACCAATTATATAAAAAGGAGAAATCACATTTTTCACGATAAGAATTTGCAACTGTCCGATTTAGCAGAGGAGAAACAATGTGACCAAACACTAAGTATCAAGTGAAGTCATTTACCCAATGTAGTTATAAACTTGTTTTCAAAAGAAACAATAACAGAAATCCCAGTATAATAGGAATAAATTAAGCAAGTGTTTATCTTGTCGAGATAACAGCAATTTTAACTAAATACCATGAAACTAGCAATATTCAAGAAAATCCTAGTTAATAATGATTACATGTCTAGATAACTATAAGAATATAGAGAAACGAACTTGTGAATTTAATGAAGGATTAGCAAAGTTGGCTGCCTATCTACATGGGCTTGAAATTATAGAGATGTAGGAACCAGTAATTCAAATGATTGGAAACTGAATGGTTTTTAACGTATTGAGGCACTAAATTTCAAATATGAAATGGGATGTAGCAATACACCAAAGAAGTATAAATCGATTTGCTGGTGTAATAACGAGCTTAAAAATTCATGAGAAACCTATATGTATTTTCATAACTTAAGTGTCAATCATCTTGTTAACAATTTAGTTAAATACACTAAAAAAAGATTAAGGTGGTCTACAGAAGCAAATATGAGACCTGGAGGGGCATGGTCTGATGACTGTGCTAGTTTTAGAGTACATCCAGAGTAAAAAATAAACATTTCAAGGTCAAATAAAATTATCAATATGTAGGCTGTAACTTAGCCTTACTTTACTTAAAGCTACGAATTGTAAGTTGTATGGAAATTAAAAAAATTAACTGCAGAAATCGTAAATAAGCTAGAGTGCAGAATAATTGCTTTATTAAATACGACATATTAGAATACACCGCACTGTTAAAAAGAACTTTCTTACTTTTTCAATTATTATTGCAGTAATACTCTTAAGTCATTACCCACAAGTCTAAACGATTCATGTATTCACTACATTTTACTTATTCTCAGAATTGCACACTGTTTATGTAAACTGATTGGACACCATCGCTTACTTGAGTTTCATCATCTGGTGAACCAGTGTTTACGACAAACCTAATTTTTCAATTTTGTCGTCAATTAACAAATCTTTTCCAAGTTTCATCTCTTAAACAATTTACATATTCACAATGTTTCTCCCAATCTGATGACTTGGGTCTGCAATTGCACTTTTTAATAGAACTTCTACTTCTTCATTTCGTTGTGCAACATTACTCATAGCAACCTTATGTTTAACCAAACTCCAAATTAATTCGATCAGATTGAGCTCTCAATGGTGTGGTGGTAAAAGTAATACAGCATGGCCATGATTTTTAAGAATCTCGTCTACATAGTACATCTTCATTGCACATTTTTAACCAAACCCAATAATTCTGCTTTTTGTAGATTGTCTGTTGTGTGTGTATGTCTTGATGATCAAACCAATCACGAATTGTGTGTACGTGCAGCTGTCGTAGGGGGTTTATTAATTTGGACACTATGATAGGGTGCATTATCCATTAGGAGGGAAATTTGAATCAACTGTTTTTCCAACCATTATATGAAATTGGCATTATTCATACAGTCATAATAATCTCCGGACTTAGAGTTTGATTTAAAGATTAGAAGCCCATTGTTAACGGTAACAAAACCATAACATCCATCAGCACATACAATAATATATCGTTGACTAACTCTATCAGCTTTCTATATGCCAGGTTTATCTTCTGACTGCCAGCATTTGAAAACACCATACGTTGGATGAATGTACATTTCATCCAAGTATGTAACAGGTTGTGTGTTTTCATCAAGGGTATCATTTATCCACAATGCACGTAAGTAATGAGAACGCCAAGCCATAATAATATATCGTTCTTTTAATAATTTTCTTTTATCGTGACATTTTCTAAATCTAAACCCAATTTGTTTTTTCTTTCTTAGAATATCAGGTCCAGCTGTGTAGCTATCTTTGTCAGTGAGTTTCTTGACTAAAACTTGCACTGTTGGAATTTTCATATCGATTGTGTAAATCTCATGAATTGTTCGTTATAACTCAGCCAAATCAAAATCGCCAAATATAAATTTATTAGCACCTTCTCTTCGTTTTCATTTGACAGTATACTTGATACTTAATTTTTGCAGAAGTTGCTTATTTTCGAATTTTTTATAAATGCTACAGACTTCTTAGTAGCAGCTCCGGCCAATTTAGTTGCTTCGTCCAACTCTAATGTTCATACACCAGCAGCTTTCTGTTTATCACTGATGTAATAATAGATCTAGCTTCAGAATGAAGGTTTTTTGGATTTGGGATCCATTGTGTTGATACTTAAATACAATCTGCAAAAGCATACATGTTAGTTTATTATAGCGGGTGTTCAAAAAGTCACTCTGCAGTGAATATACCGAAATGAAACTCCATAGTCACACGTGCCGTATGATTGTTCTCCTGCCTGTGTTACTCCTCTTTAAGTAGACTCTCCCAACATTCCTCTGTTTCGTTATCTCAGACAACATTAGTAGTCACTGGTGCGTCGTTACATGTTGACGTGAACGTTTTAGGTTAGTTCCTTTGTTCGTTTTGTTACTGTTATAATGCTAACCACTGAAGAACGTGCTTTTTTAGTCCAACAAGTTTTTAGAGCTGGTGGTAAATACACAGTTTAAGTTCGTCAAACATTTAGTTCAGTTTTCCTTGAGACAACAATCTCATGTTGCGATACAGTGCGAGATTGGATTAACAAATTTTGAAGTATGGGTTCTGTGGCAGATGCGCCAAGAAGTGGTCGTCCTAGCATTTTGTCTGAGGATAAACTACTCGATATTTCCGATAAGATGTCCATGAATTTGAACAAGTCAGTAAGAAAACTCGCTCAGGAAATCGATGTTAGTGTCGGAACGGCCCACACAGCTGTAAGGAAGAAATTAGAACTTTTCCCATTCAAAGTGACTGTCGTGCAAGAAATGAAAAATATTGATCATGGCAAGAGATTGCATTATTGTCAATGGTTCAAGAATTACATTCAACAAAATGGAATCAATATTCTTAATGAAACGTTTTTTACCGATGAGGCGTGGTTTCATTTATGCGGGTACCTGAACTCGCAAAATTCTCATCTGTGGAGTACTGCAAATCCATTGTGTATTCATGAGGAACCATTTCATTCTATGAAAATTGGAGTTTGGATTGCAATTACTAGACGTCGGATTGTGGGTCCCATATTTTTCAATGAAACAGTATACACACTACGATACTGCAGTGATATTCTGTACCCATTCATAGGAGAACTTGAGTTAAGTGAAATACTGAACGGTTATTTTTAAGCAGATGGCGCAACTGCACATACAGCTTGCATTTCGACATCACTGCTTGTTAATGTTTTTGCCGATCGCATAATTTCACAGGGGCTCTGGCTTCCACGATCGCCTGACTTTTTTTTTCTGGGGTGCAGCAAAAGCAACTGTCTATAAAAACTGTCCAAAATCCATTGTGGAATTGAAAACTGTAATGATGGAGTGTATGGTTGGAAAGATAATTAATGTACCTACCAGAATGTGTTTTTTTAATAAATATCAAACTTCAAGTTGTTGGTATATGATCTGACGACTAATGTGTCTAGAAAAGGAATACATTGGTTAACTTCCTTTTCACAAGTAAAAACCAAATTCGGATTATAACTATTGAAAATTTATAATGTGTACTCTATCGATTGCCAGGAACAGAACACAAAATGTCGTCAACATATGTAACCATTAATGGTATATCAAACGGAAGTGAATCGAAAACACACTTCAACAAAGAATCCATGACTAATTGATCAATGATGGGGGATAAAGGAGAACACATAGGGGTGATGAATACCTAAAAGTAAAACTTTGAATTTAAAGTAAAATAGGTGTTATTACTTATTAATTGAATGGTAGATAGAAAAGAATCTAAATCAAAATTACAATGTGGTTGAATGGAATTCCGTTTTTTTGTAATGATTTCCACCACTAAACCGATACGGAGGTTGATAAGCAACGAACGGGCAGCTAATGAGATAAGAATATGGTCATCAAGTAATTTATAGTGTCTATAAATATCAACAAACGAAAAAGAGTCCTTGATATTCCAGCATTCCAAAGGAAAAGCATTTTTTTAAATTTTTGATAAAAAAGAAACTACATTATGTCTGAGTATCGATACATGAGATGATTGGTCGCAATGGTAGATTATCTTTATGGATTTTAGGTAACCCATAAAATTTCCCTGGAATACTATTATTTTTTCTTAACAATGTCTGGTCCTCTCGAGTAATCGTGGAGTGACTACATAAAAATTTTGTGTTCATTGACCCACTTTTGTATTGAAAAAGTTGGGTTTTTCGGCAATTTTTGTAAGCATGTACATCATCCAGTAAATTATTAGCATTGGTTACATAATCTTGTCTATCCAAAATAACCTTACCATCACCTTTTTCAGCAGTAGTTAATATAATATTAGGATTATCTTTCAGGAATTTTTTTGTAACACTGTACATCCGACACTCTAGTTTTTTTTTATTATTAAAGATTATTAAAGATTGGTAAAAAAATTTGTAATAACTTGTGACCTTTGCACACATTAAATAAATCTAAGTGTAACTATTAGGCCTCTTCATTAATTTCTATAGTTAATATTTATTCATCCATTTATAAATAAATAATTATTAACAATAATTCTTACATTTAATGAGTAAAAATGCCTCTTTTAAGGAAAACTAATTTAACCCTTGTAGCTAGCTCTTATTGGTATGGGTTGGAAGCAAGTGAGGTGGGTTTTTCACAGTACTCTACATCAGCTGCAATATGGATGCACAAAACTAGCATAAGTTATATGACAGTAAGCACATGGCAAACAAGCTAAATAAAATGCACTTGTAAGAATTGTCAATAAAATGAAATCAAGTAAAAATCAATATAATTCATTTAAATTAAAAGCAATAATTACAATTGAGTGCTTAATCTGCACATGGATTTTATATTGTCATGAATTATTAAGTGTTTTGAATTAATTTACTCCTACAATTCTACAACGAGCTTGTGGCAAAACCGTACTAACACTTTTAATGTAAAATTCAGTTATTATATTCTAATTGTTAGAAATGATCTTACTGGCTAAAGTATATGTCTATGAAGATCATTTTTATGATACTCCTGAGTCAATTGTTGAAGCTTTTAGAAGTTATTTCAGCAGTGTTTACATACCTCGTGTAAACCCGTATATCATAGGTGTGAGGGTGTAAATGCAAGGAGTGACTTAAATTTGAATTTAAAAGATATTTCTGCTTCTGAGGTTGAACTTTGCATGCGTAAATTAAAGAACACATTCACATCAGGAAATGATCAAATTCCTTCTTTTCTGATTAGAGATTGTGCAGGAGTGTTAGCTTACCCGTTATCATTAATTTTCAATTTATCACTTAAAACTTCTTCTTTTTCTGCAAAATGGAAATCTTCTTTAAGTTGTCCAGTTCTGAAAGAAGGTGACTCAGCATGTATTAACAATTACCGTTCTATGTCTATTTTTTCCAACTTCTGTAAAGTTTTTGAGATGATCCTTTTCACTCATATTTTCTTAGCCGTTAAACATACCATTTCCCCATCTCAGCATGGATTTTTTTCTAAGAGGTCGACGACAACTAATCTGTTACATATTACCCAACTCATCTCTGAAACTTTGGATGCTAATGGTCAGATAGATGTAATATACACCGATGTATCTAAGACCTTTGACCATATCAATCACTCTATCTTGTTATCCAAATTATATTCCTTTGGGTTCAGTTCTACCCTAATAAAATTTTTTGGCTCTTATTTAGAAGAACATATCCAGTATGTAACTTATAATGGTTTTAAATCTAAATCTTTTCTTGCAAGTTCGGGTGTTCCGCAAGGTTCCAACCTGGGACCCCTCTTATTTCTTATTTTCTTTAATGATGTGGATGAGAATATCAGTTGTGGTAAACTACTATATGCTGATGATCTGAAACTGTTTTTACAGATTTGCTCGCTAAAGGATTGTCATAAATTACAAGTACAGTTGCAGCAGTTAACTGTTTGGTGCAACAGTAATATGTTAAATCTTAACCCTAATAAATGCCATGTTGTTACATATACCAGAAAATTAAAATCTACTGTTTTCACATACTGCATTGAATCACATATTTTACAGAGGAATTATAAGACTAGTGATCTTGGAGTTTTATTTGACTCGTCACTTACATTTACCCCTCATATCAACAAAACTGTTAGTGGATCTTTCAAGATATTAGGGTTTATTATAAGACATTGCAAAATTTTTTCAAGTATTGAGGTTTTGAAAATCTTATATCTAACACTATCTTACATTTAAAAAGTGTTAGTTCTTACAATTTAAAAGTCGATAATACAGTTAAAAGTACGTCGATAAATACAGTTACAAAGTCGGTAATACAGTTTAAGAGTTCATAAATACATCGCGCAAGCGCAATGAGTAAAGCGGGCGACGCCCCTGGCGGATGGCAACGACAACCTTATTACAGATTCCGCGTTGCCAACTTCCAATGACGTCACCAATGCACAATTTATATTGCGTAATAATCGGAAAATTTATAAAAAGTTAAATCGACAGGTATTACATAAATTACTCACATGATAGGTTCAGATTTCCACGAAGTACGCCTATCGTCCTTCCGGATAGATAAAGATGGTATGCCCGACGCTCTTCCAACGCGTTCGGACCAGCATTCAGGGCTCCGCTCCGAGGCGATTAAAGATGGTACTTGCTCCGGTGCTGTCTCCGGCTCATTCTCGGGTCGTGGAGTACGGTACGCCTAGGTGACTGCAAAATTCTCCTACCTATGCAGGGATCGGATTAGTAAACAAGGTATAAGGCAACAAACAAAGACAATTAGGCAAAGGAAATCTACATAGATAAGATAAGGCACGATACGATACTTCAAAGCGTCCACTCCACTCGAAGATTCTGGCAAAACAGCCACGTTTTAGAGCGGCACGGAAACTTGTCCCCACTCTTTTTTGTCTTTTACACATCGGCGCGAAGTTATTCGTCCAACCCTCCCGCGTCGCGCACTCTGCGCAAACTCACTATGACGTAACGGAAGTACGCGCCTAGTCTTTTAAAATTCCGCGCACCGCGTCTTTTGAAATTATGGCGCGAAACCTCCGTCAAGATTTGTTTTTGAATAAGTTTCAGCTATCCTCCTTGGATGCACGTAGAAAAGTTATAGGACTGACTTTTCTTTATAATTTACTCCATGATGAAATTGATTCAGCTGAACTTGTTCTCCTTCATCAAATATCATGCATCCCGAACAGCATCTAAGACATTCTCGCACGTTTTACATACCTACTGCTAGAACAAATTTACTTTGTAAATCGTCTATTTACGTGATGTGTTCTAATTTTAATAGTATTAGTCATAGTTGTGATATAAATTTTAATTCATTAAATTATATTTTAGAAGTGTTTAATTTGTTAAAGTAGGATTGCATGCATATAATTTTATTTTTTTTTTGTATTGTTTCCTGTAATTGGGTTCTTACCTGTTGGAAATGTTTAAATAAATAAATGATGTAAAACATTATTGCAACAGCTAGTATTGAGTATCCAGCCAGTGGAATTTTTTTAGATTTATTAATTATTAAAAAAACTAGAAAATAATCAAAGATCTGACCTTGGTATTGTTGACTTGAAAATCCATATTGCTCACGCCGTAATCCGATGAAGGTCTTTTGATAACAGGAATCTGGTTTCTTAACATCTGCGGCATAACGAACATGCTTTTGTGGTATGAAAAACTTCTACTTTTCTCAGGACAATCAATATTGATCGAAAATGATAAATCCCATATAACAAATCGAAGGACGAACTTCCATACTAATAATTAGGATTAAACATGATAGAATTTATTTTGTAAAGCGAATTAATTTCAACATAATAGTAGGTTGCTCTATATTTTTTGTGCGTCTTTCCGGTTTACTAAAAATTGAAATACCCAATCAGGAAATTACGAATGGGATAAATAATTAATAATAATAATTTTTAAAAAGAAACACTTATCCTCTAACTATGCAAAACCCACTTAAAATTATCTGAACTTGCAGAAATTTTAGACTAACAATCAGGACTTGTTCTCACACAAAGGCCTGATATAACAATGATGATTTTACAAGTTCGAAAGGTTGAAAACAAGATTAAATATGGTGGGCAGGTCTACTCCAACCAATTAGAAAATTCGACGGCTTTGAAATCAAAACCACAGCAGATTGCCAACAATTAATTATCTGCAATATACAAAACGCTGGGAATAAGGCCACCCAAACAACATATTGCAAATAGAAATGCCTACTTCACAAGAACATTAAACACCATAGGAATATACATTAAAATTACATGGTAATAGAAATAAAATCTGTTACAAACTTTAGTAACTCTAGAACGTAAACACGATTTTTCTTCTCCAGGTTTATCCACAACATTAATATTAGATTCTATGTCAGCTAGAAGCTTGCCTATGTTAATGTCAGAGTTCGACATTTTAATATCAAAATTAGACGCTAAAGATAAAAAAACTCTTAACCTCTTCAGGATGAAAGATCAAATAATTGTACTTAAACCTGATAATAATTATAATCAACTGCAGGTATTGGTTTTGCAATATTCTCATCTAATGTTAATTGTGGGAAAGCATTTACTGGAAAACTATTAATTCGGAAAATGTCTTAGTGTTGAGGATCTTGGCAGCCACAGGCTGCTTAACCCCCTTCACATACTACTGAATCTTGGCCAATAGGACATATAATTAGAAAACAACAGAAAGGGGAACCAAGCTATATATATACCGTGGAAATTTCAGGAAACTGTGTAGGCTAGCTCAAAATAGAAATAAGTGGAGGTACGCGTCCAACCAGTTTCAAGACAATAAACCTTGTTCGAAAGGATGTATTGGAAAATTATTAATTCGACAAATGTTCGAGTGTTGGGGGATCTTGGTAGCCGCAGGCTGCTTAACTCTCTTCATATACCTTATATGTGATTTTTCCAATGCTCCAGTCGAAGGTACTACATTGGCCTATCCTGTCACATACCACTGAATATCAGGGAAATAGGGCATATAATTTGAAAACAATAATTGGGGAATTGAGTTGTGTATAGGCTGTTGTGAGAATTTCAGGGAACTGTGTAGGCTAGCTCAGAACATAGGTAAGTTGAGATATAAGTCCAACCAGTTTCAAGATGTAAAACCTAATGACGAAAAAATAAGTGTACTTAAATCTGATAATTACTATAAACCACTGCAGGTGTTGGTCGTAAAATATTTTCATCTAATGTTGATTAGGTTAATTTATTGGAAAAATTGTTAATTCGAGAAAGGTTCAAGTGCTGGGGAAACTTGGCAGCCCCATTTACATACCCTACATGTTAATTTTCAATGCTCCACCCAAAGGTACTACATTGGTCAGGAAACGAGTTTTTTTTTTACCTGAAAAATTTTGAATTTTGGCGAACCCTTGCTGTTCCAAGCAAGGTAGAGATCTTTAACGTGCGTGACAACACACACATGGGACTTCCATTTTAGCTCTCATCCGAACTAGGGCGTATTTTTGTGAAAAATGCTCACCTAACATTTTTCAAGTGGACCGTGCCAGGATTCGAACCTGGGACCTCGCCCCCTTCTCACATGCCATTGAATATCGGAGAAATAGGGTATATAACTGTAAAACAATAGAAGGTGACCGAACTGTATCATACAAGAAAGAACAGCAGCTATGTTCAAAGACAAAGAACATAGAAACAAGATGGATGTCAGTGCAGTTGTTGACAAAAATGAGCATCAAATATTTTGCAATTACTGCAAGAAGAAAGTAGTTAGTAAAAGTGGTATTAAGGTTCATGTATCATGTGGTGATAGAGTTGGTTGTTATCAAGTAATTAATGGAGATTCAGAATTTGTGTGTAAAATATGTTATAGCATGCCTGAGAAATCCAGTAATGTTGAACAGGTGTCCTATAATGATAATTGTTTAATAAGTGACGACCTTAAATCTTATTTGAAGGAATTGGTATGTTTTGAAACTAGAAAACTAAGTAATTTAAAGACAGATTGTAAACCTAAAGAAAAGTAATATTGAGCTGATTAGATTGTTAACTAAACATCCTATTAACACATTGGATCCTAAATTTAAATTGGATGTCAGAAACAAGAACCTGAACTCCAAGTGTATTAATAATATTTCTTCTGGAAACTCTAATCAACTATCGATAAAAGAACCAGTGGTAAATAATGATATACAATCTTTAGCTTCTAGCTTTAATGATAATCCTAATCCACTAATGCATAAGGAACTTAAGTTACATGAGTGAAAACATAAAGGTAAGCACCAGCAGTGAACAAGAAATAAACATTAATAAACCATGTACGACAATGGAATAAAAGGAATTAATGAATAAATATATTAGTTTAGGAAACTCATCAAATAATGAGGAATGGACACGAGTAACTAAGAAAAAGCCTCCTAAAGTTGTTATAAGAGGTTCTGCTGTTAATGAGGAGAACTCTGTAATAAGATCTGCCTCTCGTCTGGCATATATCTATGTAGGCAACGTTGCCCCCAATGTTAAACAAACTCAGTTGGAAGGCTTCTTAGCTAACAAGTATCCAAATAAAACAATAGAAGTTGAAGATTTACCAAAACGTGATAATGCTCGTAGTATAGCATAAGTTAGTACTAGTTTTGATATTTTAAATGAGCGTAATAAATCCGAAATTTGGCCTTCTGGCTTAGTGGTCAAAAGATTTCATCAATGTTGCAATTTTAATGCTAATAGGAAAGAACAGTCAAATTTTACAGGAGATCACAACTACCAATCAATCACGTAACAACTTGTGATAAACTTAAATGCTATTATCAAAATATCAGAGGTATGAATACCAAGCTTCAAGATATATTAATCGACATTGACATATTACAGTGCGATATTTTTGCTATAGCTGAAACGTGGTTAAGTCCTTACTTCAGAATTCTGTCCTATATCTTACCAGTGTTATAGATGTGACAGAAGTTATAACGTAACAGGAAAAGTCATGGAGGTGGTGTATTACTGTTAGTAAGAAAAGGTATCTTTAAATCCGTTGAGATTATAATATTTGATAAATCTATTGAGGGACTTTGCATAAAAGTTGATGTGGGGAATGTGTCGGGGTATGTAGTTATTGTGTACATTCCACCAAGTAGTCCATGTGAAGTGTATGAATTGTTTTATTCTACGATTGAAAACAATCTACATGATAAAGATATACTTATACTAGGTGATTTTAATATTCCGAACGGCCGTATGTGTCAATCGAGCATCGTGCTGTCTGAATTGTTAAACTTTCCTATCCTTTAACAGTTTTGTACAACATAATAATATCAAAAATAGCTATGGTAACACATTAGATCTAGTAATATCTAATCTTGCTGTTGAGGTTGTACAAGAAATGTTCACAATTTCACAATTGTTGGTTGTCTATTTCCAATCCGTTTATCCAACTAAACCAACTAATAACATCCATAGGACTGCTATTAGTAACAGCAGTGATAATCATGGTTTTTCATATAATCCCATATCAAAGGAAGAAATTTTTGTGGCAGTCAATCAACTAAAGAACTGTGACTCAGTGGGTCCTGATGGACTACCTGGATACATACTTAAGGAATGTATACAGTATCTAATAGAACCTATACATTACTTGCTGAATTTATCTTATTGTCAAGGAATTTTTCCTGATAAGTTTAAACTTGGAAAGATAGTGCGTGTTCAAAGCTGGAAGTAAATTTGAAATTAGTAATTACATGCCTATTGTGATTACCTCAGCTTTATCCAAATTTTATGAAAGAATACTATATAATAGATTATATGGAGTCAAGCATATGACTTCAACTGCACATCATGGTTTTCTTCCTCAACAAAGTACTTTAAGAGCCCATCACAGCAGGTTACCTACCATATGCTGTACAACCGCGGGTTGGAGTGAGGTAGCGCAGGGCGGAACGAAATGTTGAGATGTAGATATTCATTAGAAGAGGATGTGAAGTATAGTACTCCGCATACTTGGGTTTAGGAAGTACCAGGGAGCACATATAGACGGCAGTGCTGTGGAACTTATTAGTCCAGGTATAAACCTCACAGATGTTTTAATTATACATATTCTCTAACATTTATAGTCAGTGAAAACCTTTGAAATTCCGATATCTAATGTAAAAAATATTATTAGGGAACAAAAAATTATAAGATTTAACATTCCTACATTTGCATCGCATAGTTATTTTACAATTTTTAATATGCAGTTGACAAAGCTGTTACATTAATTAGTTGGCCAATAAATGGAAAAAACAGAATAATGGTTCAAACGTATCTTTAATAAAAAATGATTAGATAAAGTGTCAAGTGGGTTTTGATTACAGTTGGTGAAAAGCTACAAATGTTGGTTTGGTTTCTTTTCTTATCATACCTTTGTTTCCTTTATCATTTTCTAACGACGAAATAATAAACAAATGGCCACAACGTCCAAGTATGTTTTATTTCAGTGAATTTTTTACAATTAAAAATAGATATAAATATAAAATACAAATTTTCAATATGTTTACATTGCTATTACGTATTTAAAATTGAATTGAATCGGACACAGTAAACATTCCTCTAGTAGAATAAAAATGCATGTCTTGCAGTTTTAAGTAGTCCAAAGTTTGTTTTGCTTTTATTTATTTACATTTTGATTGTAGCTTGTCAAATTTTGTGCAATTACAATTGCGTATGGGAGTTTGTGAATGGTGAATTTGTATCATAATGAACAAAAGTACATTTTACGTATATTAGAGAAGCTTGAGGGTAAAAAAACTTAAACTAAACATGGTTTGTAAATTCTAATTAACCGTAAGAATTTTTATCACATTATTCCTTATTACTATACAAACCTAAATATGAGCGAAATATTACTGGTGGCTTTTTAAATTTATCCCAAAACATTAATTGAACTTGAGCATAAAAATTAAACAATTCTGTGTTTATTCTTTTTTAAAAGTCTTACACTACTCTCATTCTTTCGCCATATTACAAGCCAGTTTTTCATCAACTATATAGTATATTATTTCAAATTTTTTTTATAAAATATAGAACACTATTACAATGCAGTCTTTTATTATCATTTACCTCAAAACTGGGGGAATACCAATTACCTACTTCACTAAATAGGAAACCCAACAAAAATTTATATAAGTCCAAGGATTATGAAGAACAACTCATTTCTATAATTGCTGAGACGCCAAACAATATTCATAATGAAAGTTATAAATAGATTTGCGAGCAATTACGACTATAGTTGAAAAATCGCATAAGGATAGTTTGTTGTAAACGCCATAATTGCTATAAACGTATCACCACATTTTAAATATGATGCAATAGTCAAATTTTCATGCACATTTAAGGTCAATTTACATTCACAATATAAGTAAAACAGAGTACTCACGTGGATGGTATTTCATAGCTAGATCTCAGGATCCATCCTGTTTCGTGGGTAGGTTACACCATTGCTGAGTTTCAAATTGCTAATCCGTTCTTCCTGTCTCTTCTGCGCTCGTAGAGGAATGAAGGAACCCAGGTAGAGGTACACAGAAGGCAAAGTTAAAGGAACCTACATACCTACAACGAGAAAAGACACACACACACAACACAGGTAGATGTTCTTGGCTTCCGGTCTCGTGGCTTAATGGCGTCTTATAACACCGTGCACTCTCCACCATTCACTCTGCACAGGCGTGACTCGGGGACGACGGAAATTGACATTTTTTAATTTAAAAATATCCGCGGGAATTTATTTACAAATTAAAGCTAATTCTAAAATTGTACACTGCCAAATTTGGCATGTAACAAGTTTGATCTCAATAGATGTTTGTTGTGTTTTGTTTTATATAGCATGTATTCACACCATTTCTGTTTTACAATAGTGTGTGACATTGCAGGTGCATTTTTCTAAAAAATACTAATATTTGATTTATTCGATAAATAAACTGAATTGTAGTGTGCAATTTTGATGAAAATTCATAAAAATTATTCACACATTTTGGAAATTTACTGGTTTTGTTTAAATCGCTCTATTACCAGCAAAAAAAAATGTTTCTTCAGTTTAAAAAAACTTAAATGACTTTTCCACATGGACAATTATTTTATAAATAACTTTTATTAAAACCGTTTTTAATTTGGATGCCTAATAGGAAAGAAATTTGGATCTTTAGAAATTTCAAGCTGGCCGCTACTGTGATGAGCTCTTAATCAATCTTCTTAACTTTTCTCAATTCGTGTATGATAACCTACAACTAGGTCTCCAGGTTGATGTAGTATATATGGATATGTGCAAAGCCTTTGATTCGGTAAATCATGAGATGCCAATCAATGTTCTTAAAGATTATCATATTGAACCTATCTTGACTAAACTCATATTCTCCTACTTATCCCAAAGAGTTCTATATGTTGAGATTAAACATTTCCTATCTCATACTTTTAGTCTCATTTCCAGAGTCCCTCAAGGATCGAACCTGGGACCTTTATTGTTTCTTTTAATAATCAACTTACTTCCTTCATCATTGAAATATTCAGTGGTTCTCGAATATGCGGATGACTTCAAACTTTTTTTGGCTATTACTGAGCCAGACGATTGCATCAAATTACAATCTGATTTAGATAACATACTTCTTTGGAGTAAAAAATTTGGATTTGATTTTAACATGAAGAAGTGTTTAGTGATGACTTTTGCCAATAGAAAGAAAACTATCCTTTTTAATTATAGAATGGATGACCATAGTTTAAAAGGTGTTAACACATCTTGTGACTTAGGTGTAACTTTCGACACTAGCCTACCTTTTAACAAACATATAAACAATGTTACAAACAAAGCACTCAAAATGTTAGGTTTCATTATTAGAAACTCAAAGGCGTGGAGTGTGAGTATCACTATTGTTGTATATAATGCATTTGTAAAATTTCTTAGTTATTGCTATATAATATGGCAGCCCTACCATAAATATTAAATTATTAAATTAAAAAAAATTCAACGTAGAATGCTAAAATACTGTTATTTCAAAGAGTACGGCATATACCCTGAAGTTGGTTTTGATCAAAATACCCTATTAAAGAAGTTCGATGTGCATCCAATCAAAATTATGATGGAACATGTCACATTAGTCGTAGCACATAAACTACTCCATAACAAGATTGATAATATTTCTCTCTTAAATAGGTTACAATTCAGAGTTCCTAAAGGAACTAATAGTGGATGCATAGAAGTATTCTAATTACCTAAATCTTATTCAAATACGTATATGGATTGTCCACTTTATAAACTATATCATATTGTAAACAAATACTCGCATGTGGACATTTTTAATTAGTCTTGCCAAGTTGAGGAGTATTCTTCAGCCGCAATCAGTGGAGTGCCCTATTTGACTATGTATATTGTATATTTAGCTTACTTATATTTGTAATTTAGTTGTAGCATAGTGTGTGTTATACATTTTGTCTTTACCCTTGTGGTACTATGTACCGTCGGTAAATAAATAAATTAAAGCATATGTTTGGAGCAAAGCACGGTGCGTCTGTAAAATAGGGGCAGTAGTAAAAGCAGACAGAAAGAGATAGAAGCCTTCTGGAATGTTGTGCTTCAGATGTATGAGGATGGTTTGGACAGACAAAGTTAATAACAAATAGGTTATAGAAATAGTAGAGGAATAAAGATATTTGTGGAAAACAAAAAAAAATAGGAGAAATAGAAAGACAGGATATGTTCTAATGCATTTCTGGTGAATATATTACAAGCAAAGATAGGAAAAAATAGGTAGAGGTAGACCGAGATCAAACTTTCGCACGCAGATAGTGATAGATGCAGACTGTGCACATTTCAGGAAAATGTGTAGGTTAGTTTAGAATAGGAAACAATGAGAGTACGCGTCTAACCAGTTCCAGGGTTGAAGACCTAATGATGATGATGATGATGATGGTAAGAAAAACATGAATTCTGATAGTAAATGTCATGTGGACTTCATGTATCAAAATGGTTACTTTAGAAAGAAAATCCATGAAAAAATGTGACATTGGACATAACTGTTGAGTTAATTATTCGTAGATGGTGATAGTGAAAGTTATACATTTTAAAGTGATGATACCTGAAAACATAGTTTTAGCATTGCACGTTATAGATTAACCATGTGTATATGATAATCTACAATGTAATATTTTACTTTAATATAAACATTTGTTATGGATACAATTTATAATGAGCCATTTTATAAACTGTTTCCTTTGTAAAGTTCCTGTGTGCCAAAATAAAGCGTGACTGCATTGTATATTTCACATGATCACTTTTTATGTTTATAGAACAAAAACTCTTAGTTGCTGTATGTATGTTCAACATATATTGGAGTCAGTTACCGATGTTAATTTAATTAGCATCAATCTTGACTATGCCTGAAAGAGAAATACAATAAACAGTTTTTTTTAAATTAAAAAATGTTTCCAATCCTGAAATTATTGAATTATTTGAAATTATTACTAATACAAATTAATCAGCTATTTCACGTTAAGCGTATTGGCTACCTAAAAAAGTCGGTCCCAGGCCGTAACACAAATTGAAGGCAATCATTCTTTTAAACTTTAAAATTTTCACCTAATGTACTCAAACCAAATATTTCGAACATCAATAAATCAAAGTCACCTTCAATTTATGTCATAAATGTCAAACTTGAAGTTTTTATTATTTTGACAACGATACTAGGTCATGGAACGAAACGTAAATAAAGATGATTTTAAAAACTATGAGTGGTTTAATTCCCAACGAAGATTAAGAAAAATGCTAAACAAACCACAACAAACATACAAGGAGTATTTACAATAAACAGTGTTAAAAAACGATGATTACCAACATTAACCTCACTTTCAGTAATAGTATTCACAATTTTTTTTTTTAGAGAAATGAATTAAATATTTCCTATCACTGTTTATACACAAACTTATACTTCCTCTTTGTTGCAACTATATAGGGGTTGGTTTTTCTGATGCTGATTTAATTACAAACAATTTTGGCCTAAACCTGAAAAAGGAATTCAATAAATGATATTTAAAAAAAGCTATCATTTAGTCCTTGCCACCGTTAGTGAACTTTACACATGTATTTGACGTTTTTGTTAAAGTAGATGTATAATTTGTTATATCCATAAAAGGTACAGTACAGGTTCTAGTTACCACAGAGATAGCGTACTATATTGTAATGAATTTTACCAACAAATTGTCATTTATATGTTTTATTTATCATTGTAAAGTACTTAATAATTTGCTTACTTCTAATAAGTGCATAACCGCAAGCTGGTATACTAATGCTATTACAGTTCTCAATCTCCATTGGGCCGTCGGGGTTTTCAATTCTATTCAAATTTTGGTAGCGGATACATTAATTGTTATCTACAACAAATACAAGAACAAGACAGATAATATGTTAGATTGATAGGCATGGGATTGACAGGAGGGCTCCATTACATGGTTTATTGCACTTTCTGTATACACAAGGTATTTAACAATCAGATAGTCATGCACATAATGCCATCCTGGCTACGGTTCCAACACTTTGTTCACACAACCCCTACCAGTTGTGCAGTTTAATTGGGGAAAACCACATGTCGGTTCCTGAACTGTGAGAAACGTCTTAACCGCAAACATATGTAATAAAAAGGGGCTAATCCCTTAAATATTGTCGAGGAACTAGACCACAAGAATATGTCTAAATACCCTAGATTCTAAAAGTATTTTATACAACTATTTGAAATATACTTTAAACTAATGATTAGAAATCTCCTAACATAATAATTTACAAAAATAGTACGTTATGCGCTTTTCAATGTCTAAAAAGTTGTGGTATTATTCCCTTAAGTGCTTGTAAAATGAAGTAATTTCTTGCTGTGGTGTATAATTTACAGATGCCAAATGTCACATACTATTAAGGTTAACTGCATATTTGCTTCATTTACATTGTTTTCAGATCAATCTTAATAGAATGAATATGTAGAGAGATTTACAGTTCAAAGTTCTTTAAAATTGATTCGGTTATAACATAGAACAAAAACTGATAATCTGTATATTTTAAATAAAAGTATATTGTGCATCAGTTAACTAGACGGAAATATAAAAAGCTACAGTCATTAAATTTTAGAATGCATAAGCTCTAAGAAAATAGCTATGTATTGGGAGCGCTGCTCTTCCAGGTAAATTAAATAAATACAGTATTATAGATGACTTGGAAAATACATAAGCATTAGTTCATACGAGTACCATTGATTACGTCACTGCTTTCTTTCTTAGTTCTGACTACATATAATAGTGGTCTCGTATGCCGATATCATCGATTATTAAATTGTCCTTTGATAACAATATTCTTACATATTTTTTAATTCTATAGGATGAGCAACAGTTTGATTATCCAACACCTCGCTTCACAAATATGTTAGAATTACAAATGTTGCAAACAAATTTAAAGCAACGAGAAGGTGAAGTGCAACAACTACAGTGGGAACTAAATAGGCGGGAACAAGAAAAAAAGTTATTAAATTCTGAAATTTCCGATCTACTGAAACGTGTTGAGCAATTAGAACTTACATCTACTAAATACGAAAAATTGACAACTCAATTCGATGAATTGCAGCGACAATACGAAACACTTTGTCAACTATATGGAGAAAAAGTTGAAGAAACAGAGGAACTAAAATTAGACTTAGTTGATGTAAAGGAATTGTACAAAGCCCAGCTTGATGAAATATTAAGATTAAAAAATAATAGCTAAATTCAATAATTTTTAGTTTCAATCTAAGGTATTACTTGGGACTTCGTAATGTACGCTTTAGAAATGTAAAAACTTTATAATATGCTGTGATATAGTAATTAATATAGCATAAACTTTAACTATTGTAAGCATAAACTTTGTTTGCTTTACTGTTGAATTATGCATTATTTGTTATTGGATTTTATATATGGTATAATTGTTAAGATATGAATAAGCATTTTAATAAAAAGAGATTTGTTATTTATTGGAGAGTAGAAGAAATATCTACATTTTTGTATGATTTATGAGTTGGAGGTATGAAATACCGTCTTATGATCAGTGTGTTTTTATGCCTAGAACTATTTTTTAAATAATATCGGAGAAAGAATTATGTGTATTGTATCTAAATGAGATAAGCATGAAGTATCATAGTACTGAAGATATACAAATGGGAGCCAGCAAAAAATAACAAACTAAATATAAATTATTGCAAAACACAGTAAGAAGAACCCATGCATCATTTTAAAAAATTGCAAATACTATTACATTATTGGTGGGTTTTTACTAGGATACTGGTAAAAACCACTATCTGGCACATAATGTACAAAATTTTGTTTGCTACTTACTTACAAATTACTGTTCTTATATTTGATAGCTCAAAAGATTTGAATACAAAACAACTTGCAATTTTATAAGGAAAGTCTTAGATATTTTGAATGACATTGTATGTATAGCAACATGTATGTTGTCTAATTTGTCGTTACCAGTTTAATGGCTGCTTATTCATATATAATTTAAGCTAGAACTTGCAGAGGAATGTGTGAAAGATTCCATTAATCATAAAATTAAAAGTTTACAAAACGTATGTTTGTGGTGGAATCTGCATCTTGCAGAGCAAATTTTTTTGGAAACCAAAGCGTTACTTTTATTTTCAATGTGTAATGACAATTTGCCAACATCAACGTGACATTTCAAGTAGTTATGTGAATTGTATGCCTACTACATGTTATACCGCTTTTTAGTTAATAAATACACAAATCGAGTTGGCCAAGCAGCGGTATAAATCAGCGCACTTTTGCGAGAGACGTCGGCCTGCTTTGCCATCTTGCTCTGAAAGTTTTTATTTATTTATTTATTCACATATACGGATTACACCTTTAATACTGATAAATAATGCTATAAAGAACACTAATTCAAAATATTAAATTTTAACATGAATTTTAAAATGCATATCTAATTCATAAAATACATGTGCATTAGCAGACCTAACCATCGTAGTTAGGGAGCAGAAATAAGTATAATTAACCCTATGATGTCACAAAAAATAATGATGTATCTCTGGTATTACGCAGTGGTATCCTAAGACTAATCAGGCTAATTCGGAACAATCAATATCTTCTGTCAAAACTTTATACAAAACCAGGTCATTATAATCATGTTTTCAGGAGTGGTGATTGCAAAACCTGGTGAATGAGGTCATAATCACAATTAAATTTACTGAATACAGATCCAGTTGTATATGCACAAAATCTAAGGAACCTATTCTGCACCGCTTCAAGAGTTCGAATGTGTACATTATAATGGGGAGACCAGATCGGAGAGGCATACATAAGCATACTCCAAATGTAACACAAATACAATATTCTAATTGCTGTTACTGAAAGGTTGCGAGCATGTCTAGAAATGAATCCTAATGCTCTTAGGGATTTTGATGTAATAGTATTAATATGAGGAACAAAACATACCTTACTATCAAAATAAACACCCAGATCGCGTACTGTATCAACACTTTTCAAATGTGATCCATTGATAGAGTATACATACTCATGGAGTTTCTAGAAGATGAGAAAGTTATACTGCAGCATTTGGAAATATTAAGAAACATCCCATTATTCTCACACCAAGTATAAAATGAATCGAGTTCTTTCTGAAGCTCACGACAATCAGATTCACTCCTAACTACCCTGAACAATTTACAGTCAGCGAATAGTAAGAATTTGCTGCTGGAAAGAAACACGTTAAGGTCATTTACAAATAAGTTAAATAGTAAGGGCCCTAAGTGTGACTCTGTGGCACTCCAAATAAAACTTCCATAGGCGCTGAAATAAAATTTTTAATTTTTACCGACTGTGACTTGCGACTGAGATAACTCTTTATCCATTCAAGTAAGTAATGTGGAAATCCTATAGCTTTCAATTGTCCTAACAATATGAAATGGTTGACTTTATCGAAAGCTTTAGAGAAATCTATATATTGAATCAACCTGCAACCTATTCTCCAAAGCAGTGGTAATTGTGTTTTGATAGACAAGTAGGTCAGAAACTCGATTTTTCTGGATGAACCATGCTGGTTATCACATACTAAATTACAACAATACCAATTTAAGTATACAATTAGTAACCTTTCAAGTAGTTTAGGTATAGAAGACAACAGACATATTAGCCGGTAGTTTATAATATCTTCTATTACCATTTTAAAAAACGGGTGTGACATAACTTGTACTCCACATCAATGGAAATTCTTGAAGTTTAAATGTCAAGTTAAATGGTAAAAATACACCTCTTTAGAAAAATAGGTGGAATGCCATCAGGACCCATTGACAACCTATCAGGAAGGGATCTGATACCATTGAATACCGCCTCCATGCAAAATTGTATAAATGGGATATCAACTTGTGAATCTGTCATAGAGAAATCAGTATCGAAAGCCATGGGAGTATCATTATAGTTTCCTACGAAGTGAGAGGCAAAGAGATTGGCAATATCATCGCCATTATTAGCAGTAATATCAAGAAACAAGCTCTCAGGTAAATGTTCCCTTTTTAAACAATTAACATACCTCAGAATTGTTTTGGATCAGAACAAATCCCTTTATCTGCATTGGACATATAAGTAAGATAACTGCGGTTCGTAGCCTGTTTATAAAGGGAGCATAAATTACTAACACGTACATAATCAATCTGGGAACGGCTTTCCTTAAATCTAACATGCACTCCTCTCATGTATTAATGATTTCAAGTCACTGGAAAATCATCTGGGGATGTTTACTGGTACAAATCTAACAATGGCAACATTGATTGTTTCATAAAAAGTCCTGATCAATATCCAAATTATTCAGGAGAGAATCCCATGCAATTTGTCCAAAATATTCATTTAATGCGATATAATCAGCATTTCTAAAATCTTTATATGTTTCATTAAATTGTAAGGTTCTACACTTAATAGTAAGAGATAGTTTGCATTTGAAAGCCTTGTGGTGGTAATTGTTGGGCAAAAGACAATCGTTTGCAAGCGACACATCAATTGAGTTAGATACATTAGCAAAGATTAGGTCTAGAAATACATTGTGGTCATTAGGTATATTATTACATTGTTTAAACCCCAAGAAATTAAAGTATTCTGCCACCTCAGTAGCTTGGTACCTTGGTTGGCAGTGTACTAATAATTCATCATGCGACTCCCATACTGCGGCTGGTAGGTTATAATCTCCAAAAATAAAGAAAGAAGAAACAGGATACTTATCAGCTACTTGCTCGCCGAGCAGTGGTCAATGTACGCCTCTGACGAGGATCCTAGAGAAATGTAAACACCACTCAGAACAAAATGAAATTTACCTTATCAGAATTCGATGAACAAGTGCTCAACATTCAAGACTAGTAGAAATGGTTTTGGCTAAAACAGTGTCTTTCTTGGTAGCAATAAGAACCCCACCACCACGTTCTTTATTACTGGTTAGATAGGAACAGTTCACTCTATAGATTTCATAGTTAGAAAGTCCCAATTCTGCATTAGAAAGATCTTCATGCAGCCAAGTTTCTGTCAACACAATCACGTCATATTGTCAAACAAGAGCCAATAGAGCAAAGTCTACAAATCTAGTGCGCATACCTCCAATATTTTGGCAATAGACAGAGTGAGTAAGGAATCGTGGATTTATTATTATTTAGGTTTTTGGGACATTCTTGACCACACAAGGTACTCCCTGTTTATGGATAATTATTAGATTTAGTTCCCCAAGGTTATAACGTTCCTTAAGAGCAGATGTATATTGTTGCCTTTGTAAATGTGTTAGATCCTAACTGACTGAAAAATCATAGTTAGTGATGGCTCTTTTGGCTTTAAGTACTTGACCAACGCTACATAAAGTAACCTTCAAAGGATGAGGCCTATCACCAGCAACCTTACCAAGGCATATAACATTGATGAAACCACTTGATTGCACACCAGCAACCTCCAAAATTTTAGTTGCAATTTTATTATCATGTGAAATTCTCTCAGCTATTTGCGAAGATTTAGATTCACTTGTATTAAAAACCATAAAATTGCAGACATGCACTGTTCTCTCATGAACCTCTTTGTATATAGTTTCACTATTAACGGTACTGTCATTATTTAAGTCCATAGAATTATTTTCTTGCTGTAGGACTGCAAACTACTATTTTAAATTATTCAATTCTTTTTCCAGAGCAGTAAGCTTTTCCAATAACAGGGGAACTTTTAATACTGTGGTTCTGCAATCCTCGCAAAAAGAAAATAACTAATCATTGAGATTTGAGTTTATTACAGTATTCCGCGCAAACAAAAGAAAACAGTAAAAGTATGTAAAGAAATCGTTTACGCCGAATACCGCAACAAAATGGGGACAGAATGGTATAATTCGGGCTAGCTCAAAAACGTCGTAGAGGGGCGTGGATGAAATAGAAAGAACACATTGGAAACCTCTGTAAAACTATATTGTTAACATCCAACCTCGAAAGACTATTTACAAAACAATAAAATCCAATAAGTTGTGTAATCGTTTGTTACGTGCTGGTAAACAAAGCGTCATAACATAAGCATATAAAATTGGTAAGCAAAATATATAACATCTTATAGTCTAAATACTTACAATGGTTCACCTTAAATACATATAAAAAAAATCAAGCATAAACTGTACAGTAAATTTAGAAAAAGAAATGTACCTAAATTATATGTACATGCTGCTTTGTGAAGTGCACCTCCTCAAGAAATAGTATAACATTAAAAGTAGACACCCTAACTTAAATTAATCAAATATTAACTACTTTTAAATTGATGCGAAAGTTCTTTACGTTAATGTTTATACAAAAGACGAAAGAAACAGTAAAACGGACTCTACCACGAACTTTGAATAATTAATTTTTAATTTGAAGAATGATTATTACATCGTCACTTGTGCATTCTGAATGTGTGTGGTATCGTGGTGTTGGTAATTTATTGGATAATCATAAGTAGCAGCAAATAAAATGTCTATCCTCCACAGCAGCATAAAAGAATTACGAAAATAGAAAACTGTACCTTGAACTATTTGGCTTCGTATCATGTTGTGGATGGAAAAATGCGACTGCATTTCTTTATTGGCTGCATGCTGGAACCACCAACTTCACTTATACTAGCACAGAAAGCATTTTTAATAGCGTGACTTTACAACATGCATCTTCAGTAAGAAGATGTATTCAATCTTGTCTTTCGAAGCACGGTTACTATTTTATAAGGCCAGAATCATGTATGGTGGTAGGTATTTGGCTTTTAAAGATATCACCGAAGAACCAAGTGTGCAGAATTCCCAGACACAGCTGTCGAAATACAAACTGTAACAGCTTGTCAACAAGCAGATAATGCAATTATCATAGGATTTTTAGACAAAGGAAAACAATCTTACTACTTACTTTGTAACATCTTAACAGCTACAAAATACCAGATAACAAGTCCATTGTAAGCAGATGTAGGCAGCTGGTAAGTGGTCTTATCTTTTAGAAGAAAGCTGCACATTTACGTGCAGCTTTTAATTAAAATGTAATCACTACAGGTGCTAGGAAATATTGCAACTACTTTGTAGCGCAATGTTTCCTAAGCAGCTGTTTGATTTTATAAGGCAAAATTTCATAGAATAATTACTTGAGAAATTCTATTAAATAACAATAATTTCAAATGGTAGGAAATCGAACTTGTTGAGCAATTTTGTGTGTTTTAAAATGAATGCAGAAAAAAATACTTGCAGTGTTTTGAACGTAACAAGTTGAATCGCTCAAACTTCAGTAACATGTAAAATGGAGCATTTTTTGGTAATATGAAATATTGATCCACAACTATCACAACAGATGTAATTTTCATAATATAGAACTTTTAAATGGTTAAAGTTGCGGCCTCGGACATTTTTAGAATAATGAATTAAAATTGAAATTCTTCCTAGAGCCTGTACTGCACAATTAAGATTAGTTCATTAACATGTATTCACAATAGCTAGCTATTTGTAGTAGTTATCAATTAAATTTATTAAATATATTGATATCAGTTGTTGTATTTTGAACATATGTCATGCCTCATCAGATAAATACAGGAAAATTACTATAAAACTGCTCACAACTTCTGATTAATGGATCCCTGATACCACTAAGATTGATCATTCCACAGCCAGATTAAAGACTCTTTTACTACTGTATCCATAGCCAGTGTTAAATAGTTAGTACCTACCGCACCATGCCCATAGTCAGTGCTCCGAACCTATAGCCGACGTCTGCTCTCTTTTCTCGCTGCACCCAAAACAAGCTATTACCACTGCCGTGTCCATAGCCGGCATTCAGCATCACTTGGTGTCGTGCCCATTGCTGACACCCATAACCCCGGTATGAGGTTCGCCGTGTCCACTATTGGCGTCCTTATACCGTCTTTAACCTACCTTAGTTTCCTCTTGTCACAGAGCACGTCGATTGATCTAGACTTGCGCAACGGAGCTGGTAGGTCCAGCAACGGCTAGACCATTGTAGTATCATACCAGATACTAGTTAGTGACCACTGTCCAATGTCACGTTGGTGACTTAGGACAGGAACATTACATTGGCGACCCCGACGAAGTAGAGCACGCAACCTCCTGATCATTAAATTGGTAACCCTGACGAGCGAAGAGGGTCATTACATTGGTGACCCCAACGAAATAGAGCACACAACTTTCTAATCAGTACATTGGTAACTACAGACCGACACAAGAATAACAGTCACTACATTAATAAACTGGCGAACAGCACGCACAGGCATTAACTTCCGTTGAAACAGTCAAGAACTAAATTGGACTAACGGAGTTCTGGAGGGCAACGCCAGAGCAGTGGTTTCTACGGATGGAAGCTTCATTCGCAGCTCACGGTATACGATCCGAACAAACACTATCGATTGTTAGTAGCAAACTTACCCGCCTAGTTTGTTGGAGCAATTATCAGCTAAAATCACAACTCTATCAGAAAAGCCAGCTATACACTGATTTGAAAGAAGATGTATACGTGCATATATGGAATCACGAGAGAGGCAAAACTAAGAAAGGCACTGGACGACACACCATCACAGTTATTAGCAACAATGCGACATCTGGATGGCACAAACACTACTGTTGAAATCATCGCAATGCAGTGGAAAAACGCACTACTTCTACACGTGCAACGCATTCTAGCTGCATTCGATTTCGACGCACTAGACAAACAAGCATCGTTAGCAGATAGAATGATGGACGTCAATGACGAAACATACACCCATGCTGTATCAGACGATCCAGTTAGCAGAAAGTTTCAAACGCTAACGAATTAAATTACACAGCTGCAAGACGCACTACAGCGTTACACCAAACAAACCGAGAACACGGCAAGTAACTGCTCTGCACACAAAAGCGAGCTAAACAATACACTCGTGCCAACGTACTATTACCATAGCCCATAGCCAACGTCTAATCTCTTTTCTCGCTGCGCCCATTACCAGCTATTACTACTGCCGTTGGGACTAGTATTTGAATAGATAGACCAGAAGAAGACCTTGATAGTTATATCAACATGAACAAGACTCAGGGGTATGGACTCTTAATTACGGGTTCTTTTCGTGGGTTACTTAAAAACATGAAATGAAAAATTACTGGATTCCAGTTACGTGGTTTTATTCTCCACAATAATAAAGAAAAATGAACATCCTAGTTAATGCTTATATTCATTACTAAAAGCAAAAACCTAAAAGGGTACAAAACAACCTTACTGCATCCTCCTATTCTAGCTAAAATATTATTAACTATTCGGGGTCAAAGAACTACCGGACATAGGTAGAATAAACTTAGGTATTAATAATAATGCTAGCAACCACTTATCCTAATTAATCCTACTATTAGTAACTCGGATTTTCCCGTGCCGATACTGTTTCACTTTCACGCGCCTTTGAAGTTTATTAATATAATTCCTTCTCCAAGTTCCGCGGTTTGATAACGTCGGCGAAGTAAAATATAACACCAACCGCAGATAGGGGTCCCTTCCTGTACAAGGTTAATAGTATACAAACAAATACCCGTCATATAAGGCAAGCGACTACCTTTTCACAAAACACACGTGATGGATGAAGGCAATGCTGGATAATATTTGTAACCAGATCACCACTATCTACAAACCGTGAATTCTAACATTTCTTCATAATAAAAAATTGGAGCATGCTTAATACTGTAAATTATACGATACCTACAGATTTTACTTTGTTCTGAATCCATTCTTAGCACTTCGACACTTTTTCAGTTATTCTGTATGCTTTAATTGCTAAAGCATCACTTTTACAAATGAAACCACATTAAATTCTCAACGCGAATATATACATAAATAATCACCTAATAACCACATTTCTTAATGAATATCTCGCCTGACGTCTCACTCAGTCGACCGTTCAGGTGCAACTAACTGACTACGTATCTGCCCGTAACCCGCGGGATTATACAAATTATCTTCGTTCGCACCCCACGATGCGATAAACGCTTAGATATAACTTACTTACTAGAACACAACATTGTTTTTGATACAAGGACAGAATTTTAATAAGATGGAAGGTATACTTTAACAAAATAATCATGTATACCGGGCATGCCCAGCACATCACCACCCAAATTAATTAGTTATTTTAAGAAAACTAATTCATTTCACTCGTCTGAGGCACAACGGAGTCAACCGGTACCACATAGGTTTTCAAATTAACAATATTTTGAACACCCAAGGATAAGCCAGTGGCGTCTTCTTTAATCTCATAGGAGTTCAGATTTACCAACCTAACAACAGTATCAGGGCCTCTGAAAATCAGAAAGAATTTCTTGATAGTTTTGTTCTCTAAAGACGATTTGAGCTGGGATCGCACCAACACTTTATCTCCTTTCTTGAAAACAATTCGCCGACACTTTTTAGCATGCCGTTCCCTTCTTTTCTCGGCTCTCGTACACAACCTAATCTCTGGCTATCATACGAAAGTCCCTAACCTTACTCGCGGTCCCCAAATGACTTTCATTACAATGCTCTTCCAGGACAATTGGAATTATTAAATCTTTTGGAATACATATCCGAGGACCTTTGTTGGCTTCCCGAATTCCACGCTTAAGACGTATCCACCCTGCACAACATAGCAATTGTTTACGCGCCCCCCCCCCCTATCAAGCTCTGCCTTAACTGCCATCCATAAAGCGTCCTTAGACTGTCGCATTTGTATACTCTGGACCCCTTTTTTATTTTGATCAAATCTTTCCGCTTTTCGGACCATTTCCCAAATGTCTTCGTCCAAATATCTCTGCCTTTTTCCGTTCCTCCCTACATCCTCACTCTCTATCCTTACCTCCGTACACTCCTGCTTTTAAATCTTTCCTAATACACGCTTTATTCAATTTTATCCTACATTCCATCCCCTCAAAAACGCCCGTCAACAAAAGTTTTTCAAAATACATACGAACCGCAAATTGCATCAGATAGACCAGAAGAAGACCTTGATAGTTATATCAACATGAACAAGACTCAGGGGTATGGACTCTTAATTACGGGTTCTTTTCGTATGTAGTCTTATCGGTGTTATTATACATGAATCTGAAATTGATAGTTCTCATCGTATGAAAAGACCTAATGGTACAAATACACAATCATCAATCATATGCAGATTCTCAAGGAGAGTTACAAAACTAGATGTACTCTCCGCATATAAAGGCAAATGAATTAATGCTGGTCAAGTAGGTTTTTAACATTGTTCGTCCATTATCTATATAAACCAGCACTTAACCGTGAAGAATAATAAAATTTATGTACGAGCCAGAACTATAAAGAAGGAAAAAAAGATATGTTTTGTATGGATTAGAGATGGCTACGTGTATATTAGGCAGACCCCAGATTCCAGGCCGTTGAAAATTGTTTCAACAGATCAGCTTAATCTATAAGCAAAGTTTATGCAAGTATTATTTTTATTATTCTCTTAAGTACATTTTGAATTACCATTGTATTTCACAATTGTTTTTGATTTTTAAATTGTATTAGTAGATACTTTTCATTTCTTATAATTTAATTAATTAATTTGAATTGTAAGGTGTTTTGGCTTGGCTACAGACTAGATTAAATACATGAATACAATTGCACTATTTGATACAATTGACAAAGACAACTACGAAATTAATCATACTACAATAACCTTAGATACTTTACAGAATAAGTTAAGTAATTATAATTATGATTTAAATCTAACGCTATTGCAACAAAATATAAGAAGCCTAAAAAAAATTTCAATGAGCTAGTAATCTTACTCCAAATCTTAAGTAATAAAAATTGTTATCCAGACATAATTATTCTCACTGAAACATGGAACATTGACAACTTAAGTTATCAAATCAATGGGTATTCGAGTTATTATAACGGTGCTCATTTTAACCAAAATGATGGCATTATAATGTACATTAGAGAAAATTTATTAATAAACCACATCATTTACAAATACCACGAGGTTACTTTCTCAAGAATTATTTTCAAGAAAAATAATAGAGAATACGGCATGACGTCTATATATCGACCTCCAAGCACAAACATTGATACTTTCCTTACTGACCTTGAGCATTACTTACAATCAATTGTCTTTCAACAGATTGAAATTATTGCAGGCGACATTAATATAGATTTATTACAAAGTACTAACACTAATACTTTTAGATACAATAACCTCTTATCTGAGTTAGGCTATAAAACTTGCATTACTTGTCCAACTAGAGTAACGCATCTCTCGAGTTCTGCTATTGACCATTTTTTGTACGTTTTTCTAAAAATACTAAAGATATAACAAAAACTATAAATTCATATACAATTCAAACAAGTATTACTGATCACTTTTCAATTTTAACATGCATGTCTTATCAACAAAACACTTACAGGAATAGTCAACTACAAGATAACAAAATCCGTTCTAATATAAATTATTCTCTGTTGGAAACCTTTTGCAAAGACATTAAATGGTCTGAAATTATAAATGAAACTGATGTGAATATGGCCACAAATAAATTCTTGCAAATATTGCAAATACAAATTAGGAAAGCAACATCATATAAAATTTACTGCCAACCAAAAAAAAGAAATCCTTGGATAACGTTGGGCCTAACAGTATCTATATCACATAGAGACTCTATGAAGAAACAACTTCTTAAGAATCCATACGATACTCGACTTGCTGATCAATACAGAAATTATAGAAATTATGTTACTAAACTAATTAGGAAATGCAAAAATCAGTATTACTTTACCAAAATTACAGAGTCCAACAATAATCCAAAGAAAATCTGGTCTATAATAAATGACAGTTTAAACAAACAAAACATAAACCGTATTCCTGACATCTTAGGGAACGAGCAAAATTTAATTGTTAGTGACGAACAAAAAGCAAACATGTTCAATACACACTATTTAAACGTGGGACAAAATCTGGCCAGTAAAATAAACAAATCTTTCAATATACACAAGGATTTCATTAAGGCAAAACCTGTAGCTATTTCTATGTACATGTGTCCAACGACAACGCAAGAAATTCAAAATCATATCAAATCTCTTAAGAACAATACATCCTCTGGTCCTGATAACATTTCCAGTAAAATATTAAAATATATATGTACATATATACTTGAACCGCTCCAGCATATAATTAATCTAGCTATATCCAAAGGAAAATTTCCAGATTCTTTAAAACATGCAACTGTTATACCAATTTATAAATCGTCTACGCGAAATATCATTTCTAATTATCGTCCTATTTCGCTTATTAGTAATATTGCAAAGATATTTGAAAAAATTATTAATGTTAGATTATTATCATTTTTCGAAAAGCATAACTTGTTATCAAAGTCCCAATTGGGTTTAGAAGTAACATGTCAACTGGTAGAGCTATATATGAACTAGTTAATAATATTACCAAAGGTTTGGATCTTAACACAAAGAAATTAGCTGTCTTTCTTGATCTTGCAAAAGCTTTCGATACTGTACAGCATGACTTGTTATTAACTAAATTACAAAACATGGGTATCCGAGGAACACCATTAATGCTTTTAAACGATTATCTAAGCAACCGTACTCAAAGGGTAAAAATTAATAATGTTGTCAGCGATGAAGGCTTAATAAATTGTGGTGTTCCACAAGGAACTGTACTAGGTCCTACGTTATTCCTAGTATATATTATTGATCTATATTCGATAGATGTAAGTGCCAAATTCATTTCTTATGCTGATGACACAGTATTGATTTTTGAAGGGGAGAGCTGGGAGGAAGCCATGAAAAGAGCAACAACTGGAATGAAAGTAATTAAAAATTATTTAGACCTTAACCTACTCTCATTAAACATTGATAAAACTAACTTTATGTTTTTACTATATATAAAAATCATGAACCGGATATTTTTGAACTAAAATTGCATAACTATGATTGTAACAATGATCCCAGATGTTCTTGTAGTGTAATTGGAAAAGCTAACGAGCTAAATTACCTAGGAGTACGTATCGATGCCTGCCTAAAGTGGGATGCTCATATAAAGATGCTAATAACTAGACTTAGGAAAACTATATATGTACTATACAATGTGAGAGACTTTCTAAACATAAAAATACTAAAAATGATATACTACACCCTTGTGGATTCGGTGTTGACCTATTCTATAATAAATTGGGGTGGTATATACAATGAGTCAATTAAACCCTTGGAAACACTACATAAAATGATATTAAAGATAATTTTGAAAAAGGATAAACTGTATCCTACCCATCTTTTATATCAAGAATCGCAATTACTAATGTAAAAAAATATAATAAAGCTGTTTTAGTCTTCCTTTACAAAAACCCCAATATGTTGAATAAACTTAACCATACCCACAACACAAGAAATCTTCACAATTCCTATGCCACTGTTCCTAAAACAAGAACTACAATGCGTCTAAAATTTTTAACTTATACTGGTCCTTATCTTTACAATAAGTTACCATCTGAAATAAAGAAAATTAACAGTTTTCATTTATTCAAAAAAAAAGTTACCTCTTATTTGCTACAGCAAAACAATGATTGAGGAACAAACAATAGACCGTATATACCATAAATGCAATTTTATGTATGTTATATTTGATATTATCTTCATTTTCATGTAACTTCTATAAATTTAATACTTAATTCAGAATGCTCATTGTACTAAATCTTATTTGTATTACAATTACTTTTATTTGTATGAGACAAAACACCATCATATAGTCCTAACCACACTACTATTTTTACTATATTATTTTCGTATAATTAAATATCACACATACAAGTACATTTAGTTCTTAGGTGTGATTGAAATTGTTATTATTCTAACTTATATCGATATTGTAAATTGTAAATATTAAATGGTTATTAAATGGTTTTCGTGGGTTACTTAAAAACATGAAATGAAAAATACTGGATTCCAGTTACGTGGTTTTATTCTCCACAATAATAAAGAAAAATGAACATCCTAGTTAACGCTTATATTCACTACTAAAAGCAAAAACCTAAAAGGGCACAAAACAACCTTACTGCATCCTCATATTCTAGCTAAAATATTATTAACTATTTAGGGTCAAAGAACTACCGGGCATACGTAGAATAAACTTAGGTATTAATAATAACGCTAGCAACCACTTATCCTAAATTATGCTAATATTAATAACTCAAATTTTCCCACGCCGATACTGTTTCACTTTCATGTGCCTTTGAAGTTTATTAATATAATTCCTTCTCCAACTTCAGCGGTTTGATAACGTCGGCGAAGTAAAATATAACACCAAACGCAGATAGGGGCCCCTTCATGTACAAGGTTAATCGTATACAAACAAATACCCGTCATATAAGGCAAGTGACTATCTTTTCACAAAACACACGTGATGGATGAAGGCAATGCTGGATAATATTTGTAACCAGATCACCACTATCTACAAACCGTGAATTCTAACATTTCTTCACAACAAAAAGTTGGAGCATGTTTAATACTGTAAATTATACGATACCTACAGATTTTACTTTGTTCTGAATCCAAATTTAGCACTTCAAAACTTTTTCAGTTATTCTGTACGCCTTCATTTCTAAAGCATCACTTTTACAAACAAAACCACATTAAATTCTCAATGCGAATATAAACATAAATAATCACCTAATAACCACATCTCTTAATGAATATCTCGCCTGATGTTTCACTCAGTCGACCGTTCAGGTGCAACTAACAGACTACGTATCTGCCCGTCACCCGCGGGATTATACAAATTATCTTCGTTCGCACCCACGATGTGATAAACACTTAGATAGAACTTACTAGAACACAACATTGTTTTTGATGCAAGGACAGAATTTTAAGAAGAGGGAAGATATAATTTAACAAAATAATCATGTATACTGGGCATGCCCAGCACAAACAGAAACAAATATTTTTCTATTCATGTGCAAGTGTTTGTAAGTGAAGCATGTGAATTCTACCAAGTTTTTGTTGGATATTCTGCTTCGGTTCACGATGCTAGAGCTTTTCGAGCTTCAACATTGTACCAGCAAATAAGGAATTAATTACAAACATTTTAAGAGTGTTAAGAATAAAAACTTATAACCTCCCCATATAATAGTACAGTATTGCCCGAAATAAACAGTACTGAAACTAAGTTGGCGGTGTTTTTATGCGTGCGCTGTCACACTCAAGTTAGCTAGTATAGACCTGTCAAGTAAACCTCAAACAAGTAATTAGTAGGGCCTAATTGTTAAAAATGGTGTTAAGTACAGAGGAGAAAGTGTTTCTGGTAGAGCATTATTTTCGTTCATACGGAATCGGCCGACATAATGGTGCAAGTTTGCTATACGTGTCTGATCAATTCACACAAAGGTTTAATAAACGTTCTCCAAGTAATGCTGTAATTTTGAAGGTTATTGAAAAGTTTAGAAATACAGGTAGTGTATTGTGCCAACGAAAAGGAAACTCGGGGCGTCCCAGGACAGTTAACAACAACAATAACCGTGAACGTGTTTTTGAGCAAATCTTAGAAAATCCGAAAGTCAGCCAGGCAAGGACAGCGTTACAACTTGATTCAAAAGAACTTCCTTTCAAAGAATCCTGAAGGAGCTGGGTACATTTTCGTATGTGATTCAGGTACATCAACAACTACATCCTCGGGATTATCGCAGTAGAGTGGAATATTGCGCCAGAATTCTCGCGTTACAGTATGAAAAACCTGAATTTTTGAAAATGTTTGGTTTTCAGACGAAGCACATTTTCACTTGTCAGGCTATGTGAATCGTCGCACAAATCGATTTCTGGGCTTTGCCAGACCCGATGAGGTTCAAGAGGTTCTTTACATAGTGAAAAAGTGAGTGTCTGGTGTGCTGTTTCCGGACACGGAATCATTGGTCCGTACTTTATCGAAGAGAATGGTAGGCAAGTCACACTTAATCAACAGAGGTACAGACAAATTTTAACACGATTTATCCCTGATCTACGTCAATTCTGTCGTGCACGTAACTTGGCATTTCGAAACCAATTTTTCAGCAAGACGGGCAACTTGCCATACTGCTGCGCAATTCGTCAATTTCTTCAAGAACATTTTCCAAGCAAATTCATATCACGGTTTACTGACTTCCCTTATCCTTCACATTCTCCAGACCTCACACCTCCAGACGCATACATTTGGGGCATGGCTAAAAATGCCGTTTTCAAACGGGCACCACAAACCATCGATGAATTAAAGGATGCCGTTAGAGTCTTCTTCGCAGCCCTGAGACAACCCTTATTCAATAACATGACCAGAAACTTAGAACATCGTTATGAAGTCTGTCTCGAACGAGGAGGTGCACATTTAGAACATATAATAAAGTGTCAATAATATGTATTTTTTAAATATACAAAACAATTACAATTTCAGTACTGTTTATTTCGGGCAATACTGTATTATATGAGGTTATGATTTTTTATTTTTAACATTTGCATACAATCCCATTTTGAGTTCTACACGAGGAGTGAAAACAGGGCATTTTAAGAGATTATGTAATTTAATGCTTCAGATGGTGAATGCATAATCCTGTTTAGATACGTTACTGACTTCCTACGGTGATGTGGGAAACTTAACGAGGGGTTTAAAGAAATGAAATAAAACGAAGATTTCATTCTTTGTACCACTTAAAATGGAAGTACATCCGAATGATGAAAGTGATCTATTCCTGCTTTGTAATCTTGTCAGTACAGACGATTATCAGTACATTGAACCTTCACTTCCAAATGACGAATGGCAACAACCTTGTAACGAATATATATTCTGTAGTACTAGTTTTGAGAAATCACATCTATGCATAGTAGATCTATGATATTTGATTTTTGTATTCGATATAGTTATATCTGAAAGAAACAATTCCACAATGGAACAGGAAATTATGACCATTTAATTAGCTTAAATGCATTACCAAGAAATATTTAATAACAATATACACTCTGAAAACGTATTTAAAAAGGAACAAGTCGTTTGTGTTGCCTAATCCATAGGCGGATTATATCCTTTCAGTTGTTAAAATTAAGATAGCGCTTGCGTAAATACGGTCACGAGGTGACGTGCAAGGCGTATCAGCTGTTCTTTACGTGCACGGTACAGATGTCCAAGCCGGCCATTGCAGTTTAACATGTACTCGAGACTGCAACTTATAAAGATGGGGTCACGGGTTCGTGACAAATGGAACCTCAGAATAGGCGTGTCGTGGTAGGCGCAGGAGAGCAGGTCGTCTTGGGGGCACAGAAGAGCTGTCATTCCTGTGACTCCGGCAAGGCAATACACCACGCTTCCTCTTAAAAATGGTTAGAGAGGTCGGTATTTGTTAATGCGCATGAAGTAATCATATATATTGCTGTGAAACCTCTTGAATTACCTGGTCTGTTGACTTTCTTCTGTTAATCGCCTCGGCTGCTCCCCTATATAACTTTCATCCTCATACATAAAAAAAACAAACACATTCCTACCACAAACATCAACGTTAACTCTATTTACATCAATATTCAGAATACATTAAATTTTCAAATTAAATTTCAGCATAAAATTCAGTTTTAAAAAGAATTTCAAGATTAATTTTATTATCACTTTAACGTGCATCCAGAATTAAAGTCCTTGTTGGATGCCTACTAATTAATATAACAATATAAGCAGAGTAAAAAGGGAGGATCTACCACCCTTTACGTTAATTAACCAGGTTCGTCTAATTGAGCTCAAAGACATACCTAAAATTTCATCATAATCCAGAACATCAATACTAAATACCCTTTCTACTTAAACAAGCAAATTTCATCTTAACATTAAAATTTTATGGTTAGTACAATTTCACTAATGTCCATTTAAAGTAAATCAATTATCAAGTAATTCAACACACACAAAAATGTCAAACAAAATAGTATAATAAAGTTATTCAACACACACCAAAATGTCAAACAAAATAGTATAATTTACCCGATGGTTACTGTCCTCGTAGCTTTAATGTACATCGTCCCTTTAGTTAATCACACCATTCCAACAGGATTATATTTACGGCTTCTAATTCTCAACGCTTTTAAAATTTTCTCCATCACCATTTATTTAAAGTTGTTTCGGGGCTTTTCCGGAACTCATCTGTGTATATCTGACCCTTGTTTCGTGGATCCAGACACGTATTTGAACCATTTAATTATTAACACCCCCGAAAAATAGCAAAGAAATTCCTGCTTCTTTCACCCAGATACGCCAAAACTGCCTACTTTTGTGTATACATTTGTCGTTGTAAATTTTGCTAATTGGTACCGTGATACTAAATTTTATTACCTTGTATCTAAGTGCACTGAAGTACATTCATGTTAGCACGTAAATAACAAACTATTTTGAATCACTAAAATATACGAGCAAACTTTAAATTATTTTATCAAACTAAAATGCACTGTTTAACATCTTCAATCAAGTCGCGGATGTAAGAGCTTTTAACGCATCGAATAGTCAAAAGTCTAAGAGAGCTTGTTTATATTCACCTCGGTATATATAGCAAAAGCCTGTCTGTCGGTCTGTTCCCCAAAACGGGTAATTCTAAAGAATTTCTCATGCCATGTTCCCAGTCCGTCGCTCGCGCGTCGGTTTTTACGAATTTTGTACTCGCCCCATTTAAATCTCAGAAATTTCAACACGGCACGCCAAGTCTGGAAATAACTAATTGACTTTTATACCGAACTGTTATTTTTACCTCTCATATTTGCATCCTATTTTCAACCAATTGTGACCCGCGTGACGTTGCTTAAATCACGCCTTTTACTATATGTGTCTTTGCTTGACGCATTTTCTTTCCTTTTCTAACCTGTTCGTATTGGTGCAAATTGATATTCTTTATTATCGATTATATTTTAGTCCATGTGGACTATCTGGGTTTAATAACCCCGTATCGCACCTTCTCGTGAATATTAAGCCACGGTTTCTTCAAGATTCTTTGAAACCATTTGTTATCTACACAATTTTCGCCGTACGTGATATTTAAACTACGCAGGTGTTCAAAATAATATTAATTCTCAGAGCTTTATTTTCTGGTATTATAATCTTGGGTTTTCACAGACTTTTATGCTTATTATTAATAATGGTTTAATTAACTCCAATTAAAATTGACTTCTATCCTTTCATTTTAGCGAATACAAGTTAAATATTAATTATTATGTGTACACTTTGTTTTACTACCGGTTACTTAAAATAGGGTTAATTAATATAAATTTTGCACGTAATTTCCATTTGTTTAGGAATAATTACATTACCCGTAGAGCTTGTTAATACTGTTTCTTTTGATATAAAGCGTCTTGTACATGATTTAAATCTCTTATGTTTAATGAAACTAATAACCTTTTTATGCTTCCCGGTTTTAATAAAGCGTACCTCTTCCCAAAGCTTCTACACGGTGATTAAAATTATTTGATGTGATTATTTAATTTTCTACCCTGGTCTAAATATGAGTAATATATATATATATATATATATATATATATATATATATATATAGATTGGGGCAACTGTCGTTAACGGAGTATGTACAGCTTTTGTTCGATGTTTCTTGGCATCAAATTTGTAAGCAGGATCCGGAAAATGTGCATCGCAGTTCGATAGCAAGAGGTAACGTCTTCATTAAGCACAGGTATCAAAACTTTCAGTTCTTATGTTTGTCAGACTTTTAAAAGTGTTCACATAAAATTTTAATAGAGGATTGCTTAATCATGCTAAATTTTGTGCACGAATAATAACGTGAAATATGATTGTTAGGAAGTACTAATAAGGTATTTTTGTAAGACACGCGGAATATACATGTGTTTAAAGTATTGTGATTCTAAAGTCCACTTCCTGTTTTTTAAAAAGTTCATTACAGATGTCTAATCTTTAATGTCATTAATCATTTCTATATCTGAATAAGTTTGAAATTTTATTTACTCAAACTAGCTGCATGTGATTTAAATTTTCTATAAAGAAATGAACTAAATTGATGTGATATACATGTAAACCAATACACAGATCTGTCCATTGGGTATCAGAAATCTTGTTTTGAAATATTATTTAAATTAAGGTCTTGTTATGTCAAGACAGATATATAAGAAAAACCAGAATTCAATTTTATTATTTTGTAGTTGTAACCATATTTTAAAAAAAAACGAAAAGAGAGAAACTATATTAAATTACATTTTTGGACTCAAGTTCTTTTATTACATGCATAATTAATTTTAATAAGCATATCTCAGAGAAAATAAATTTTTTGAATAATGAAATTAGACGAACGTTGAAGTAATTTAAAAGCACAGATAAGTTACAATTGATTTATTCTAGATATCCATTTTTAATACAAATACCTTTGGTGTGGTAATCTCAAGATTATCCACTCATAATTATTCGTATGCTTTTTTATTAAAAAGCACAAACAGTCTTTTTAATAGAAAATTTGTTGTGTACTTTTTCTTTCAGGATCATCGAGATTGAGGAGGTTGTAAGTATGTTCCAGAGGTTTCCAGATGTGTTAGTTCATTAAGTTGTAAGTTTTTTTATGGTACTTAAATCCAATGAGTTTCTGTATCTTCTCATAGGAGTATTGAATTTCTAGTGTTGTCCATATAGATACAGTGGCGCTCAATTTCCCTTTCTTTATGTTAGCTTATTGTTGAGTTTATACCATCCCCACGCCCATTCTCATTGCTCACCCTTGGGGTAATTCCCAGACTTAGCCACCAACAAGTAAAAAAGGATAAAGCTTCACTTGTATCCAATGAGTGGCGGCGAAAAAATTTGTTTCAACCTGATTCATTAGCAGTTGCATTTCCATCTGAAGAAGATGAACATATAAGAAGATACCTTAATGAAAATGTTAAAGGATGAATGTTTAAATATGAACTATCTAATTAAGTAGTACAATGATAAATACGTAATTAATAAGCTATGAGAAATAATCCTTTTATTTATACTAGTAACAATAAGTTTCACATTCATCATCATTAGGTCTTCAATCCTGAAACTGGTTAGATGCATACCCTCATTGTTTCCTATTCTGAACTAACCTACACATTTTCCTGAAATTTGCACAGTCTGCATCTATCACTATCTGCATGCAATAGTCTGATCTAGGACTACCTCTACCTCTTTTTTCCGACTTGTAATATATCACGTACGATTCCCCAAAAATGCCTTAGAATGTATCCTGCCCTTCTATTTTGCCTATTTTTTGTTGTTTTCCACAGATATCTTTTTTCCTCTACTATTTCTATAACTTATTTGTTATTAACTTTGTCTGTCCGTATTATCATCCTCATACATCTGAAGCACAACATTCCAGAAGGCTTCTAACTCTTTCTGTCTGCTTTTCCTACTGCCCTATTTCAACAATTTTCTTCTTGTTTCTGTTTGTTGTCTTTGAACATAGCAGCTGTTCTTTCTTGTTAGATGTAGTTCGGTTCCCTTCTATTGTTTTACAAGTAAGCAGCCTGTGGCTGCCAAGTTCCCCCCAGCACTTGAACATTTTCCGAATTAATAGTTTTTCCAATATATTCTTTCGCACAATCAACATTAGTTGAAAATATTTCACAACCAACACCTATAGTTGTTTATTATAATCATCACATTTAAGTGCACTTATTTTTTCGTCATTAGGTTTTCCGTCTTGAAACTGGTTGGACGCATACCTTCACTTATTTATATTCTGAGCTAGCCTACACAGTTCGCTGAAACTCCTAGAACAGCCTATATGCAGATCGGTTCTCCTTCTGTTGTTTCCTAATTATATGCCCTAATTCACCGAGATTCGGTGGTATACGAAGGGGAAAGACTATGGATCCCAAGGCCCTGGGTTCGAATCCCGACACGGCCGACTTGTTGAAAAATGGCAGGTGAGCATTTTTCACAAAAATTACGCCCTCGTTCAAATGAGAGGTTAAATGGAGGTCCAGTGTGTGAGTGTTGTTACGCAGGTTAAAGATCCCTACCTTGCCTGGAACGGCAAAATTCTAAATTTCCAGGCAACAAAAAACTCGCCTCCTGGCCAATGTAGTACCTTCGGATGGAGCATTGGAAATGTAAATGCATGGTATATGAAGGGGTGCATGTGACTACTATGCCCAAGGTCCCGGGATGACGATATGAAAATTGACGGTACATATAGTTTTTGATGTACGTAAAGATAAAAAAAATGGATGAAGACTGCAATATAAATGATAAATGGAGAAACACTACAATGCCAAGATACCAATGTGAAAAATGCGAATATTCTTTGCAATCTTGTTTAAGCGAATTCACGACTGTGATTTTTTTACTAGAAATAATAAAATAAGCTGTGATTCATGTACAAAGAGAGAAGGTGGTCCTAATAAAAAAACTGTTTATACTTGTGCTACTAAGGGCCGATTGTACAATGAGAGATTCAGCCACGTGCTTAGGTAAACTGAAGCTAAACTGAACGTGCACTTAAGTTTCACGTGAGTTGTACAAAGCTAATTTACACCATGTTTATCGTATCTGCTGCTTCAGTGAAAAAACGTTAGGTTGGTAATAATGACGCATGCGTTTTCGATATTTATTCAAGTGAACGTATACCCTTGATTTGTACAAGCAGTTGTAATTGTAATGTCATTGTCATTTATTGGTATCGTTCATACGTGTTTTGTGGTGTCATTATCATTGGTATGTATATTTGTCCGCACTGAACTTCTATATTCATTGCTTTCCTCCCTTCACATTAAATGTATGCATCGAAGAAAAGATCTACTAATTGTAGCGCAGCAGAAGAAGCCTTGTTAATAATTTTAGTGAAGGAGTTCAAAAGCATTTTAGAATGCAAATTAACGGATAGTAAAGCACATATCCAAAAAGCTCAGACCTAACAGAATATTGAGAAAAAATTCAATGCACTGTCTGGTCAAGTATATCGACCAGTGAGTGTCTTACGTAAAAAATAAGATAACCTAAAAAAGCAAATAAAAAAAATTGCTGACGAAAAGTGTTCATTATATAAAACAGGCGGGGGGCCCTCTACAGATATTACATTTATGAATACAGATTTTGAAATTAAAAACATTTTGGGAAATAGAATAGAAGGAAACCCTTCAGAATTTGGAGATGCGGAGAGTAAGTTTATATTGTACATGTATGTACTTTTTACATAAGTAATTTGTAGTTGAAACGGTGCAAATAATAGATGAAAACAAAGCAAGCAGCGAGATTGCATGCGAAAATTCAATGACGGCATCCCTTTTAGTTCTACCAGAAAATAAAGGTGTGGAGGTTGTTGTAGCATGCTTATGCTTCTACTGCAAGCGGTGTCATTATAGACGCAGTAGTAGAAGAGCGAAAGGAAGGTAATGTAGTGTAACTGAAAATTGTTTAATAATACAAGGTTGGTCTACATATTCGCCTTCTATGCTTAGATATAATAAATCGAAAAACTACATGTTAAGGGTAATTATGAATTATGCTAAAGCATCAAATATTAATTTCAAGTTTTAGATACACCTACTAGTACCTCTACTTCTCGACATCTAGTAGCAGATAGTGTCTCAATAGGCAGATGCTAAAAGCAAGTTGGAGGAGTCCAAAGTAATCTTTCTTAAAGAAGAGTTTGAATTAAATGTGCAACACATAAAAGAAAAGCATGAGCAAGAAATGCAAAAGGGCTAACTAGAAATTAAATGGACGGAAGAGGAACATCGTGTAAAGATGGACATCATTGAATTAGAAAAACAATTTTTATTGAAAAAATTAAAGAAAAGTTAATTCAAAACATTGTACATTAAACTTAAAATAACCTAACTTTTTATACTCGTCTATTAAAATATTGTTATCAATTGTTGCCGTACGAAATTGTTAATACCTCCATGAATATCCCTAACATTTCAACATCAACATTATTTATAAATTCAATTTGTTGTTCCACATGTGCGTCTGCAGGTGGCATTTCTTCGTGTAATATCGTGGCAATGTTGTGTAACACTGCAGTAGCTATCACAATGGCTTCTACTTTTTCTAACTTCAAACAAATTCCCAATGCAAGTATGTATCGGGAATCGTCGTTTCCAAATTCCTTTCGATGGGTTGCGGGTACGAATTTGCGATTTTGAATATTTGTTCACCTGGAGTGGCTGCATTTCCTACAAGTAAATATGTTATAGTAACCGTTATTTCCTTTATGCAGTTACCTAATGGCGTGATTAAGTACCGCTTGATTCCGTAGCCGCTATCACCAACTAATAAATAATTATTATAATTGTTATGCTCTAAATCTCTTGTGAATTATTAAAAATTGTAGAATCGTGCGCTGAACCATGCCACCTACAGACGATGTTCTAAATTTTACACTGTGCATCACACACCACTTATGTATTTATAGAAAAGAAGCTCTTTCGGTTGTGATATACTTCTGGTTCATTTCCGCCAGGTGATGAAATTTTGATGTGGGTGCAATTCACTGCCCCAATACATTTAGAAAAGTGTGCCAAGTAGTAAAAATCCGCACTATTAGATGACATTTATTCCCTTCTAGGAGGCATTTTTATAAAAACTGTGCATTAATGCAATCTCTCTGCTAACTTTATGAACAATTCTGCAGCCAGAACTTATGTCGATGCCTACAAAATCGCCTACTACGTATAAAAACGATCCGGTAGCAAAGAATCGGAGAGTAACAAAAAGCATAATTGCTGCAGAAACTGCATTATTTCTGAAAATCAATGCTTGTTTAATATAAACAATTAGAACAGTATCATTGATTACCTTTTTGTTGGATATGAAATTCGATGTGTAACATGTCTGTAAACATATCGAACAGGAATCTGCTTAAAAATTAAAAATCGTTCCACTTTGCAAAATAATTTTCTCTAGGGCGTTTATAACATCTACAAAATCTTCATCGTCTGTTAAATAACCTAAGTATTCATTCATTTTTAATTTTGTACAAAATTAAACAAAATCTCTTATTTTAGGTGGTTATGTGTATATTCACAATCTGAAAATAAGGTATTCTTCTTAATCTTCTTTGGGGATTAAACCACTCATAGTTTTTAAAATTATCTTTATTAACGTTTCGATCGATGACCTAGATCGTTTTCAAAATAATAACAACTTCAAGTTTGACATTTATGACATAAATTGAAGGTGACTTTGATTTATTGATGTTCGAAATATTTGGTTTGAGTACACTAAGCAAAAATTTTTTAAAGTTTAAAGTTTCAATTTATGTCATAAATGTCAAACTTGAAGTTTTTATTATTTTGAAAACGATCCTAGGTCATGGATCAAAACGTTAATAAAGATAATTTTAAAAACTATGAGTGGTTTAATCCCCAAAGAAGATTAAGAAGAATACTAAACAAACCACAACAAATATACAGGGAGTATTCTGAAAATAAGGACCTGCATGTCAACTGTCAGTGTCAGATGTGTTGAAAGCTTAAAACTATGGCTTAAACCACCATTAATGTGGGCTTAAGTTTAAGTCAGGCTTTAGTTGGAAACAGGTCTTGAACCATTATTGTACAATGCATTATTTGGTAGAGCTTAAGCTTAGTAGCGGCTTAAGTTTAAGCTCTACTTAAATTGACATTGTAGAATCGACCATAAGCAAATTCTAGTATGTAATCCACCTACTGTACCGATATTGCATTTAAAGCGTTTTCAGGTTTTAAGACTTCGATCTGCAAAGGAGAATAATTATGTTTCATTCTACTGAATTTAACCCTATTTTGTTCAAAAGCGATGTCAATGTCTCCCAATGCTCAATTTTAATAAAACTAAAGTGTTATACATCTTATATGGTGTTGTGCAACATAGCGGCTCACTTCACGGTGGATATTATGATACATATGTAAAAATAAAAACTCAGTTAGAAAGCGGTAGTTACCGTTGGCAATTTTATCTAAAAATCAAAAACAACTCGTCCTCATCATGTATAGATCCTAAAGCTAACACCAAAATTCCATTGAAAAAATGGTATTATGTTAATGACTCTTATGTTTCAGAAGTGCCCGAGAAAAGGGTTCTTGAGGCAGAAGCATATTTGTTATTTTATGAACAAATATACAACTGTTTGTATTTTATTAATAATGTTTATATATTTTAATGTACGTTTTGTTACTTGTGTATATATCCTTATGGCAATAGTCATTAAATGGCAAATAAATTAAATCAAACGTTTGTATAAAAGCACAAGAAACAACTAATCATGTCACAAACATTACAGATTAACATAAAGTTTGACTCTTAAAATATAAATTCGAATGAGAACTAATGCATGATTGATTATTTGTATTTACCTTACCATTTCAAGAATAAGTATGCTCTTGTATGAATTCTCTTTATTCAAAACTTTTACAATATCAAAATCGGGATAATGGTTAGTATCGTTTGTATGGCAAGCTAATGCATAAGAATTCTTTTTTATTTTGTAGTCGTGCCTATGCTGAACAATTCTAAAGTGCAGCCATTGTGATGACTGCCCTATATAAATTTTGTCACATAATTGGCAAGAAATGAAATATTATATTTTGAAACAACCATACAATCGTCTTTCAAAATGTTCATTAACTTTGGTGTTAAACCCCTCATCGTTGGTAACTTTTTATACAAAAAACTATTTGTCGATTGCTCTTGTTTTGACATTTTTTCCACTACTAGAACTAAATATTAATTTGTTTACGAGAGGTTTTGAATAATTATGATGTTTGATAGTAGTGTCAAATTTTTTCGATGAAATGGAGAATGTGAAATTCTTGTAATTCTATTTTTAAACCTAACAGCATGTTTATTTTGTAATTTATACTGTGGTTCGAATAATAGTTAATGTACCTATCCAAACTGGTAGGTTTCTGGAACCAGTCAAGCAAAGCTTGTTGTTGGAGGTTATTATTTTTGTATCCGGAAACGGAATACTCTTGTTATGCTCTATTTCTAATGTAAATATGTAATATGTTTTGTTGATGCATATAAAAACTATTTGTTTATATTAGTGCTTATTACTTAAATGGTAGCCTTCATTATCTACTTTCTTCTTTAAGTGGCTCACTGCTGTGAAAATAAGTGGATATTATGGATTTGTGCTCAAAATGTAACACCACATGTCAAAATGACTCAATGTTGATATGTGATTCGTGCAGTACACCTTTTCATGATAAATGTACTGAATTAGGATCATCAGAAATTCGAGTTATGCAACTAAGGAAACAAAGATCCCTGTTCTTTTTTTGTGATGATTGCACAACAGCAATCAAACTTTTTCCAATGATGATTAAAAAATGTAAAATTTTGGAAAATGAAGTTCAAGATCTTAAAGAAACGTTTAGAAGCTCTAAATTTTTCCTCAAATTGTGAATCTTTCTACTCTGAAATCAATGAAAGGGTTAGTAGAAGTAGGAACTTTATACTTTTTAATGTTACTCAACCTAACTCTGCTATTGTATCTGAACATCAACAAATTGATAAAACCGCTGGTACCCAGGTATTAAACACATTAGAAATTTATGATGTCGCTCCAGTGGCCGTTGTTCGATTGGGGAAGAAAGGAGATAAACCTAGGCCTTTGAAAGTCATCTGTAGTGACAGTGCTATTGCCCGCTCTATTCTAAAAAACAGTGCAAAGTTAGTCAATACACCTTTTCGTGTTGCTGCTGATTCCACTGCACAACATAGAAATTATCTGCAAATGCTTAGAAGTGAATTTAACGAACGCCAAAAAAAAGGGGAAGCAGTGACAATCAAATATTTAAATAACAGACCTACCATTGTACCGACTAATCGTAAACATTACACAAAAAACTAGACTTCCCCCTTTTTCAATTAACTGTGTACTATCAAAATGTGGGCGGTCTTAGATCCCGTTTAAGTGAGTTTAAAGATAGCATTATCCTCAGTAATAATTACGATGTTTTAGTTATAACCGAAACTTGGCTTAATAATGCAATTTACAATAATGAACTTACAACTGATTTATATAATGTTTTCCGTGTTGATAGAAGCCAATATACTAGTACTAAAATGCGTGGTGGTGGTGTACTTATTTTAGTGCGGTCCTCGTTCTCTGCACAATTAATCAAAACTAGGGTACTTGATGTAGAACAGCTCTTTATTGCCATCAATGGCATTGGTTGCTTAGTTATCATTGGGGGTGTATATATTCCTTCCTCCTCTACAGTTCAGACTTACGAATCTTATTGTAGTGCTATTGAAGAGGTCGGTATTAATTACCCTAATGCTAAAATAATTTTATGTGGTGATTACCTCGAGCAACCTGGAATAATAATGAATTTATCTTATGCAACTATGGGGATGCACCTGAACCTTTAATTGCATCTTCTTCTCTGCTTAATCTGAAACAGCATAATAGGGTTTATAATAACAACAACCGACTTTTGGATCTTGTTTTTTCTAACATTCCCATTCTGAATGTTTTGCCAGCCATAGAATTAATAATGAATAACAGTTATCACCACAGAGCATTAACTTTTGAAGTACTGATTGAAAAAGAGCAACCTTATCTACAATATGAGGAATATAGATATGATTTTCATAAAGTGGATTATGAATCCCTTAACCACTACCTTAATACAATTGATTGGTCATTTTGTACAACAATGAAGAATATTGATGATGCCACTGAACATTTCTACTATTTACTTCAACATGGTTTGGAATCCTATGTTCCTAAGAAGCTTATTAAACCCTTTACATTTCCTAGTTGGTTTAGTAAGGAACTTATTAATTTTATATACATGAAAAAAGCTGCTCATAAGCATTATAAATTGTCAATAAGTTGGAGTCTTACCACAGGTTTATCTTCTATCGTAGCTCAGCTAACGTCTCAGTGCTCGGCTTTATTCGAAGTACATACTATGTACAGAACATAGTATACAAACAAATCCTCGAAACTTCTGGACACATATTAACAATCTGAAAAATACAAACCGAATTCCTGAACAAATGAAATTTAATAATACCAAAGGCACTGATGGTTTGAGTATAGTGAACTTATTTGCTGAATACTTTTCACAAGTTTATTATTTAGAAGACATAGTTCCACCTGACACAACTGTCTCCCAATCACTAAATTTACAATTTAGTAAAAGTGACGTTTTTAAAGCTATATGCAATATAAAAAATTGCAAGTTACCTGGTCCAGATGGTATTCCTTCCATCTTATTAAAGAAATGCATTTATGGCCTCTGTTCACCATTAACAGATTTATTTAACCTTTCTTTGTCTCTTGGCAAATTCCCTTCAGAATGGAAACTCAGTTATATAAATCCTATATTTAAAGCCGGAGACAAAGAGGATGTATCTAATTATAGAGGTATATGTACTCAATCTGTTATTCCAAAACTGTTAGATTTCTTGATTTCTAAATTTCTATACTGGAATTGTAAAGAAATAATAAGTTGTAACCAGCATGGTTTTCAGCAACACAAGTCCACCACAACAAATTTACTAGTATTCACTAATTCAATTATACAATCTTTGGAGAATGGTCTAGAAGTTGAGGCTATTTACACGGACTTCTCTAAAGCCTTTGATCGAGTGAACTTAAATCTTTTGATGCAGAAATTAGACAAGATTGGTTTTGGAGGAAACATCTACAACTGGTTTTCATCATATCTTTATGGCAGAGTTCAGGCAGTTAAATACAAACAATTTGTATCATTCAAATTTACTGTGCATTCGGGGGTACCGCAAGGTTCGCACCTTGGGCCCCTATTATTTCTTCTTTTTATTAATGACATTGTCAGCTGCTTCAAATACTGCTCCTTCGTTATATGCTGATGATTTAAAGCTATACAAATCCATTTTTTACGCAAGTGATCACCTATTGATTCGCTGGTTGTATGATGTGAATTAAATAGACTTTTTCTTAATACTAATAAATGTTATGTGATCACTTACTCTCGTGCGACTAATACAGATCATATGTATTACTTTATAGAAAATGTTATTCTTCAACGTGTTGTAAAAATCAAAGATCTTGGGGTTGTAATTGACTCCAAGCTCTCATATATTTCACATATTGCCTATGTTCAAACTAAAGCCTTGCAGATGCTAGGTTTTATACAAAGAAACTCTAGAAACTTTTCCTATGAAACCATTAAATTACTGTATTTATCCTTAGTTCAGAGTACCTTAGAATATGGGTCTGTTATCTGGTCACCTTATTATAAAATTCATATTAATAAAATAGAGAAAGTTCAAAAGAAGTTTCTACACTCCAACTCCTAAGTATACAACAGAGACATCTTTTTCTGGACCTGTGCTTTCTATTTAAAATTATAAACTATCTGATTTGCTGTCCTGAAATTCTACATCAAGTACACTTCAACGTTCCCAATAGAATCATCAGAGGTACACCAACTGCATTTGTACATCGTTATATACATACCACAAATTATGGTTACCATTCATACTTTAACCGATGTGCAGTTTATTCAGATAAGTTTCCTCAACTTGATTGGTTCTGCCCTTCGATCAATAATTTCCGTAGTACTTTGCGGAAAATGTTGTTAGCAAGAAATTAGATTAATGTTCATTTAGATTAATTGTTTATGTTTTAGAATGTGCTTTTATGCTTTTTGTTTTGTGTTGTTTTTTACTATAACATGCTGTTGTAAATAAATATTTGTAAGTATTGGTAAAAAGGGGTTTCCCGTTAAGTAAATAAATAAATAAATTGGATACATTTGTTATATTTATTGAAGCTATTTAAAACATCATCAACTTCATTTTTAAGAATGGCACAAATTACATGGTCAACAAATTTTACTAAAAGCTGGGGGAGTAAGAATGACATTGTCAAATAGAGAATTCATTCTAAGGTAGAAATGATAAGGATTTAAAGGGGAACCCATAGGAGCACCAACAATTTATTTACTTAATTTTCTGCAAAGTATTAATTAATTAGTAGTCTTAAAATTGTACCAAATAAATTCAAATTACAACTACATTTTTATTTATTATCAATATTACATACACATACAGTGACTTTTATATAATTCAGTAACTTAATTTTGGTATTTCTTCCAGTTTTTATTCAACATGTATGTCATTAGCCACACCAGAGGGGGAAGAACTACAAAACGTTTTTATTTTCTGCAAGGACATATTTTGCTAAAAATATCTATACTAAATTTAATAGTCAATAGCTCACATTTTATAACAAGACACCACATGTCAGATTTACATTTTACTTACGCTCATTCTTTTGAATGAAACTTTCTTTTTACTATGTTAGGGCATCCATTCACGCGTGTAAGTAAAAATAATAGCAAAGGAAACTTAAAAGTATAGTTGGTAACATATGCACTGATCACACTGTTCTCATATAATATTGACAAGAGTTTATATTGCTATATTTAATACTCTCACATTCACGAAGTACCATAAAATAGCTTAGGAGGGCCACAGTCTTTTGGTAAAGGTTGAGAATATGCTTGTAATTCAATACATATTTGGTATGAGAAATTTATTTCACATTACTCTAATGTTGTATTACATAAAATTATCCATAAAGTTCCACTACAGAGTGGTTACAATGCATGACTATAACTCTTAATGATGGTAACGTTTATTAATAAATAAAACGCAATAGTCTGCACATAAATTATTATTATTATTACTATTATTGACACTAATACAACAGGAGGAATAGAAATCTGCTACCTGATATAGTGAAGAAAATTTTGAGAAGCTTTTATTATAGTTTATCCATGTCAAAATGTAACAAAATAAACAGATTTTTACAATACTATTTATGGTACAATGGTACGCTATTCCTCATTAAACTACCACAAGACAGCAAAATTAATAATCTTTGTAAAATATTCTAGGAAATTAGACAAAAGACACTACACTAACTAACACTGTTAGTAAATTACATTTGTAATTTTTAGATGAAGTAATAGAATTAAAAAAAAGGTCAAAATAAATAGCGCCTCAAACCAACATTTAAAAGTTGTAACTTTTTACACTGAATGGCTGTATTCACACGCAACTTATGGCCGCTATTTAAATACAGCCGTGGTACCACAGTGTGTTAGGGTACATATTAGCTTCGAATGATTTATTAGATAATTTTCAAAATTTACTGCTAGAGCAGTTCCTGTCGCATCTGACAAAACAGTATTACCGTCAACAAATATTAGAATACAGCACCTTACTTACTTCCACAATGTAGTTGATTAGTTTCACTGGCTTTGCAAATTAATACTATGCCAACTTCGTTTTAACAACTAAAATCCTTGTGAAGTAAAACAGATGCAATATTAAGATCTTTTATATAAACTAGAAATTTGTAAGTCAACCGTTATCGCATTCTTGCAAAAGCAATAAAACTAAACGACTTTGACCCTAGAGCCATTTACATAAAGTTAGAGATGGTACTGATGCTGCTGCTTACGGACGGCTACCCTAGTGTCCAGTAGCTCTTCTACTGATATTGAAGGGAGATCCAGGCAGGGTAACTGCCACACATCAGTTCTCAAACCCATGGTGTCCAGCCCTCATACATAAGGGCCAAGTTATCCAGATTACTTGCTTCACGAATTATGTAATCCACCTGCAATGAGAATGTTTTTAATGTATTCTGTAGAGGTGATGCCTCATAAAACACTAGTATTTGCAAATTGTCTTACGATAGCCAAAGATATTATTAATTTTAGGCTTAATAAATGTGTAGATTTTTTAATATAGGAAATTATTAAAAACTCTTCTACGGCAGCTATTTTAATATCTAATCAGTTTTCAAATTTTATAATTCAAATTTAATTAAATTCCTCAGACTTGCATTCATATTTTATAGGTTATAAAGGTATTCATTATGGACTTTTTTTTGAAATTTTACTTTTATTCTCTTCCACACACTAAGTGGCACAGACTGAGCAATGTATTTGTCCTCTAGCCTAGTTCCAAAGCGACCATGATGTAACATAATTCATATGAATAATATTGCTCATATAGTCCATATATTACCAAAAGAATACAAAAATCTTTTTCTGCAAGATACGCGTCATGCATGTAGAATTTCTGAAAGATTTAAATTGTATACAACAAATTCTATTACCTAGTAATCATGTAACTAGAAGAGAATGGTGGTCGTTTCAATAAAACAAAGGATGAAGAATTCTGGTTTGTGAAACATCTCTGACAGTTTTATCACGAATAGAAAAATTCCAATGCAATAATAGTAATAAATAATACGTTGGCGTTACTTTTAATATAAATCCAATCAGAAAGTACGTTATGGGTAAAATGTGCATCACGTGAATAAATTTTGATTTGGTTAAAAGGTTAGGGACGACCCCATAACAAATAAGGATGCATCAGCGAACTGTAGTGATGCAGGAGTGGGTTCCTATGGGAAAATTATAAAAGAAAATAGAAAAATAAAGACAAAAATAATAAAATGCTGAAATGAAAATATCTACGTTACATTATCACATCCTGAAAGTATTTTCCACTTGTTATAATTGAGGGGCACCAAAACCGTCTAGTCAGAGCAATCCTTTATTGATGTTATCCCTTATACAGAAGACAGTTATTCCAAACAGGCCTCCATTGCTTCGGTTTCAAAAATTTTATACTGTTATATTTACCTTTCGCTAAAATATCTGAAGCACGTCTTAAATTTTGGACATATTTTCCTGTTTTCAATATTAAATTACATAAAATTTATAAATCCCAATATCTGGTAATGTTGTTAATAACAAATATAGCAACAATTAATAACCAGCGTTTCCTTATATCATTTCATTGTCCATTCATACTAATTTTTTATGTTTTAACTAACACTAAATTCTACCAATACAAGTTACACTTAAATTCCCATACATACATATTACTTAATATTTTAAAATGTTCCACACTTTCTTGCACAATAATATCATACTTAAAAAAAAATCTATGCCGCATGTACGCCATACAACCAAACTTAAAGCCATTATGTAATAGAAATTCACACAAGTTTATTTCAGTATTTTACAACAATGGAAACAGTGCAACGGACGACGGCAACCACGTAGCGATCTTATTAAATTTTTTTATAAAATTTTTCGAACATATTTTTCAAAATCGAATAACTCGAAAACCAATCGACATAGAGTATTGATGCTATGGAAAAATATGCTCAGGAGGTCGATATTAACCTAAAAATAATATTTATATTTTGTTATATTGAAATTTTATATAACCAAAATTTCGACTTTAAAGTCGAATTACTCGAAAACTAGATGAGATATCGAAAATTGGCTAGCATATTCTTAATCACCGTAAAAAACTGAACAAGATCCATATATCAAATGTTTGTAAAACGAAAAAAACGTGCAACGGACGACGACGGCGACGTAGCGATCTTATTAACCTAACTTACTTCGTAAGTTTGGTTGAAAAATTTTAACCAACACCAATTCTGTCGAAAATTTATCATTCAACATTCATATTCACTTCATTAATATCAACCAATTTACATTTAAATATCACATATAAATTATATAGAAGTATGCGCACAAAAGCTTATAATATTATTCTGTGTTACATTCCAATCTTAAGACTTTCGGGTTTTCCAGAGAACTTCAGTGTTTCAATTTCAGTTAACCAACTCCCTTAACTCAATAGACTCCACTTATTTGAGCTATCCACACAGGTGGTCTTATTATTACGACACACACGAGTTTTCAAAATCCCACACATGAAAAAAAAACATTCCTTGTCAAAAAAGCTACAAGCAAGTTCCACGAAAGCTCGTGCACCATTTTAAATTCTCCCTTGAGGAAAAGGACACATTACATGCTTGAAGCTGGTTTCACTCAATGTTGCTTTTAAATTAAACTCACATTAACTCCAACAATGCTGTCACATGCGCATTGTTACATTTTCGTAAGACTATATTTTCGATGTGTTTTTATTACTGGTACATGAATAATTAATTTTTCATTCTGTCAGATGTAATAATAGTCAATTAATTCGCTACACTTTTTTACGTTCAGTCGAAGATGTTTGTCATGATAGTCTTCCTATTGGGTTTATGGAATGAATTATGGGGAAAGTACTAATGGAACCATGTGCTTTACTTAAGTTAACCTTGGTGTTTCCTTCTGTCCAGCAATTAAATGAATACATTGCAACATATTGTATGAAATGATTAATTCATCTGCAATCTGATATTCGTGAATTCTATTGCATCTGGGGTTTTTACATTGTATTACAACTATGTAACATTGAATTTAATTTCTTTAACTAAAATTTGTAAAAGCTCTCCTAGATTGGAAATGCATATTAATGAATTCACTGTTATTTTATTATTCTACAGCTTTCTTTAAAATAATTCCACTACCAAAGTTAACTGAAATAAATATTAGATTGAACCTTTTTTCTTGTTTAAAATAATTTATGAAACTAAATTCCATTTCAATATATATTTATAGGAATTATTTCTAATCAATGATGAAAAAAATGGTTTATTAATTTTATATGAGAAATGCCTATAAAATGTGTTTTCCTTTTTGGTAGCTTTTAGATAAGTTACTAACCTGAAGTACGTTCAAATATGTATAGAAAGAAGTTTTTGTGGTTTCTAAGTTTATGATTTTAATAGAACTACCAATATATTGCAATGCCATGTTTACTGAACACTATTATACGTGTAATCAGAAATATACAAGGTACTCCACTATTAATATGTTCACTTAAGATTAATTTTTCTCTTTGTGCCTCTGGTTTTGATATCGTAATGCCCATGTGTTACAAGTAAAATTTTTCGATATACCGAATAAATCTGGATGCACCCTGCATAATAAGATATTACGAACAATGAATGTTAATTAAGCATATTTTAAATCTTTTATTTCTAGAAAATGTAATTTCAATTAGGGCAATTAGTTATAACCAAAAGCAATAATACAAATTTTCTTAAAATAAAATGGAACACTTAATACACATTAATCATGAAGTAGGATAAACGCTGCGATAAAACCGCTTAACATAAATGTGTAAAACGCTGAAATAAAAAATTTAGCATACAATGTATTATTCGTTAAAAAGCACATCTAATAAAATAATGCTAAATATGTAAAAAAGTGAAACTGAAGAATTGATTATAACCACGGTATGTTACAAAAACCATAGGTTATTCATTCATGTGTGAGAAATGCACGCACTATGGAAATAATCAATATTGGAGACATAATTCCGACAATTATCATCATTAAAATACAAAAGCAGATCACAAAAAGAGTACGTGACTTTAGTAATTAATGCTATAATAACCTTGCATTCAACATAGATAAAATGTTACATTGAAAGAACAAAATCTGAGGAAGGGAAAATGTAATATAGTGACTAGTCCGACAAAGAAAGTTAAGTTGAAAGTAACAGTGCTGCAAGATGTAGACATACTTCCCCAAAGGGAGAAATATATGTGCGAGTTTTTACTTAACTTCACTTGCAAGTTTCGACAAGGACTGTTAGCCCAAGCACACGAACTTTGATGGTCGTGTGCACCAGGATAAAGAGGCCTTAAAAGGAAAAATAAAAGACGTGTTTCTGGAAATTCTTAAATTTCTACAGACGAACTGGAAATTAAACCGTGATTAAGTTTGAGCTCTTTGTGTTTGTTTTATAAATATGTATATGTTTATTTTAGAAGTAAGTTGTAAATGATTTGTATTTATATAGTAGGAAATTGACACAATATTTGTAAATGATTATTTTGTTAAGACAATTGAATAACAATGGAATTAGTTTTGTTTAAATTTAAGCATGATATTATCGGGAAATGAAGTTTGAACATTTAAAGGATTACGAAATATGTACGTATTAATTTTAAATGTAAGATTTATTTGCGAGGATTATTGTTAGTACGAGTTGATGAAATTTTAGTATTTTTAATCGAAAATTAAACGGTGAGAGGAAAAGTTGGTATTGAACTATGTTTTCTGTGAATTGTTAATAGTGGCATTTCCAGAGATGGCATTCAATATTGGAGACTAGAACAATTTGTGTGGTAAGACTATTTATTGATGTAACGTTTTTTTAAGGATTTCTTTTAGCAATACCACATAGTAATACTGCATAGTATTAAAAGTTATACGATCTGGATGTAGTAAGTTTAATTACAACTTGCGATATTTAATGATACAGGTTTTGATACATTAGGAATGAACTGGAAATGAAATTATTCCATTTTTCATGTATCTTGTTACAGGAGTATCTTGACGTGAATATTAATTAGGTAAATTTACGATTGTCATATGCATACTTGTTCACAGGGATACTGAAATAATGTTATTATGGAATAGATTTAGTTAAGGTCAGTTGAGATTTGTGGTTTTGTTTGTTCAAACATACAGGTGACCTTTTGTAAAAGAAAATTCATTTCACCATTAACGTACAGTAATTAAAATCCTCCAGAATGCTCATTGTCTTTCTCACTAGATTAAATTAGACAAGCCGGCACTCAACTTGAATGATCGAAAATTTTACAAAGTGTTGTTAGTAATATAGCCTGAAATTGCACCTAAGTAAATTGTTTATTATTATTCACTTTTGTTCTATTTTATTTACTTATATCTGTAGGAATTCACCCTGCACCGCTATAGTTAGCCCGCACATCTTTATTTTGTTGCAGGATTGCTGTCCCTTTTGGGGCGTAACTCACCGAGTTATATACCGGCTGTACACAGCAGTCGTAAGGACTAGGGTCCAATATGGGTCAATTGTACGGTGGTGTCAGACCTAACTTGTCTGTGTCTGTCAGGTTATCTAGAATCTTAAGGCTGTCTGTCTGGGAATCTCAGGAGCAATGAGGACAACTACCAAAGTTCTAGAAGTTTTATTAGAGCTCCCAGCTCTCCCCCATCTGGATCCAGAGGGAAGCTCTGGTGACGCATCTCAGACTTCGAGATATATGTGGGAGATGGAGCAAGGGGAGGAGGTAGTAGTGTATGCTAAAGTCAATGTTATAGTGGAAAAGGAACTACCCATTTACACTACCAAATTGAAAGAAGCAGGCGATAGATTAAAATTGCAGATGCAATTCACTCTCACAATCAGTTCAAGGGAAAAATGAGGTTACATTCCTACAGCACTCAGTGATGTTATTAGCCAGCCAGAAAGAAGTTCAGCTTTTCTTAGTTCCAGGACACCCTGGTGTGTAAGAAAACGGGGAAGCTGATAGGTTAGCAAAGCAAGTGACAGGAACATCTTATTTAGGGCCTGAACCATGCATAGGTGGTATCTGAATTAAAATGTTGGATGCAGATGAGCTGGAAAGAGTGGAAAAGAGGAGGGGATTGTAAGTAGTCAAAGAGAATGATAAACGGGCCGGATCAGTCAAGAACTGCATGGTTATTAAATAAAGATAGGAAAACACAATGTGTTGGTAGAAATGCTCACAGACCATTGCAGGTTATGGCGACACCTGGTCCTGCTGAGCATCGAGGTAGAGTCTATGTGCCCTATCTGTGAAAGACGTGGAAACTGTTGCCCAATATATAGGGGAGTGGAAGGGGTATATGAGGTTAAGACGCAGGGTCCTGGGCTCATGCAGCTTGACACAGGAAGAGTTAATATCCCTTCCCTGGCCAGATATGCTGGCTTTCATAAGAGAAACTAGCAGGCTTGCAATGGGATGGCAGAATAGGACTGAAATAGATGAACCTATGCGAAGATGAGGGGGCATAAGGGTTAGCAAAAAGGGCATATTTGCTGGACTATTTACTACGACTAATACTATTACTCAAATTAAAATTACACTACTACTGATTTTAATAAATTATGTTTCTGCTTTGCTTATATATGCCAGGATGCTATATTTGTGAAATTTTCAGTTTAATATACTTCCAATTATTGTGACCAATTCCTAAAGGAGGTAAAATATAGGAGTAGCTTGAAGCTAAACTTTAACCTTTCTGCAGTGCATTACTCATTCAATATTATTATATAATACTATGCAATAAAGATTACATTATAAATCTCCTGTGCAAACAGAAGTACTGGAAAATATGCAAACTAAATGCATGAACATCATGCAGCAAATTAAAACACCAAGAAGATTGAAAGTATACATTATGCATCAGAAGTTAATTTTCTAGTGCTGTGTTAAATTAATAGTAATCTACTTTAATAGTGTAACACACATTTAAATGCATAACTGTGTAACAATTTTTTTTGACGAATATGAAAGCTTCCAAATTTAATTATAAAATACACTGCACAGTTTATTCAAATAAACAATTAATTTTATGATATTAATAAAAGTTCAGATCAGTACCTTAGAGCCCAATCACGAGGCGCATATTAATTAATAATAATAGTATAAGCTCCGTTCGTAAATGTTGGTCATTTGAATTGTACTTCCAATGTCAGACAATTCTTGTGCCTTGTGTGCATCCCGTCGACAGTAGAGCCAGTTTGGCTCGACCACTCGTTGCAGTTACAAGTTTCATGGAAACCATTAAGGTCCGAGCTAGCAATCTACGCGTGGCCATAAACGTGGCGGTGTAATCAACTACTGAATGCACTTGACTTTGTTTGTTTCTAATAACGGTAAGTCAGTTAAATAATCATTAAAGTACACTAAATGATTTTATTATAGCGCTAACACACATGCTCACCCATACTGATTTTTAATTTTGTTAATTCACAATTTATAAAATTACGAACCTGCAAATTCAAATATCATGTTTAATTTCTCAATTTATCGTTAATTAATTTCGCCGTAACAAGTGTTAAAGGAGATGCCTTATTGCTCTACATTTTTGTATATAAAATTTTACTACAGAAAAAGATAAATTTAATTAATGAACCATCATATGATTTAATTGAACAACTGTTTTATTTTGGACAAGTGCATCCAAAAGATAGAGATAAATGAGTTAAAAGGTAAAAGAAAAGATACCCTTTTATAGAAAAATAGGTTGTTGGCTGTGATTCAATAAAGAAGTAAAAAAAACGGCGCTTCTCAAAAGTTAGATATCTAAATTTCCTTTTGCTATTTATGTTTAAATTTTTGGTATTAATAACTACTCTTTTTCTTTATTGTATAAGGTAGCAAGAGTGTATCTCTTGCGTCCTTCATTATTATAATAACATTGTTTTTTTCAGATCCTACGTGTTCGCAGTAAAAGCGATTCTTCCCCCTGAAGATTAAGTTCTCCCTTAGGGTAACCCGTGCTGTATCTATTCTAGGACTTGGTGGCGCACCTTTGGCACCCCTATTTTGTATTATAGAGTCAGTACAAAAAACATTAATTTTGTGGTGAAACTCACGACCACTCTTCATAAGCTCTACCTGAGGAATAGACCCCCTAGCTTAAGTCGGAAGACTGTCGATTTCCCTTCATTATAAAGGGATCGAATAAATGAGCTATATATATTGTTGTGATAAGGGGTTGTTTAAGGGTGTATTGTATAGCAAGGGTCGTGCACAAAACCATAAATTACGATAGGAAGCAGAAAACTGCATTTATTTAGTAGAAAATTTAATAATTCTTATATTATGTAAATAGTAAGCATTTAACACCCTGTGTATAGAGCATAATTAGTTTTAAGCGACGCAAATAAACACATCTCACAACAATAGGACGCATAGTTAGCATAGAAATAGGTAATTCATGCATTAGGTAAATGACAAATATTTAACACCCGGTATATAGAGCTTTAGTAATTTTAAGTAATGCAAATAACGATATTTTTCAGTAAAGGCATGCGTATTTAGAGGAATGATAATAAAGGTAATTAAACATGCATTGAAAAGGGCTCTAATTAGTTATAATATAATATCGAGATAAGAGATAAAACTTAAAGAAGTCTTGTGTAAGTGCGTCGAAACAATCAACATTTTTGATAAGAAAATGCAGTTCAAAGATGCGTAAATAAATAAAAATAGACGAAAGTAAAATTCAAATGACATCATGTATTTTTGTATAATATGGAAAAGCGATTATTTACTCAAAACAATGTATGGTCTGATAACGAGGTATCTATAAGCAAACAACCATTACCCGGAAAGCCAAGTATATTACATCAGAAAACCACTTCAAGTGCAGGAAATACAAAGACCTCATTGGTTAAGATAGCGACGGAATTGGTGTAAACCCAACCCACATCCAAGTGGGTTGAGCCTATATTAACAGCGACAATGATAACAGAGCTCAGTTTTAACTCAAGAAGGCCAAGCTGCGATACTCTGAACCTAAAAGTTACGCGTAATAATATTTTAATAGTGAAATTAGATAGTGACAAGTGAGTGCTACAAATATGGAAGTTTATTTTGCCGATTAACGTGAGTAGAATTTGGGGGTAATTTATTTAAACTAATAAGACAGTAATAAAGCTTCGAGTGGATAGATCCAATAATTCCGAGTGGATAGATATAATAATTCCAAATGAGTATACGATGTTCATGATCCAAATGGGTGTATAATAAATCCGAGTGGATAGATATAATAAGTCCAAATGAGTATACGATGTTAATGATCCAAATGTGGGTATAATCCTGATCCGAGTGGATAGATATAATAATTCCAAATGAGTATACGATGTTAATGAATCAAATGTGTGTATAATTCTAATCCTAATTGGATGATAATAATTCTGAATTGATGTTGGTTGATAATGGATGGTATAATGATTTAAATGCATGGAAAATTCTAATTGATGATGGATTAATGTAATACTTCAAAGCAGCGTCGACGATTTGGTATAATTTTGAGTTGCGAGAAAATAAAGAAGCAATTTATGGAAACCAAAGGGTTCAATTAAACGAAACAGAACAGGTCAGATCTTATTAGTTTTAAGATAATTTTTTTTTCTATTTTAAATTTCATTACTGAATTTATTCAATTATATAAACTTGTGTAACAGAGTCAACAACAAACTTTGCATACGTTAAAAGTACGTAATATTATAAAGGGGTTTAGAACGTTCCAGGGTTCTTTGACAAAAAGAGTAGTATTTGGTGACTTTAGATTAATTGCAAAGCATATAAATTTTGGGATAAATAAGACATAATATTGATTGATTGAAGGGTGTATTTTAATAATTTGAAAACTTGTACATAATATTTCTTTTCATTATATGAAATTAATTGACTTCATTTTATAATTCAAACAAAGAGGTTATCAGAAAGGGTGAAGAAGAAAAATAAATTGATCATCGTAACGTTGTGCACTCTGTGTAGAATAATAATAAAAGCTAGCCGTGGCAGAATAATAAAATTAGTGGGAGTGAAATTTGATTAGGAAAACACAGAGAGGTGGAGTTAAGTAGAAAACGCCATTGACACCGAGTACGGCGTTATCATATCAATATATATAATAACATATATAGCAATTTTATTATAACTGCAATGTTCGTATCTTAATCACTAGTTTGCACTAGTATATTTTTAAAAAGATTGAAAAATATTGTTATCAATTATGCGAATAAAGCAGCGTTGTTTGCTGGTTTGCTTTGTTTGATCCTTCGAAAGCTTTTCAGGCAAAGTGAAATTTCCAGTATACAACTTTTTAGATCTGTGGTTGTACTACAGTAGAATAAGAAAACTTCCATTTGCTTTAAAGGTCAGTATTCGAATTTTACAGATTCTGATCTAAAAACACTTCGTTTCGTGTTCAAATTATGTGTAGCAACGAGGTTTTCTTAGAGATTGTTTAGCTGGTGGTGTCCAACGTATTACAATCTTGGAACGAGTATTTTAGATCGCATATAGCTTATAATAACAATTAATGTAACATTTCAACTTCATCACAGCATCAGTTTAGAAATTTTTTAAATAAATACTAAAGTTCCAATAATTATTAGAATAAATGTCAAATTACTAATAATATAACCTATATAATATTTAAATTTGCCAATGACAATACTTTTTACTCCGAATGCACCTACAGCAATGTGCTGACGTCAGACATGTTTCTCCAGGGTTTTCATTTGCACAGGAGATTATTTTTATTATTTATAAATTGCATAATATATTGGAAATACCCACTCTGCAAATTCTAGTCCACATTGAATGCTCAACAAGAGAAAAACAGCTTGTATAGCATTATAATAATAAGCATACCCCGAAGCTTCTGCAAAGTCCAGGTGTAATAAATGAACATATTTTAAGGGGTTATCTTACTGACAGTTTTTCAAAATTTAAAAGATCATGCAAGTAAATTCTTATATACATAACTGGTATGTCTAAACTAAAATCCATTGCAATTTTTGAAAATCTGCAATGTGGCACTGAGAAATTTTAAGGACAAGAAATGCAGAAACCAAAGTTGAATCACTGGTGAAATTTAATTGGTAATAATATTATCTAAAAATATATAGCGACAATGAAGCAGATTGCACCGTTGTGAAAAGTGAGATAGACAAAACATACAACATAACCAAGAAAAATTATACACCGAGAAAATAATGTAAAGAACTGTTTTAAACATAAGTCATTTGTAAGTACAGTAAAATTCCACACTAAATTTGTAGCCGCATAAAAAATTATCTTAAGCAATATAAAAGAAAAATAAAATATACCTGCTCTTGGTTAGTTAATTTCCTGCCAGGGTCAAGTTCTCGACCTTCTAATTTCAACCTTACTCTTCTCCACACTCCCATTGCATAGACGTTCCGCTGTTGACTTTTGGTAGTGCTGTCTTGTTTTTGAGGTAAAGCCTTCTTAGGACTCTGCTGTAATGTCTCTTGTCTTGTCAATGGCGGTCTATGTAGCTTATCGATTTCATTGTCTTCAAAATTCATTAAACGATCGTATATATCATTTGTCGCCTCTTTTAAATATAACAAATATTTCAGTAAATCATCAACCTCATCATTTGTAAAGTCTTTTTTAAAGGTATGCAATAATGGAGAATAATGTTCTTGGTATGTCTTATAATTAATCATAAATTCATGTACTTTAGTGGCATATTTATCAATCTTGGTCATTGACTTAAGAAGGGTTTTAACTTCTAACATTAGTTTATTGTGCTTGATAAAACGATATTTTAATGCACTAATGTTTGACCTAACAGCTTCACTACTAACATATAAAGATTCCTTTTCCTCGGTAAGCTGTTTTTGGGTGGCTGTTATTATATCAGATATTTTTTCAGAAACTAAATGAACCCACTTAACATTAGTCACCAAATCAGGTGTATACAGTTGCATTATACTTTCTTCGGTTGGAGTTACTTCTGCAATTTCCATGTTGCGTAATTGGCAAACATTTTGCCACATGTGAAAATTACTTAAAAATCGTTTATCAAGTGCTTCTGATTCTGGAGTTTGAGTTCGTAATATTTCATGTTGTAATATACTGTTACACGTTTTGAATACAGCAGCTGCTATTTGGTGTTCAATATCTAATCTACCATCTCTTAATGCAACGTCTGATTCAAAGGTGGATAATAGATTATTTACATCAGGATTTACGCCAGCAGCCCAGTTTAATCTAGAACAAACACTTGCTACCAATGTTTTTTGCTGTTCATGTAATTCTGTGATTTTAGTTATTAGTGTATTTAATGTGCCCATTTCTACGCGCAAATCTACAATGAATTTACTGCGCACAACTGCAGCATTAATAGCAACAGGGCTTTGACTAAATACACTTTCATGCAACCAGCTATGTGCACTTAGTAAATTCTGTACTCTCACCAAACTGGACTGTAATATGCTTAACTGTTGTTCATGTTGTTTAATATCTTGCATAACTTTCCAATTTGACTTAAGATTGGCATACAAACTTGAAGCTTGTGCTAAAATATTTGGTGTAAAAAAACCTTCTTTCAAGCACAAAGTTCCACTTTTTTTATTTAATTCGTCTAAAGACACATTTATTTCAGCACCTATATCTTTTTGTTCTATTTCACTTGTTACATTTAAACCTAAACTTTGCAGTAGAATACAAGCAGTATATGCAACTGTTTCTGTAGAAACTCCTATAACTTGACGTAATATAAAATCGGTAATGTACTTTTTAACAGGTTTGTCTAGTTGTTCATCATTTAGTACAATTACATTAATAGGTGTCTGAAACGAGGTGCACATTTCTACACATAGATTGAAAAACTCCAACATAATTTGTAATCGTTTTAAGAAAAATATATCATCTAGAATTGCTTTTATTCTTATATTAAAAATAGGTGGTGCAAGATGGCGTGCTTGTTTTGCCTGGTCAACATTACGCCAACTTAGTGGAGGCTCAAATATATTTAAGGTATTAATTAAGTTTCTTTGTTCTAAGATAAGTTTGTCGAATAAGCCATTGAAACCCATTAAAAGCATTTTTCCTTGGCTTAAGTTGTCAATTGGACCTTGAAGAATTGCTTGAAATCTTGTTTTAAATTGAGACACCAAATCATGTATGCTTAAACAGGCAGGCTAAAACAAATTACATTTAGTATATTAGCTTGTCGAGATAGTTAGGCTTAATTTAAAGCAATATCCTAAAATAGGTATTCTATGATAAGTAATTTTATAAATAAATAACAATTATGACAAATACTTTAAATTACCAAATTAAAGCTTATATTAATGTGCACGTCTGTTTCAAACTGTACAAAATTTGTTTAATGCTTCAAAGAATTTCATGTTATAAAATGCTTAAAATAAAATTAACACTAGACGACAAAAATTTTCTTATCAAGAATGTCCAATAAACAAACCTAGAATTTTTTGAACACATAAACAAAAATACTTTTGTACTTTAAAAAATTAATAAATTGTTTTAGCATGTATAGAGTATATTCGGGTCAACTAAAATAGTATACATTAAATTGACATTTAATTTATTTACAGTAACTATTACTTAAAATGATTGATAATTAAAAATTGTCTGTCTCGCTGTATTCAAAAATTTCATTTCAAATACTATGACAATAGCATAGAAGCAGGTCCCAGTCACTAGGTGCTTTCTTGTATACATCGCTGTTTCACGACAGATATTAATAAAAAAAATATGCACACATATACACATACATGCGCCCACTAGAACCTGCATGCATATTGATACATGCACTCACTTCTGCATGCATGCATGCACATGCAACTACTTCCACACAAAAATGCATTCCTGCATGCGTGCAAGAGAAATGCTGCATTTTTCACTGCCCATTGGAAGTTGTATTTTTCTTTAGTTTTACAGAACGATTCGGTTTATGTAATGTATAATACAATCTATGCCAATATGACACGAATATATGAACACAGTAACTTTAAAACATTTTGATTGAGTCTGCATTAGACACAGCGGAATATAAGTTTACCCATTATGAAACTGGCGAGTCATTCGAAAAAAATCACTTTGTCCAGTGTACTCCTTGTATACCGTATTCTGTTATAGACTGGTATAAGAACATAATTGAATGCTTGTTTCACTTTTTTTCCTCAGAGATGCAGGAACAGGGTTAAATGGTTTTAGGTGTGTGTTGAGTTTTAGACGTCAAATGTATATAGCAGTACCAGAAAACTTTATCACTAATTACAAAGGTAACGAATATCACGCTTTCATGATATGAATAGTTGCAATATTTTAACTGGAGAAAACCAGTGCATATATCAACAAATGGTACTTAAGCAATCAATAATATACACACCAATAACTCAACAACAAAACATCAGCATTAGAATCAATTACAACTATCACAACAAACGATCTCCTGTACCGGCATTGACTCCAACCAATAATGCTACATAACAAAATATAAAATGTAGATCTTAAAGAGACTCCATTTGGTACCGTTAAAACTTCTTCAAATTTTGCACGTAAAAAAAAATTAAAATTTATGTCAAACAAATTAATGCAGATAATGACAAATACCATTTCAAATGGACCTGCACCTTGCCGCAGTTCTAGATTACTAGAACAGGTGAAATGGCTTGCGTGTTCTAATATGTTAAAGAGCCAAACTACAGGTCCGACCAAAGTAGTAGGGTCGTTAGTGAGGAATTAGACTAAGGCAGGTCCCTGAAAGAAAGCAGGGGCTCTTTCGGTACTTAGATTGGCAGAGACTTTAGGGGTCGGTATGGCAGTCTTAAACACACTACTGCGATGTGGAAGGCAATGGGAAACAACCACATTACCTCCCAATGTACACAGCGTACTTAAATTGAAATAAACATGATGGCATTCTCTGGGGTAAAAGATTCCGGAGTTAAAATAGTCCCCCATTTGGATCTCTGGGAAAGGACTACTTCAGAGGATGCGATCAGATAGTTCAGAATAAGAGTCGGGAACATTTAGCGAGTCGGAGCATGGAATTATAGAAGCATGAAGCAAGTAGGTAAGCTAGAGAACCTAAAATTCAAAATGAATAGGTTAGCACTAGATGTAGTAGGGATCAGCGAAATGCGGTGGACAGAGGCGGGGGATTTTTTTAGAGTGGAGACATCAGGGTAATTCATACAGGAGCAGAGGAAGGAAATTTGGGGATGAGGATAGTTATTCAGAAAAAGATAGGATACTGTGTAAAAAATTATTTACAAAAGAACGAAAGAGTACTCATGGTTAGATTAGAATCTAAACCGGTAAACACAGTAATAATACAAGTATACATGCCCACCTCTAACTACAGTGACGAAGAGGTAGAAGCGATCTACAAAAATATCGAAGACTTATGAAGATACGTAAAAGCACATGAAAATTTAATAATTACGGGGGATTTTAATGTGATGGTAGGTGAGGGTAGGGAACGAGCAGTAGTAGGTTTATTTGGTTTAGGCACGAGAAACGACAGGGGAAATAGGCTGGTAGAATTTTGCGACAAGAACAATTTAATCATCACAAGCACATTATTTCAACATCATGCTAGAAGACGATATACGTGGAAGGTGCCAGAAGATATAGAAAGATATCAAATAGATTACATTCTTGTTAGACAACGGTTTAGGAATCAAGTAAAAGACTGTAGAAGCTACACAGAAGCATATATAGACACTGACCACAACATCGTAATTATGAAGGTCGCACTTAAATTTAAAAATTTGAAAAAAAGAAACGGAAGAAGGCACTTTGACTTAGAGAAACTAAAAGATAAAGATATTCAAGAGAGATTCGAAAAAGAGTCAAATCAATTGCTGAAAGATATCGGGAAAATATCAGATACTAAGGAAGTAGAAACAGCATGGAAAAACAATAATCCAGCTTAGACATATTCTGGGGTATACATGAAAAGAAAATAAGAAACCATGGATAACAAAGGATACTCGGAATTTAATAGAAGAAAGACGAAGATACAAAAATAAATCAGATGAAACAGGAAAACAGAAATACAAAGCCATAAAATGGGAAATTATTCGAAAATGCAGGAAAGCTAAAGAACAATGGATTGATGAAAAGTGCAAAGAGGTACAAGCTAAGATGGAAGTAGGAAAGACAGATGAAGCATACAAACTAATTGGAATCAATTTTAGGAATATAAAACCATATAGCAAAAATATAAGGGGCACGGGAGGAAATGTCATTATAGAAAATGTAGAGAAAGTGGGTAGATGGCAAGAATATACAGGGAATTTATATGCAGGAGAAGAACTAACTGCATTAGAACAGGAATCAGACATTGAAAATGGTGACTTGGGATATCCTATACTAAGAGATGAGTTTGAATTAGCATTAAAGGGTTTGAAAAAAGGTAAGCTGCCGGGTACAGATAAGGTGCAAGCAGAAATTCTAAAAGCCGCTGGACAAGCAGTGACAGAACGTCTCTTCCAACTTGTAAGCTATATGTATGAGACAGGCAAGATACCCAAAGATTTCAAACGTAACATCATAATAACTATACCAAAAAAAGAAAGGCACGGATAGATGTGAAAATTTTCGAACAATGACAGCACACGTATCAAAAATATTAACTAAAATTGTACAAAGACGAATGGAAAAACGAGGTGAAGAAATACTAGGAGAAGACCAATTTGGGTTTAGGCGAAACAGGGGAACACGGGAGGCTATTTTAGCTCTGAGAGTGATAATGGAGAAAACAATAGAAAAAGGGGAAAGGGTGTATATAGGATTTGTAAGATCTGGAAAAACCAATCGACAATGTAAAATGGAAAAAATGTTCGAAATACTAAAAAAAATGGAATGACTTATAGAGATAGACAAATAGTATATACTTTATACATAGAGCAAACAGCAGTAATATAATTAGAGCAGGAACATAGAGAAGTTAACATTAGGAAAGGGGTGAGACAAGGATGTGTCCTATCCCCATTAATTTTTAACTTGTACATTGAAGAGGCAATGAATACTGTCAAATGCAGGGAGACATTTGGAATTACTATGCAAGGACAAAAAATTGATATGCTTAGATTTGCAGATGAGCATTGAGCATTTATTTATATTCTGATATGTATTGTAATACTAATGTTGTAATTTGAACCCAACATCTGTTCTTAAACAACTTAGAACGCTTGTTCAAAAATTCTATGCATTTGTATTATATTTTTGGTGCAATTTTACACTGTATGTGGATTTTAAAAAATGCAATTACAATTTCCTTTCTTCAGTCAGCTATTGTTTCTTTTCAGGAGCTTTAGTATTTACTATCAGAATTTTTGACACAATTGACTATACATCAACAATAGATTTTTCTTCCCGGGCAAAACTGGTTCCAATGAATGCAATACCACTTAATATTAAACGGTCCTCTCTGGAAAAAATTTCTTTTGGCTCTGTACCATAAGTTGCTTTAAATTCCTCTTTTCTTTCAGCACTTAATAATAGTAGAACTTTTATAACCTTTGCACTTTCATAAATGTTCTATGTAAGCCTAGGAAAATAACACTGTAAATATTTTTAATCTATTTAAAATAAAAAATACCTTTGTAATGAAATAAACTATAAACGAACAAATTCTACTACATGAATATTGTAAAGAATGTATATAAGAGTTTTTAGGAAATAAATATTGTTCTTTTATGTCTCTCAAGGTAGTTTAAATATATTTCATTAAAACCCTTTACTGCACAATTAATTTCATCTACAAATTGTTTAATTTTTGGAAACATATAATTTTTTAATTGTCTACTTAAAACAAAAATATATATTTTAGGTACATAAAGTTTGGTTTATTTTAAAAATTGATATGCACGATCAATATATGCAGACAAAGTTAAAGTTCAGTATGAGGTGGGCATATTAGTATATATAGGCCGGTGTTTTAAAGGTTTAAGAGAAGAGCGAATGCGAAAGGAGTCAGTTGCTACACGACGTGTATCTTAAGAGCATTGTACTTTATGGCAGCTCTTAATTTTCACTATAATTTAAGTAACTTGTATATCAATAATAGATTGCAGGTATAATTGTCATAGCATGCTTGTATTTGCATTTAGTTGCATACTCATTATATGAGAATTCAATTCTTCTTGACCTTCTTTGTAATTAATTAGTTACTGTATGTATAAATAGAACTCATGTATGTAAGCTGTATTTCATGTTAATATCGCAAGGAAAACCCAGGAAAAACTTGCAATGCTACCTAGATATTGGGGCATTGGATTTTCATTTATTATTTATTTATTTTTGTAATGTAATCTATTATTTACCAAAAGTCACGAATTCGTATGCTATGCAGTTATTTTTATGTAGGGTTATATAAGTAGCTTCTTTGATTTTGCGTTTTTGGTGGTTTTCTTCTTTGTCTATAATTTTTGCATTCCCCATTCTATTTTATGACTGAAGTCCCATGCATGTTGGTAAATCATGGATTTTTTAAATCTTCAAGTTTTATATATGATTTATGTTCCTTTAATCGAACTAAAAATGGTCTGGAACTTTCCCCTATATAAATCTTGTTACATTCGCATAGTATTTTGTAGAAGCAGTTTTTTGAATTTTGTATTGCATTTTTGGGTTTTGCTTTTGTTAATTGCATCCTTAGTGTATTGTTGGTTCTAAATACTACTTTGATTTTGAATTTGCTTCCTATTCTTTGGATTTTTTCTGAGAATCTTCTTGTGTATTCGCACAGTATTTTGTAGAAGCAGTTTTTTGAATTTTGTATTGCGTTTTTGGGTTTTGCTGTTGTTAATTGCATCCTTAGTGTATTGTTGGTTCTAAATACTGCTTTGATTTTGAATTTGCTTCCTATTCTTTGGATTTTTTCTGAGAATCTTCTTGTGTATGCTATTGAAAGCATTTTTTGATACAAATCGTTGTTTCTGTTTTCTTCTTTATAATTTTTTGGGACTTTATTCATTTCTTTGCTATCATTAATTTTGCTCTATCATACATGGTTTGAAACAGTGTGTTGCATCGAAGTTTAAGTATCTGTTTGTGTGTGTTGGTTTTCTGTATACTGTTGCATTAATTATTGTATCGTTTTTGCTAACTAGAATATCTAAAAATGGAAGTTTCCATGTTGCTATAATTCATATGTCAATTTAATAGTTGGTTTTCTATTTTGTTAATTGAATCTATAAAGTTTTTATTTAGTTCTGTATTATGAGGCCAAATAGCATGCACATGATCTACGTATCTCCACCAGATTAGTGGTTTCAATTCTTGTGTTAATATTGCATCTTTTTCGAATTCCTCCATGAATATATTACTAAAGACTGGTGATAGTGGACTTCCTATCGCCATTCTAAAGCTCTGCTTGTAAAATTGGTCATTTATTTGAAAATATGTGGTATTTACCCATACATTAAGTAATTCCATGATCGAAGATATACTTAGTTTTGTTCTTTCTTTAAGGTTGTCATCTTTTTGTAGTTTGTTTTTTTATAATATTAAGTGTTTTGTTTACAGGGACATTTCTGAGGAGATTTACTACATCAAAACTTACCATTATGTGTGTATTTTCAATTTTGATATTTGATAATTTTTTCTAAAAACTGTTAGTTGTTTTGTATGAAAGAATTCGTTTTGCCTGCTAATGGATTTATAATTTTTAGGAGAAATTTTGCTAAATTATAGCATAGTGAATCTATGGAGCTTACGATAGCAAAGGAATGAATTTTTGGTAGACCGTAAAAGTGGGGTGGTTTACTGTAATGTGGGACCAGTATGCTTCCTTGTTTGTTTTCAAATTCATTTTTAAATTTATAAAGTTTTGTATATTTTATTTACAATTGATTTTGTTGGGTTTGTTTCTAAACTAGTGTAATTCTCAGTGTTTAGCAGTTCATTGACTTTTGCGTTGTAATAGTTTTTATCCATTACTACTGTTGCATTGCATTTGTCAGCAGGTAGAATTAGAATCGAGTTATCGTTTTTAGATTGAAAATTGCTTTTATTCCATTACTACTTTGGTTTTATTTTGTGATTCTTCTCTATTTAGATTTTGTATCCTAAAAGAATAATAGAGAAAGAAATTACTAAAGTCTCAAAACATAAAAAAGAAGAAAACAGAAACAACGATACGCATCAAAAAATGCTCTTAATCCCATACATAAAAGGATTATTGTCCAAAAAATCCAAAGAATAGGAAACAAATTCAAAATCAAAACAGTATTTAGAACCAACAATACACTAAGAACACAATTAACAAAAACAAAACCCAAAAACGCAATACAAAGTTCAAAAAACTGTATCTACAAAATACCGTGAGAATGTAACAAGCTTCATACAGAAGAAAGTTCCAGACCATTTGTAGTTCAATTAAAAGAACATAAATCATATATAAAAAATAGAAAATTTGGAAAATCCATGATTTGCCAACATGCAAAATGAGAGGGCGCACAAATTATTGACAAAGAAGAAAACCACCAAAAACCCAAAATCAAAGAAGCTGCTTAGATAACCCTACATAAAAATAACTGTATAGCAAACGAATCCGTGACTTTTGGTAAACAATGAATTCCATTACTAAAAGAAATAACAAATGAAAATTAAATGCAGCCAATATCTAGGTAGCATTGCAAGTTTTTCCTGGATTTTCCTTGTGATATTAACATGAAATACAGCCTACATATATGATTTGTATTTATACATACAATAACTAATTACATAACAGTAAGCATATTAACAGCCCCCGTAAAACAGCATTGGTATCTGACAAGTGTAAATCCGTCATAGGATCGCCTCAGATCCATATACAATCTTCATTGAACAGTATTCGTATCTGACAAGTGTAAACCCGTCTTACTGTCACCTCAGAACCATATAAAATATTTGTAGAACAACATAGGTATCTGTCAAGTGTAAACTCGCCATAGGGTCGTCTCAAAACCATGTTAAAATCTACCAAAGAGGTAGACTAAATGATAATGATGTTTCCTCCTTAAGATAAATACAAAAAAAACTGCTTAAGCCTTAGAGTAACATATGCGCACACTTCTTTAATAACCATCCTCTCAATCGTATAAATGAAACATGTTAAAAAATGATTTCCAATCCTCAAGTTATTGAATTTATATGAAATTTAACAATAAAAATTAATCAGCTGATTTCACGTTAAGCGTATTGACAACCTCAAAGTCGCTCCCAGGGCACAACACAAATTGAAGGCACTCATTCTTCTAAACTTTAAAATTTTTACTCAATGTATTCAAACCAAATATATCAAACATTAATAAATCAAAGACACTTTCAACTTATGCCATAAATGTCAAACTTGAAATTTTGTATTATTTTGGCAACGATCCTATGTCATGGATCGAAACGTAAATAAAGACGATTTTAACAACTATAAGTGTTTAATACCCAAAGAAGATCAAGAAAACTACAAAACAAACCACAACAAACATACAGGGAGTATTTACAAGTCAGGTACGGGCCTAAAATTTGTATTTGTTTTGGATACCTAGACGATCTAAACCTAAAGCTATCGCACTCCAAAAATTCGCTCATGTTCTTAATAAAATGCAGAAACAACAAAATAATACCAAAAGGATTCAGAATGAAATTTGGCCAGACAAGTGATAAACTATCAAGGATTATTGAAAGAACAAGTTATAGTACGATGACAGAAAGATTACAAAACCACCAACACAATATTTATGAGTTAAAACAAAATATTGTGGGCATTATAAATTTCATACGAATAACGGTAACAAAAGATGATTTTGATAAAATTGTCGTTACTGCAAATACTTACTACGAATTGGAATTTTCCAGACCAAAAGAAATTCACATAAAGATATTTAATAATCTATTTATAGTGAAAAGTAACACGCAAACTAAAACGTTAAAAAACAGCAACACCATGCTAAACACCGCCATAAATTTATCAAACAGAACTATTAAAGATACAGACAAACTAATTCTATCAAAAGGCCTGAACTTTTCAGTAACACCAAAATCAATACCAACATTTGAAATAATCAGGTGTATTGAGAAAACAGTCAACCAATTCGAAAAAGATCAAGCAAATGAATTTAGAGTACGATGCAAAATCGAAATAAAAAAGAATCACAAAATAAAACCAAATGTAAGCAGTGAGGAAATAAAAGCAATTCACAATCTAAAAAACGATAACTCAATTATAATTCTACCTGCTGACAAGGCAATGTAACAGTAGTAATGAGAGAAGGAGGGCATCTTTTTATTTTTATTAAACGAAAGACTCACAGATTTTATAGGGATTTTAAAAGCGTCACTACACCTTTGAAGCTATAAGCTTTGGGATAGTGCAGGAACCGAACTCGATAAAGAAAATACCTGAGATGTAAACACAGTAAATATATCTGAAAAAATATAAGTTAGCAGAAATATAAATCAGAGATAGCAGTTTGCATCTCTATGCAAATTAAATAAATCGATCATATCAATTAAGTGATATAAAGAAATCATAATATTAATGTACAGAACAATAGTATATTGTATACCCAGTAGGAAAAGCACAACATTCCCAGACGATGTGAAGATTGCTTTTCGAGACATAAGCCGAGACAAGCAACACGAAGTCCGGGAATGTTGCTTTTCCTAAATGGTATACATACTATTTTTTCGCAAATCGTTAAAAAACAACAAATTAAAATACTAATTTAAAAAAAAACCTGATTAATTTTATTTATAAATAAATGTGCTGGCAAATTCTTAGTAAAAATTTTTGTGTAACCATGGAAACGTTCCTATCAAGATATCGAATGGTCAAACTTGACACATTGAAATATGGTTGCTGGTATTTTTGAAAGTAACAATACAAATTCTATAATTGCACTAATTGTAAAATACCTGAAAATATCACACACAACTTACTTCAGAATCAAATACATTCTGAAGTTAGTTGTTTGTTATATTTACATAATGTGTTAAGATTGTTTAAATAAAACTTACCATGAAGCAAGTTCTCAGTCATTTTTGTAGTCCATATGTATACACATATTATTTCTGATTAGTAGTATTGAGTTTTTCTATTAAACTTCTCAATAAATATAAGTGAATGGTCATTTGACTTTTTAGAAATTTATACTGATTCAGACAAATACAAATGATCACGTGATTGTCTTCTTTCCTGGTCCCAACTACAGCTAATATAAAGATATGCAAAACTGACAACACGTATGATGATGTTACGTGCCGAAATCGGCACTAAACATTTTCAATTCAAGTTTAATTTGTAAGAATTTCGTGCCAAGAATTTAAAAAAACGTGCGTGTATGTCCGTCACTTTAGACAGTGCGTTTGCGCGAGACTGCGCCGACGCAGTGTGCCAAGAAGGGTGGTGGTGGTGATTTCCGGCAGAGGTGTCGGAACTGGTAATCGAGAGGCGAACGAATGGAGTTATCTTTGTGTCTTATCGTGTCTTTTTTTGTTATGTAGGTTTCCTCTCATTTCTACCAATTACCGTACCTCTACCTGTCTTTCTTACCATACTTTTACCTACAAATAGGAAGAAGACAAATTGAATTTGGATTCAACCGGGCTCAACGATTACCCACGCCCGAAGAGGATCAACGGAGCCCGCCATCATGGAGTAATGCTGGAGTCGCCCTACAGTTATGTGAGTACCCCTTTAGGTTTTCTTTAAAATTAGTATAACTTTTTATTATGTTGTAATAATTCGAACATTGATATGACGCAATCTTTTATTTGAGCGTCATTTTTACAATTATTTAACATTGCTACCAACTGACTGTAGTGGCTCGCGTACCGCACCGGCGGGGGTATAATAATGAAAAACAAGAAAGCTGGCAACAATATATCAAATTCTTAAATTAAAATTTAAAAAAAACAGCTTTATTAAATACAATAATCCTTTATTGAAATCGCTTTGCTACAATAAAGGCTGATACACGATGTAGCAGTGTAAAATCCTGCTACTATCATTATAGGTAGGCAATCCTAATTACGTAGCGTATACATCTATGGTGGTACACAGTTCTATGGCGGGTAGATCAAGTTAGAACAGAGTAGGGATTCGAGATCCGACGGCGATACTCGAGGTCGTCTCGGTTTTCTGGTTTTTTTGATTTGAACTTGCAAGCATGATGGTGATTCGAGATCGGTTTCTTAGGAAGAATTTTTGCAAAGAAGCGAGTTCGGTTTAAAAAGTGTTAACTTAACGAAACTTACAGCAGGCTAGTGGTAGGTGAGATTTCTTTTAAATAAAATTTTGCTAATGAAGTATTACAAATTTTAGCTGTCCGTTACGGCTGAAAGAAAGAACTGTAGTTATTTTTAAAAAAATTAGATGGCTAATGGTACCGTTTTGAACGTAAGAGGTTTCCCAGTTATCTAAGGGCGTTGGCATAAATTTGGATTCGAGTAAAAGGAAATTCATAGGAAGCTGTACCGTTTCGAATTTAAACAAATATCAGGTGAAGAATCTACAAGTGCGAGTTTTGAGAGCAAAGGTTGCTGATACTTCATAATTCCATGGTCATTGCAAGGGTCAAGTCGAGTCAAGGACTCAGCTGGCGTTTATGTTTGGCTGATTGCATCCAGATGTAATTAGGTATTTATGACCTTCTTATCTGATCGGGTTTGGAACATAATTTATCTAAACAAAAGTGTAAACTAAAATAATCTTTATCGGTAACTTACCCTATGATTTGTTTGTAAACATTCCTGGAAGTTCTAAATTAATTCTATTTTAAAATTGTTAGTAAGTTACCTGTTGCCTGCTAGATAATTTTAATACCGGTATCAGGCTACATTTACTTGAAATTAAATTTGAACTATAATGACCGTTATTTAAATTGAATTTCACTTTGAAAATATAGCAACTTTAAATAAAGTGCTTTGTCCAAATATTTTGTATTAGCAAACAGTGTAACACTGATGGGGTTATGAGCTCAGACACTTATCGGCACATTTAAATTAATTGTAAATAATTTAACTTAATTTAATTTTTTCAATAATTGTATATAAAATTTTGACTTATGAAAGTTTAAGTCAGTTGTATATAGTTTTGCTGCTTGAATATGTCTTAAGGAATTAATGCGAATATTGCTTATTTGTACATACCTTTTCTTGTACATATATTACGAAAACATTAGAAATACTTTGCATTCCAATTGTTTATTTATTGAACTGGTGTGTTTGTGACTTAGTGCATTCAATGGTACACTACTGTGTTAAGCTATACAGGTCATCCCACTCCTGAAGAAGTTATTAGACATTTTATGCTCTTAAATTATTATAGCTTAGGCTATGTTTTTGTAAGCAAAATTAGTGTTTTGTTTAGATTCTGCCCATACTTAGGGAGATGGAGTTTGCAGCCAGTGTAGCAGTCCCGAGGTATTAGATATATTTTTTTGCTCCCTTACAGATAGGTGTACCAAGGAGTAGACAACGAGCAGAAAGCGGTACTGGAACTTAGGATGCTGATTGTGGTGATTATTGAACTTGCACCCTACAGAATCAAAATTTTTCCAAACAATACCTTGTATTAAAAACTATTACTCGTGTTAGATATATACGAAATAAATCAATATGGTTAAAGTCCAGTTTACGTTACTTGGATGTTACATATTTATATTTTCAAATGCTCAATCAACAATTTCAAAGAAATATAAATCATCAGCAATTTAATTACATAAAGTATAAATAAACTGTAAAGGGTTCAACTGCTTAAATTAAAAGTTGTTGAGAACAGAAAAACAAAACATAAGACATTATTATTATATGAAAGCCTTAAATGTGGTTATTAAGCTGTTTTCCAATCTACAATATCGAAGAAAATTAAACAGTGAAATAGGTCTAATCACCTCCTATTAATTAAAACTGTTTACTTATCTTTAATTTTTAAATCATCTGGACTCCCGTTCTGGTGGAAGATGAAGGTTGTTCATATTTAAGTAAATTAACATTATCTTGTTGGACCTGGTGGGCATCTTCAATATTTTTTTACTTCTCACAATCACTTGATAATACATATACAGTAAAAGTAAACAAAAAAAGTAAGCCAATCATTTTTGACAATCCGTACAGTGAGCAAAATAAAACATAATTCAAAATTAAGTTTAACAATAGCAAAATGCTATACACTAACATGACATCATGGGCTTCCGGTCATTGGACTGGCATCTTTACTGTATATAAAAGGGTTGAAAAATTTGCTTTAACTTGCTAGATCTAACAGAGGCCAGTATTCATTAAAAAATTCGTGTTTCCAAAAAATTATTTCACCTCGAAAGTGTTTAATTGAGTGTTTGTTTAAAGCTATAATTTAAATTAAACATATTTTTGTTAAGTCCATAATGCTACTTTCAAGACCTTTAATAATGTGTTTACTCACAATTACAATCTTATTGTTTTCAGACAAATATGGTTAAAAGATAAAATACATGATTCTCAAATTAATTTAGCCGGTAATAAATGTATAAAAATGAGATAAATCCACAGCCGGCTAACATGCACATGAAAGTCAAAATTGACATATCACTGACTTGATAGTGGAATTGAACACCCATAGGTAAGCACTATCATAAACAAAGAAAAGTATGCTTTTGGTGCACGCATCATACACACACACGCACACGTGCATGCCCATACACACCACATGCAAGCACACACACATGCACACATGCACGCACGCACGCACACGTTTCACTTTTTAATTTAGAAGCATCGCTGCATCATGCGTATTTTAAAGCTGATACTAAAATTAATATATTGAAAAATAATAGCCAAAGAAACCATTATGTAGTCGATTATAGCTTTACAGCTTGTGTCAAGACAGACTGACTGATACACATAATGCATTTCACATTTGATTATGACAACATCGACAAATGAAAATATATATGCAAAAATGTAATATCAGTTTTAATAATTAATGAATTACTTACCCAGTTTATTGTAACTAACTTCTCGCAAAAAAGTGTTATTTGTATGAAGCACTTATTAACAAAAATTTATTAATAATACCTATACGAAAAAAAAAACTTTTGTAAGGAATTAAACGATTTAAAAAATGTTAAAAAGTGGTCAAGGATACAAAAACATGTATTTAATTTCAAATCTGTATCCTAATTGTGAGAGAAAATACCTCATAAAGTATTAGAATAATTTAAATTAGACCGCGAGTACAAATTAGTTGCTGTCAAGTCAAAATAACAGCTATAAAACCTTTGTTCACTATGACCAAAATATATCAGTAATTGAATGTTAGTTTCATATCTGTCGAGCCTAAAACTAAACCTATCATCAAGATAATTTGATTTTTTAAATAAATTTAGGTAATATTATAAAATAAATAATATCATATCATAGAAACCTTAATATTTACCAGAAATTTTAATTAAAGAGCAATACTCACATTTATATCCATTTCCATAACAATACACGTTAACTGTTTTTCAAGCTGTACAATAACATCACTGATTGGTTTTCCACAGCTAGTTACAACGTTGTTAAGTTCAGAAATCATCATAATGACACTATGTTCTTCACTCAAAATTTTTTTTATTGATTCGGGTAAAATAATTGTATGAAAATTGTAATAAAATTCTTGAAGTCCTTTATATACATTACTAATAGCTTGCAAACCGTTTACTGCATGAACAAGTAAAGAATCTTCAATATGTGAGTTTTGGTGCAACAACAAATATCTAATGCATTCCAAAACATTACTACTGTGCCAGTTGAAATCATCCAATATCCATTCGCCTCTTTGGCATGGTATCTTAAGAGTAAATTTTCCACTGCGAGAAAGAGCACGTTCTGAATTAGCAAACTCTTTATTTTGCTTACATAATTCATTCAATATTATGTACTTTAAGGCATTGATACCATCTTTTTCACAGCTTATAAACGAAGATATTGCAATTTTAGCATTACTATACATTTTTTCAACATGATTATTTGTTTCTTTAAGTTTTGTTAATTCATCATATACTTTATTAACGGCTGATGCAGTTTCATTGCACTGAAGATTTAAATGATAAGTATATTCAACAACAGACTTTACAGGAAGTGCATTCTTAGTTCCTTCAATAAACGCATAAAATTGTTGGTAAATGGATTCGCATGTTTTTATATCTGAATCCAATAAATATTTACTCCAATTTAAATAATATACCATTCGATGTTTATCGCGATAGGAAGGTGGACACTGGGCAAAAACCGTATTATATTCTTGTAGTAGATGTAAACATTTTGTTGTAGCAATTGTTTGTTGTTGTTTAAGATCTTGTAATTCACTCTCAGATTGTTCACACTGAACAACCAAATTTGACTGCCCTGCATTTTGTAGAAATTCTTTGACTAATGCAAATGTTGAATATACTTGTGGATTAATTTCTGTATTCAGTTCTAAAATCCACTGTGTGTAATGATGACTATCCAATAATTTGAGAGCTTCAGTATAACCTTCAATATGGAGTTCAGAATCATAAATTAGAGAATTTATTTCTTTCTTTGCTAAAGCAACAGCATCTTGAGTTTTACGGTAGGATTCATATCGTTTTGGTAAAGAATACAATGAATGTTTATTAACGCCATTCGCTTCCGCTTCCTTTACAATGGTCAGCTGTTGATGTAAATCTTGTAATAAATCTTCTGTAGCTGTTACTTTTCGATATTCATCCATCCATAAATGGAGATGTTCAATAGTTAATGGAATTTGTTCTAATATCCCATCTCTGCAATAAAAATTTTCAGTTATTTTTCTGTATTACACTTTAAAGTACTTATTGTCTACAAAACTTTTTACAAAAATTGTAATAGTATTTTATAACAACTTCTTTTTTATTGAATTATATGTTTGCAAGATTAGCTGGTCTGTGTTGGAAAATTATGTAAAAATTTATTGTCGATATTAGGTTTTTGAACTGATCTTTGCGTGAATTTGTGATTTGTATGTTAATTGGCTCGTATTGGTTTTTCATGTTCTTGTATATTCTTTAGTATATTTGACTGTTAATGTTAAGCCAAGTATCGCTTCGCACATATCTTATTGAGAACATGTTCTTGTTATATAAGTAGTCAATTTTGTTTTTATTCATGTTGTTTTGCAGTTATAAAACTTGTCAGCGTCAAGATTGTCTTTTGTACAGGCTGGACATTAGAGTGTGATTCTGTTACAGATGAAAGCAAAACTTGTAATGTGCTGCGTTATGCTAACAATAAATTAGATGTGAAAGAAATAAACTTTAATTTTGAAGAAACAAAATATACGGATGCACTTTGTATAAAAGAATTCATAAATAATCATTCTTAATTAATCAGTATATTTCAATTATTGTTGCTATAGAAATGATTCAGGTAGGAAAGTACATATTTATTCTTCTAAATAAATTGTATGGAAAGAATGACATTAAAAAACTACAAAGCAAACATTGAAACGTGACAAGCACTTACGCATACATTTTCCACAGATAAATACATTATAATGAGAATTGGTGAATTAAGTATAGAATAAACTAAAGGCATCATTGTAGCATATTAAAATTCCTACACAAATTCCTATATATAATTACAATATCGCTATGTTAAAATTATGCAGAATTGGTTGTTTCACATTTGGTATTTTGCTATTGGAAATAATTTCTACCGCATTTGAACTGAGGTGAACTTGAAACGATATATTCAACTATATTATCTTTGGGGTTATATGTCTGGTAGTGTTAACACCGGAGTAAGGAGTCGGGAGAGTCAATAAAACGAAAAAACAACACGAAGAAGCTCTCTTTTCTTTATGGTAATTTTAACTAAGATATCGGGTTAGTGATGCCGGAAATATTTTGATTTGTGAAAGTAATGTATAACAAATTATAAACGAGTTCGTTTAATATGTTGCCAATAATTTGAAATTAATATTGTGTAAATACTTATTTACGATCCCATTTTATTTGTTAGTTGTAATTTTTTTTACAAGTGTATAAAGTTAATTGCTGTACATCTGTAAATAATCGATATGGATGCTTGTATGAAGCATACTGAGATTTCTCTATAGCTGAATCTTGTAGAGGCACTTGCCGAAAGGTGTCTGTTCCAATGCAGTTTGCGTCAAGCAAGAGAATTTATATTTGTCATGTGAAGTTGTCTGGTAAATCTCAAATTCATTTGCATCACTGGGTAAACGGTATACACCTAGTTAATTAAAAATTTAAATTATCAATGTCTGTATTTTCCAAGATTTCTTGTTCATTTTTATTAGAAACTTGCTTAGCTACAAAGAGAAGAGGGACACATGTGCTAAGGTGTTGTGATAGTATTAACTAATTTTTTGGTAATTAATTTTTTTTTAAAGAAAATCGCAAAAAAAGTTTTCTTATTTAAAAAGACATTTTCATGCTATTATTAAGAAAATTCATAAGTATTTCAATTTATTTGTCTCATAATCTGTATACAACCAAACTTATATTTCACATGATCACTTTTTTTAAAGTCAATATCATACGTAACAGAATATATTGAAAAGTATTAAATTTTAATGTATATCTAACATATGAAAGCTTTTGTATTATTTTTGACTGTACATGCAAACAACATATGTTGTTGACAAGTCATTTAATTGTAATCCAATCACGCCAGGTCTGTCCGATTGGAGTCCAAGATAATTTTTTGTAATTACCTTAAAAGACTTTTGATCTTTAAATTGTTTTGTACTTTATTAAAACATTATATCTTTGATTTCAAACATTTAAATCTTTTTATCATTGAGCATGACAGATTTTTGAAAGCACAAGTATACATTTTTTTGTGAGGACACAAATTGTGTTTCTCTCTGTGATAACTTAATTGTTCTATGTTTCAGGTTTAGCTTGATCTGCCGTTGCATTTACTCTAGTCGTGGGTCCATTGATGAGGTAGGTTATCTATGAATATCTTTTATTATACCAGAAGGTTTCTGCCTTTCCCTAATGGTTTTTCTTTTGTTGGTATTTTCATAAACGCAGTGGGGCGGCCTAAATCTTTTGTGGTCATCAAAATCGTCCATGGCCCTAGCTCACGTCTCTCCGCATAAGGTAATTCTTAAACTTAGCCCGCAACTAACAAGCGTTTCTATAATTTGGTAGCCACCCGCTAACTTTTTGTACTTAGGCTCATCTCTGATTGTTAGGAACCCCAAGTGTCTATATTAGCAATTTGACACCTTGGGACAAATCTTGTAAGACTGGCGCCCAATGTGGGCTCGATTTTGTTGACTTGTCTTGTTAGTTCGATTCTAGTAACGTGAGTTTCGTTAAGCATGAAGTTATCAATATTTTTTATTATTGCTGTATTTTTGAGCTTTGATATTTTTGTTAATATTGTTAAAAATGGTTGGTCGCAGTCATAAGTGAAATTTTATTCTTTTGTAAAGATCGATTATAATTTTTTGTCAAAGTATTAAATTTAAAAATGGTGGATTCTCATCGGATTGTATACTAGCACAAAGAAGAATTAAAATATGGATTAAATATTCACGGTATAAAAAGTAATAGGCCTATTTCTGAGAAAAGAAAAATTTTAAGTCACTTGTTAGCAAAGGAAGTTGGAAAACCTGGTTGTTTAATAGATCTTTCAGATGTACAGTGAAATTTTCTGTGAAATGTGAAGAAATTAATGCGACTATTGAATCAATAAAAAATATTTTGTCTCAGTTTAAAGGAAATTCTTCAGATTCAGTTTTTAAAAAAGTTCAGTCCTGGTTGATTCATTTATCTGGTCGTGTCAAGAGAATGCAAATACCCTTAGAAAATTCAGAAGAGGCTATTTATTACATTTAAAAATGAAACATTAGCTACTGTTATTATTTTAGAGGCCCAATTATATGATAGAGTGAATGAAAATTTAAAGTCTATCAGTCATGATGAAACAATTAATGCGTTTTCTTCTATAGTTGGTGCGCCTATGCACACGGTAACATATCTTTTACCGCCAATACCTGTTGGTTGCTGGTCAGTAAAATTTAATGGAGATCCTAAGGAACTGTACTCATTTTTAGATAGAGTGAGTGAGTTGGCACAGTCTCGTAAAGTATCTGAATTAGATTTATTCCATAGTTCAGTAGAGTTGTTTGAAAAAGAAGGACTCCTTTGGTATACAAGTATGAAAAATTCTTTGAATGACTGGAATTCTCTTGTGTGTCGTTTAAAGGAAGATTTTTTACCTGTTCAAGTTCTTGATAAAAATATTTCTAATCCTGTTCCAGTTAATTCTCAAGATTAATTAAATAAGAAACGAAAATAAGAAACCTGTTGGAATTATTCGCATCCTGGTCATACGTTTTCCAGTTGTAGAGTTATAAAGAACATTTTTTGTTATCATTGTAGTCACAAAGGTGGCACCCTTGTATCCTGTCCATCCTGCTCAAAAAAAAAAACAGTAAGAAAGCAGATGCTGTGTAGTCAACATCCTGCTTTATTTCAAAAGGCTACTGTTAATGTTATATAATAAGAAAGAATATTATCGTAAAAAAGAATAGAATGACTTAAAGTAGTTAAACAATTTGCACGTCCTATACTCCAAAAACTGATTCGTTATTCATAGAGAAGTCCTGTGATAATCGTCCATATGTTATGGTTAAGTTGTTTGATAGAGACATCACTGGTCTACTGGAATCTGCGTGTAGTATGTCGATTGTTGGGCTTTTGCTATCCCTTTAATGAAAGAGTTGAAGTTAAGGATTTTTTGTTCCGATAGGAAAAGTTTATCTACTGCGGATGGAGCTTTAAAGCCTGTAGTAGGTGTAGTCGGCTTGCCCATTTGTATAGGAAATCAGTGTCGTGTCCTTAATGCTTCAGTAGTACCTTCTTTGCCTCTTGCATTTATTTTTGGTAGCGATTTTGCGAAATTATTTGGACTTATAGCAGATTTTAAGAATAATTCTTGGTATGTACAGGGTAATGTTGGAAATCAATTGTCGTATATAGGTTATTCCTTCTGTGCCTTTAAAATGTAAAGATTATTTGCTTGACTTAGATGACCTTTCTGATGCTCAGAAAATAGAAGCCCAAGTAGTTCTAAATTCCTTTAATGAAATTAGTAGTGTCATAATGATAATAGTTATGGATATTGATACTGGCGATGCAAAACCTTTTAGAAAGAAACCTTATGTCATGTCACCATTTATGAATAAAATTCTGAATGATGAATTAGATGAGATACTTCTTTTAGGAGTGGTTGCAAAGTCCTTAGAATTTTCCAGTGCTCTAAGTATGAGAAGTTTTCTAGTGAATACAGACTTTGTTTTGATGGAAGGATGTTGAATGACATCACAAAATACGACAATTATCCGATGGCAAATATAAATAGAATACTTAATTCATTACATAATGCTAATTTTATATCTACTGTGGATCTTAGAAAAAGTTTTTGGCAAATTCCACTTTCTGAGAGTGCTCAAGATAACACTACATTCAGCGTGATCTCTAGAGGTCAGTATAAATTCGTTACCGTACCTTTTGGGTTGAGAATAGTGCACAAATGCAACAACGTTTAGTATATAGCGTTGATCGCTATCGTAAACTGTCGAACTGTAATTAAAATAATTTTGTTCTAGATGGACTAAAAATTACAAGTCGAAACACTGAACCTGAGGTGGCTGCCAAGGAAAATATAATTCACCTCTACATTCACAAAGGGCACGAAAAAGCTGTAATTTTATCTGTTTAAAGTAACGACATTTGGAATCTTCCGGACTAACTTGCAACTCTAACTTACACGGTTTGACTATCGAGGGGGGGGAGGAGGAGGATATATTAATGGATAATATCAAGGCGCCACTACTTTGTTAAATTTTATTTCAGACGAGGAAGCACTAATAGGAAAAAGTAGAAACCTCTTAGTGTACAAATGCTTCTGAGCACAAAAGCTCTGTTGTAGCACATCTAACCTTGAACCTTTAAAAAAAGGTTAAATATTTAAAGCAAAGGAGCCACTATTTACGTCCCTGTATAACACATTAAAAATATAAACAAGTTGAAAATGCAAGGCATTGTTGCAACGAACTTCCAAATGTAGACTTACTTTAAAACAATTTAAAGTAATTAAAATTATTATGTTGTAATAATTATAAGTATTCAGATAAAATACAAAAATTTATAAACAACAAAAGAGACATTTTAATATATTTTATTTTATTGAATAAATATTTTAAAAGCTATATATTAGTTCTCATCAATAAGATAAGAATTTTTATCACACATTGATGTCCGACCATTAAAAAGGCTTCGGACACACAGACAAATAGATTTCATAAACGAACGAAGTTCGTTAAAAAATATATCTCTGTCCGCAGCTGCATTAGACCTAAATTTAATACACTTTCTAGTTCTGAAAATACTGTTAAAGTTAGAATACCATTTTCTTTGTAGACTCTATTCTTTTCAGAAAAAATTTATGACGGATAATTTTCACTTGTGAATACCTCGTGTCGTTTAAGAGCAACAAGAGTAGAGATTAAAACCAAAATTTATGCATCTATTATAACTGAACTATTATTGGTATAAATTTTAATTGATATTTGAATTTCTGAATCGCCCCTAAATAATATGTGGGCTTTTATAAAATTTTATTTACTTGACTTTTTTATATTAATAAGGTACACAAAATTTACGTAGTCAAAAAGAAAATCAAATTAAATATTTAGTTAATTTCCATTAAAAATTTGGTCTATTTTAATTGAAGACTAATTTGTTAGAATAGACGGCAACATTGAATTTTTGACCAACTTAAACGCATGAAATTTTTTGAAGATAGAAAAGGACAAAATTATTAGTTTATGTTGGTATGCCTATTAATCACATCTACAATGTAAATAGAATTTTAGATTGCTGCAACTATACCAACAAGATATGGGATGTCCTAATCAAACAAAATAAGCTAAATCCTGATGAAATCAATTTTCACCTAAAAACGCTGAAAGTTATTGAAAATAAAAAGACAATGAATTCTACAAAGTGTTTGAAGCTAATCCTAAAACGCATGAGACCTTACTATAAATGGTTAAAGTAGCGATTGGTTGGTCAATGGGTAATATTTATAACCACATTAATGTAGTTCAATGCTATAAGTGCCTGAAGTTTAATCAGATGGCCCAAAATTGCACTTCTGAAAAAGCGGTCCAGCAAAAAATAAAAAATGCTCCAACTGTGCATTTGCTAAAGTTAGCCTAAATATGGAAATCGATATTAGATATTCTGCACTAGATAAGCAATATCCTTGTTATCTACAAGCTTTAAAGAAGCAAAACTCTAAAATAGAATACCGTTCATCCTTATAGCAATTACAAGACACCCACGGATCAATTAATTATAAAGGAAAAAAACTTCCAGCTAATGCAATATGTCTTCAGATCAATTGTGCTGTCTTTTGATGACTATGTAGATTTCATCTCAACCCATGAATTTGAGCTTATTGGTATCACAAAAACTTGCATTTTGAATGAATTTCCATTTATGTTAATACAAATCACAGGTCACAATCTTATCAGAGCTGTATTCTTCTTGGCTATTAAACGACTCAGAGTTTTTAAAGACAATTTTAAAAACTCTGAGTGGTTTAATACCCAAGAAGAATTAAGAAGAATACAAAACAAACCACAACAAACATACAGGGATATTTATCAGAGCTGATCGCCCACACAAAGGTGGTGGAATATGTTGGTATGCTAAAAGTAGCTTGCTTACCTTATAATATCCTAAATTGATTACATGAAAAATCCTGCACTTGAACAACTCTGCATTAGTACTAAAGTAAATAAACTTAAAATTGCAATTAGACTTGTATACGTACCACCAAGTACTAATATTGCCAGTCTTAATGAACTAGAATTGGCTCTTGCACAATTATGCACTAACTACGGAAATATTATTCTCACAGGAAATCTAAATACACATTTTTTTCGGCAAGAATCTAATTTATGTTAAAAGCTTAACTCAATTCTTAATATTTTTAATCTTATCCAGAATGCTAAAGAAGCAACTCGAATAACTGAAACATCTGCATCGCTCATTGATATTGTGTGCTCAAGCTCATCTGTTGCTGTTGCTTCGTGAGGATATACATTATATAACTGATCATAGGGCAATTCTCTGCACATTTAAACTGAACATACAAAAACGACTTATAAAAACAACTGCTTGCAGAGACTTTAATCAGTTTAATAAAAATGACTTCTACTTAGATGCCAATAACATTCAATGGAAAACAAATGAATCCTTACATAACATAGATGAAAAACTAAATTTTCTTATTAATAACATCATATCTCTATTTGATCAACATGCACCACTTCGCACAGTTGTTATGAAAAAGAAAATGCCATCTTATATAGCTCACACAATAACAAAAATGATGAAGATGAGAAATGCAGCTTACAATAAATATGTCAAGAAAAAATAATGCAAAATTTCAGCTATATAGGGATTTAAAAAATCTAATCACTACAGCTATTAAAAATGAGAAGAAAGCATATTTTGAGTACCTGTGCAGAATCAATAACAGTAACCCTAAGCAACTATGGCGAGTCATTGATAGTTGTCAGATACATACTAAACAAAAAAATCAAATTTCAAATGATATACAAGATGCCAACAAAATCAATTAATTTTTCATTCATTCAATTCCGCAAAAAAGTGTACCCGATCATGAAATAAACAAATACTACACCCATAGAATAGTCAATGACCTTCTCGACTTTCAACCAGTAAATTCTGATATAGTTGAAAGATCCATAACAAGAATCAAGTCAAATATTAGAGGCAATGTTGGCATAAATCGTAAAATGTTGCTCTTAATACTGCCATTTTGTTTGCACTTAATAACTGGTATCATAAACCAGTCATTAAAATGTGATAAATTTCCTACATTATGGAAACATTCGATAATTACACCTGTGGCAAAAATTTCGCTGGCTACTACATATGCAGATTATCTTACCTATATTATCCAAAGCCTTAGAGTATATAGTTTTTATTCAAACGATGGAACATGTATGTTACCAAGCTCAACATACTGCCTAAACTCCAATCTGGATTCAGAAAAGGCTATAGTACTGTGTTTCGTCCCTAAACTCTTATACCATTATCTGTTTCCTCAAACAATAGGGTATTAGAGTGGGTGCGAGATGGTAACTCGTTTACACGGATCATTCTACACAAAACTTTCAGACTTCTCGTTCGGTCACCGCAAAGTGAAGACCAGTGCACCTTTTTGAAAACCCACAAGTTCTCGTTTCGGTTACAGTGTACGTTCGTCATAGAACAAACACGCACTATTGATACATCCTTCGCATCCCAAGTCATATTGGGCGGTCCTTTCATATCAACCATTCACTTTGCATATTATCAAATATTCACTAATGTCAACCTGAATTCCGCCTTCTTAATTAGTTAACTTCTGCACGCATCACACTGCAACAGTAATGACTAAAGTCGTTAATGATCTTTCCTCTGTAATTGATGAATCAATCACCTGTTGTTATTAGCCAAATTATAGTAGTTTGGATGTAATGAGAATGCTATTAAGTGGTTTAACAGCTACCTGCATAACAGACAACAGTCGGTACAAATAAACAACAAGCAGTCTGAAAGTAGTCTTACAAAGCAAGGAGTACTTGAGGGAAGTAACTTGGGTACATTGATGTTTGTAATATTGACAGCCAACTTTCCTGAAATTTTACCTCAGCAATGTAAGTATCATATATAAGCAGATGACATACTGCTATATATATTTTGGGAGATGCTTTATTATTCAACGATGCAATACTCAAGCTTAATGGCACCTTTGTAATAGTGCATACATGGACACAAAATAATGGCCTGAGTCTGAACACATCTAGAACTCAAGGAATGTGCGCTGGGGCAAGGAAAAGTTGTGTGAAATCTGAAGAGATTCGTATAGTGGACATTAAAATAAATAACAACATTGTAAATATTGTGAATAATGTAAAATACCTAGGAGTATCCATTGATAGGCACCTTACTTTGGAAAGTCCTACTACAAACAAAATGAGACTATGTTACTACAAAATGCGCACACTTGACTAATATAAACAGTTATTAAGCCTAAATTTAAAATGGAGATTGCGGGATAACCTGGTATTGAGTCAGATGTATTACTGCGGTGTGGTCTATTACAAATTTTTAATAGCACATCTAAAGAATACATTACAAATACTCCAAAATGTGTGTTTTAGGTTTAGTTTTAGTGTAGGACGTACTGAACACGTGACTCCATATTATAATGTAAAAGGTCTACTGAAATATAATAAGCGCAAGGAGTTACAACTTTGCACGATTGTCTATAACACTCTCAACACACATAAGCCTAATTACTTATTTCAATTGTTATGCACTAGGGCCTTCGCTCACACTTTGGATTTGAAAAACGCTAATAATCTGTGCATACCGTTCCACTCAACATCGAAATTTGAATCTTGTTTTGCTTATATAGCTCCTCATATAGTTAATAAGCATAAAACCATCTTTGACAATGTGAATAAAAGAAGTTTTAAGCAACAGATATCAATAACCTTAATAATTGATCCGGGAAGTAAGTAGTTATATTAATATTATAAATAATGCAACTAATGGCAAAGCCTGTCTAGTCTTAAGTGTATTTTGTTAAATTTAAGAACATAAGAGGAATTTAAAATCAGCAATGATGAATTCCTTTCCTTTTGGTGTTGTATAAACGTTTACCAATAAATGATAACTGAAATTAAAATAAGTAAACAAAATCAAAGCAAATAAATGTGTTACATGTTTGAATGTAACGAAAACACTTTCATATAAGTAACATACAAAATTTCTATTACGAAATTAGACAACTTAGAGTGAATAAACATGAACAGAATTTTATTTGGTACAATGTAAAATCAGTACCCAATATGTAAGACAGTAAAACTTATTACCAATAGTACTTCATGGGAAATTGCACATAATGTATATCTAAATGAAAATTACGAATCAAATTTTATTTTCAACATATATTTATTGAACTTCAAATGAACTCAAATCTTTTGAAAATTTAAGAGTACACATTTTAAACATACCTGTTATTGTACCAATCAATTTTCATTTCAGTACATCGAACATGATACATCGATAGTGTTACTTCTCGCTCTAAATCTTTGCGATTTTGACGAGTTAATGATTTTCCAGCTAATCCTCTAAAAGCTGCACCAGCTAATCCTTCGCCTCCAACTGTCCAGTCTACTAATGGATCATACACAAATGCCTCTAATAGCGTTAGTAATGTTTCACGACCCTTTTTCATTGTTTTGAGAACATTTTCACACGCAAGTCGAAAAATTCCCTAAAAACAATATATATGTTAATAAACTAAGGTTTATAAAATATAAAATTTCATTTTGTTATAGAGATTTAAATAAAAACAATTTTCAAATACATTCCTATAAAATACATATTAACTTGTATGTAACGAAAATATTTTAATATTCAATAATAATCAAAACCTATTCGCATTAAACCAAGGTTAATCCATTGAAATATTTGCAATAGGTCTGAACTTTTCTCTTTTGTGACATAACAATTCAAAAATACTTTATCTCTGTAGTTTAGCTAAAATTGGTAATACTGGGCGTTGTGAGAAATAAAAATCAAATGAAAAAGAGGACACAATTAATCTAAAACGGACAAAATTCCTATTGGTTCACCCTGTAGAGTGGATTTCACGTATAGCTAATAGTAATTCAACATTGTATTTCAATTCCTATAATTTTAGAAACTATAATTTCAATTAGGGCAGTTAGTATAATTACAGCAATAAAAAACTGAATTGTTTTAGAATAAATTAATATAAGTTAACGCAATGTAAAGATAATGCATGAATCAATAGTATACATGTTGCAACAATGAAAATTGCTAAGAGGAATTTTCCATAAATCATACAATATAAAACCATGAAATAAATATGGAGAAAAGGCATAGACTCGTATTCATAAATTAATGTAAACTATAAAAGGGTAAACTTAATACTTAGTTCAATAAAGTTTGATAGCAGAAGCATATTGTTTCAAGAAAGCTTTAACATTAGAAAGTAAATAACAATAAATCAACTAATATGAATATTTTCTACCATAATTATTCCAATTATACATAGTTTTACCCATTTGCAATTAAATAGATTAAATATAATGTTAAATAGTTGCAAGATAAGGAAGCCCAAGGCGCACTGTATTAATAATACATTGTAAGTGAAATCCACCCGTATTAAACTCAGATAATTAATTACAATACAAAACGGCAAGATTGCAGTGTAGCCATATAGAATAATCACAATCACACAACTTTTGCTTGATAGATTTAGGCGATATATATAGTTGGTGAAAAATGGTGTTTGATTTGTTTACACACATACAATTTTTTATTTAGTGATGAATGCACTTTTCATAATAACAGACATGTGAACCGGCATAATTTCTTTTATTATTCAGATTCAAACCCCCATCAATACAGAATAATAAATAATCAGCAGAAATGGACAGTCTATGTGTGAGGTGGAATAATGGGTTCATATTTAATTGCCCCCTTTTTTTTAAGGGTCCGTAAAATGGTTTTATGTTTCTGAATTTTCTGGAAAATGAGTTGCCAGTGTTGTTGGAGGAAGTTCCTTTAGAGAAAAGTAGAACCATGTGATTACGATTAGATGGATCCGCATCTCATTACCATCATGAGGTGTGTAATTTTTTGAATAACGTGTTTCCAAATAGATGGCTTGGAAGAGTCGATTATGTAAATTGGCCCACTAGATCATCAGACCTGACTTCACCCGATTTCTTTTTGTGGGGCTATATTCAATTAGTTGTTTACCATACACCTTCAACTACACAAGAAGATATGAAGCAACGAATAACAGAAGCTTTTCGAACTGTAACTCCAGAAATGTTATCCCGAGTTATGACTAATTTTCAGCAAAGAACCTTTGTTGAATTAATTAACAAACTACTAGTCATACTTAATTCATAAGTTTGACAGAATTTTTATATTAATTGTTAAATTCTTGCATTGTGTCTTTTAAGAAGAGTTAGGTATAGGACATCTTTATACCATTCGATTGGTAATTAAATTCTGCATTTATTAACGTATTGAGAAATACAGGGCTGTACTGAAGCTAATTAACTTATAGCAACTTCGTAAAAGATTAATTAGATTTCTGAACACTGTATAAGATATCTAAGTTTTTATAATGGAAGTATAAAATATGAACAATTCTCACACTTCACTAGAAATTTCACTTAGATAGATATAATATTTGTTTTGTATTTAATATTTTAAAATTAAGTTGTTTTTGAAAAAAATTAAATTACTTCAAAACCTTAAGGTTTAGGTATAACAAACCTTAATAAAAACGATTCTTATTTGGACAGAAGAATCCAAAAATGTAACAATATACAAGGGGCTTTCAATTAAAAAACATAACTTTGTTATTTATTTAGTGTTTGATACACCCTGTATAATTTCAAAATAATTTAAAATGTACCTCTAATATGCTTCTATCCATATGTGAAAGAAAAATTTTAAAATATTTATTAGTATATCTACAATGTTCCGAGGTGTATACCATGAATAGCCCTGTATATGGTTCATACTCAAGGTAGTCAAATTCAGTATATCAGTTTCAAGGTTAGAGATGATGTCATCATTGTAATTTCATTCTAAATTATTACAGTTTCATCATTTATTTTGATTAATAATGTATTATGGTGATCTCATTGGTTGGGCATAAAGACTTCAGAGGCAGATTTGTGCAAAATAAATAAAAAGTCCCCGTTTCTAGTATAGTTAAGATATCAGTAAGTTCATTATAGATACAGATCAGATAGAAGAAACGACACAAAGTATTTTCATTTTATTGAAAGCACTTCATTCTTAACATCCAAACAATCAACATACAACTTTAGTAGGTGAACTACCTTCGACAGAAAGATTTTCGAACAAAGTCATCACATGTTCGGATAATACCCCACCAAGTTGGTTATTATTAATTTTAAGGGCACATTGATTCCCAGACCGACAACTTTATGTTGGAGATAAATCGATTTAGAGCTGCAAAGTCACAGTACAACTTATGATATCCACCCAATCTATAGTCAACAATCACTCATTCATTAGGTATTTATGATTCTATCTGAAACAATACCAAAAAGGGTTTGTAACTAAATAAACATTTGGAATTCAGTACATGAACTGATAAAATGTACCTACAGTACATCTGTGTGATTAGGTTAAGAACATAGCTAAGTAAATTTGTGATATAATTGATTTTCAATATTTGCTTCAGGATGTCTATCATGTAATTGTAAGTAACACGTGAACGTAATACCGTTGAAAAACAATCGTGCATAATAGTGTAAGGACATGTGTATATGTAATGTTTTTAAATGTAGTTACAGTTTTGTTGTAATAAATTATTTTCCAACTACCTAGAAGTATGAATAAGACTTCAGGCTATTTAACAGTTGATTTTCGAAACCTTCGTTTCAGCTAGCCATTTTAAATAGATTTTAGCGTTCTTATAGTTAAGGGTTGTTTCATATTTAGGCAATAGGGTACTTAACAATTTTTCAGATAAATTTTAAGCCAGAAACTCCTGACCTCAGGTTTTGGCACACTCTTGCTATTCTGTTTAGGGCTTTTTCCTAGAATGCTTGTGAGATTAGATGGCATCCAAGAAACTTCCTGATAAAAACATTTCACAACCAATAGCCCACCGAGACCCTCTTCAAACCGTTACACCACTAAATTACTGGCCAACTATTTTTGTTAGTACATTCGAAGTTTTCGGTCTTTTACTGAAACAGGATCTCTACTGGAGTACTTTACCCAGTTTTTATGTGGATTACCGGCTAGATTTTCAGAGGCCAAAACTGTACGTAACACTTCCTTCATAGATGTAAATTTATTAAATAAGGTTATGTTAGTGAGGAATCAGGTTATAACTATTGTAACCTCAGACAAAACTAGGATTAACAACAAAACATTAATTACCCTAAACTAAACACAACGTTTTAGAAACTAATACAAACTAGTTTTAATAAAATAGGTTGCAATACTGATTTTGCTAAAATGGTGTTTCATGAAAAATGATTTTAATAACTCCCACTTCAATAAACGAATTTCAGTTAAATCATTCCCATTAGTACCTTTTTCTTGTTAACCTTGTTGCTAGAATATTGTTTGTTTTGTGTAGAAGTGGCTTCAGTAGTATTTTTAAATGAAGATTGATAAGTATCGATAAAATCCTTAAATTGCAAAATGTATTTGCTATAAGTAGTACAGTTGGAAACAATCTATTCAATGAATGCTTAATTAATTAGTAAAAAGCACAAAAGGCATTTCAAAAGGAGGTTTAAAAATTCTATCAACATTATTGGTTTCGTATTATTGCATTGATCACAAAGTAGATAACTTTAATAATACCTATAGTACGTTTAACAAACAGATTCAGTAATTAAAATAATAGGATGGGTACTTGTGCAGTACAAACTGAGCATAAGCTGGATTCACAGAGAACAAATGTATACATTGGGGTTACTAAACTTGCGTGTATCGGTTGGATAGTAATTGCAAAAGATTGTGAATGTATTTTCGCCGTTCCGATTGGTTTCTCAAAATCATGTTGCAATTAGGAGTTTGAATAAACTCAAAAAAACTATGTAATTAAATTCTCAATACAATAAAGTGTTATCTAAAAAACTTATTATTATTCATGCACTTTTAAGTAAGAAATGCGATATTAATTATAGCTTTTGTTTTTTCATATTGCTTTAGTACCGAGAACGGGTATGTTAGTTACTGAATCTTCTGTATTGTGTTGAATGTCATTTAAGGTCATGTCCATTAAGTTATGATGCAAATAAGTTGAAGAGAAAATATTTCTGACTAAAGGTTTTTGTGTCGGTTTAATGGCATTTACAAATTTGTTCTTCAACACTTGTTTCAAAACGTTTGTTTTTGGCTTGTGAAATCTTTAGTTATTAATAATAAATTGTAAGTATTATAAATAAAAGGTTTTGTATGCAAAATACAGTTATTTCAGAACCAAAACCATTGATGATGGTAAATGGGAATCGAGTGATGGCATTGTTACAACAGCAACAATCATATGCAAATGTTGATTATGAATAAATCCCCCCCCTGAAATTTGTAGTATATAATGTGAATAATTAACAATATGTTAATGAGAAACATCTTTCCGTGATATATTACTTTTTTGGTAAACATGCTATTCGCATGTTATATATTACGAAATGGTGAAGTAGTTAAAGAGAGTGCGAGTGAACGGTGTATCAAGAAGTAGCTTTACAAAACCATGGATAAGCCTGCATATATTAATTTAGCTTGAGTATTGTCACGACTAATACTGCAATTTGGGATAACCAGAAAAACTATGGGATGGATGCTACCTATTAATTTATTGTTATTACTATTATACTTATTAAAGTTAATATCTATTACAAAAGTGTGCCTTAATTGTGATAATCATAATTTATGGAATAGTACGTACAGCAAAGTAAATGTTAATATTTTTCAATACATGAAGTATACAAGGACATTAATTTTCAGTTTCCTATTCTTCAGACGATGAAGTCGAATCATTGTCCCCTAATTGTATAATCAGGGGCTCATCTCCAACTTCCATTACAATGTCGAGTTCCACATTTTAATCTCTAAATCTTAAACATGGCAAATAGAATTTTTTCAATTGTCTGATGTTACACGTTTGCAACAGCTTCTTGAAACAAGGGTCAAAAATCTGCCATTTTAAACATTTTATTTTTTCTTGCAACTTCACCTTTGATCTGTGCCCATATTAATTCTATCCGGTTTAATTTGCAATAATATGGCGGCAGAATTGGAATTGCGGCTGCTCTCACAAGATCAAGAAGTTCGTCCTTGACCTTATCTTCTTCGTATTCGATAGATTTCTCGGTTAACCATTCTTGAATATATGCTTTCTTTGTTCCAGTTTTCTACTATGATAAGGTGCATTGTCTAACACTAAAACAGCATCTTCATCGACACTATTAAGAATTTCTTCAAACCATTGTTCAAAAACAAGAGCTGTTATCTCTTCATGATAATCGTCTGTTCTCTTATACTCAAAAACTTTTAAACTACCATGACAAAACATTCCTCCGAGCCAATATGGAGAACTACCAGACATTTTCTTTTCCTGACGAATCTTTTAATTCAGTCGTTAACTTTCCTTCTTTCAATTACTAGCTCGATTTGAAATGATCATTTGGGCTTTGCATCTTATTAATTACAATACGTTAGTGTTTATCAACTTACCTTGTGTAAAAAACTACCTAAAAATATTTATATATATATATATATATATATATATATATAAAAATGTGATGATCTTTTGGGATGCACTCGTTCGTAAAATAAGAACTATTATGTCAAATTGTAATTTTTATTCTGACGTTTCGGCATGAACATTTATGTCTTAATCGTAAAACAATTACTATGCCACAAAAAAGTTTGACATACAAAAACTAATATACCAATTACAGTTATGACTCTTTTGACAAATATAAAAACAATAATATGTCAAAAATGCATAACTGTAATTGATGTATTAGTTTTTGTATGTATAATTTTTTTATGGCATAGTAATTATTCTATGATTAAGGCATAAATAGTCATGCCAAAAGTCAGAATAAAAATTACAAGTTGACATTATAGTTCTTATTTTACGAATGCGTACATCCCAAAAAGCCATCACATTTATAGATATTACTACCATTCGAGAAACTACATATATATATATATATATATATATATATATATATATATATATATATATATATATATTAGTGGGATATTGATGCCCTGTTCATAAGAATCCACTTCTTCAACTATCTCAGTAGAATATTAAAAACACTCTTCAGCTCTAATAGATTAGTGTGTTGTGTATTAATTTACCGAAATTCTGAAATTCTAAAGTATAAATATTCGCAAATAATATAATGAAATATAGAAAAATAAAATTTTTTTAGTATTAGATCAAATAATAAACAAGTTGAAAATGCAAGGCATTGTCGCAACTAACTTCCAAATGTAGACTTACTTTAAAACAATTTGAAGAAATTAAAATTATTATGTTGTAAAATAATAAGTAATAAGTATTCAGATAAAATACAAAAATTTATAAACAACAAAAGAGACATTTTAATATATTTTATTTTATTGAATAAATATTTTAAAAGTTATATATTAGTTCTCATCAATAAAATAAGAATTTATTTTTTTTATATGAATCTAATTATTTTCGGTAATCAAAATTTAAGTTTAAACAATGTCTATAATATTGGAATAATTGGCATGAAATGCCATAAATTGTTCAAATATGTGTCGCATATTGATTTTAAACTTATTTAAAATTTTAATTATCCCTGTGGATTTTCCCGGGGGCTCGGCGTCCCCGTGGCCCGATTTTAACTGACATCAAAACTTAAGCTCTGGACACCGAGCTGAATCGATTGATGTATCACACATTGATGTCCGACCATTAAAAAGGCCTCGGACACACAGACAGACACACAGACAAATAGATTTCATAAACGAACGAAGTTCGTTGAAAAATATAAAGGTTAACGTTTCAACTTACACCAAGAATAATTTAATATTGCACTTACAGCGTCAGAGTATACTCATACAACTGCTTTTTTTTCAAAGATTTCCATTTTCTGTCCAATACGTATAAATTTGACCTTTGTTGTACAAACAATAAGTTTCCTAAGTGAAAATGCGAAATTCACGTTTAAATTGATCAAACATAAAAGTTACTACCTCACAATAAAAACTATCAAATTCCAAAACACTATACAAATTACAAATTTAAATATCTTCATAAAAAAGCACAAAGCTCAAAAGCATAATAACCTTTATTCTCTGGTACCTTAAAAGAACTCCACATTCGTAAGTCCTCCAATACTTTAACTCCAAACAATGCAAATATCAATGCTCCATCAATAAAGATTGCGTCCTTATACAGATTAATAATCAAATTTAAGTCACGCATGATTGTTTAATTTTTTGTTAACTAATACTAGATTTTCTCTAGCAGTAAAACTGTGAAAGAGAAGAAGAATGAAGAATTCCTTAAATAATCCCCTATTACTTAAAACTATTTCAACAATTATAGGTCTACCTACAATTTTACCAAAATTGGTCAAAATCAACTAATTACAGACACTATAATAATTAGGAATATTTTAGTTCTGAAAATTCAACCCATTCGTAAAACCATGTTCTCAGGCTGCTTTAAATATGCTACAAAACAAAAGATACAAGCTGTGACGAATAATAAACCTCTTACTATTATCAATAGTGGCAATTTAATATAAAACAGAAGAATTGCTGATCATATTATTTAATATGCTTTTACTTCATTTTTAATGAAGTGGATAAGTGTAATAAAATGAAACATCAAAACACCCGTATCAATTAATTTTGGCAAAACAAACCACTCCATGTGCAAATACAAATAAAATACAAAAGATAAAGCAAGGTAAAAGTACAGAGTCATAAACTACATAACTACTACAATATCTCGCAGATTACTAGTAACGTGGTAAACAAACAAATAGTTAATTAATAAATTTCAGGCACATATTAGCGATCTTTAATCCCCTAAAGTACAATAACACTGACATTATAAAGTGGTTGTAACATATATATATATATAGAACAATTATCATATATTTTAGCACATTATGATAAGATTATCGCTCCCTACACTTCGTAAAATGTTATTTTAGGTCATATTGGTTTCTGTTAAATACCATATAAAAGCTTTCTTGCAAAAGGGACTTACAGTTAGAATAAAATTGAATGTTTTATTTTGTATATTATGCTTTATCACACACACACACACGCAATTGAAGAATAAAAATTAATTTGACCGTATGAAATGTAAACACAAACTAACTAAATTATTAATAATAAATAAAATTATGTGATTACTTTTCTGGCACAAAAGTCTATAGACTAAATTTTTTAAAATTTATGTGGAATAATGCAGAAAAAGATTTGTCTCATATAATTTTAGGCTACTGATTTCATATGTAAAGTAAAATCTTGTTTTATAAGTTTCAACTTTCACTGCCAATTTTAGCAGCTTTCATCATATAAGAATTTTCAGTTTCTCACAACTGTTACAAATCTGTACCAATGGTTTAACTTCAAAATGCTACAAAGGAATCCAGAACTGGAACTTCACGTAGATATATTTTAATTTCAATTATAAAGCTTGTCAATTTATTGCGCAGGTTAATCAAAATTGCCAGCTAAACATTAACTGCATACAAATATATTAAATAAAAGTTTCAGTATCATTTGGACCACCATTTGGAAACCCATGGACTGTAGGAAAGAATAGAGCTGGAAAATAATAGATATCTGCAAAAATGATAAATAAAATAAAAAAGCAAGTGGAACAATTGAAAACAAGCCAAGAAATGTGCAAAGAGTAATAACAAATTGAAGAAAAAGAAAAAAAATGAAAATGTAGTAAAATTGGGAAATTACAACGACAAGATTGTTGCATTTTTATATATAAAGAAGTGCATTTCATGAATACAAAATTGAGAAAGAAAAGTATAAATGCTAAAATTGAAAACAGAATGACATTTTAACTCTAACTGAACATGATGACTTGTTAAAACGCTTGATGGAACACGAAGAAAATATTATAAAAGTTAACAGAAGATACTTACAATTGATATAGAGACAGCAGTGTTGTAGATAATGATGAACTAAGATTTACAATATAAAAAGGAATTTGAAACAGCTTTGAAAAAAAAAGAAACGAAAAGGACAAACTTCAAATATAACTTATTATGTTTCAAGTAAAAAAAGTCAAGTCTGGGAATTCCTGAAAATAATATCTGAGAAATAGGGTAATAACCAGAAGACTTGCAGCTTTGTATCCCCAAAAGAATTTGTATTTGGAAAATACACGAATTTCTAACTTCTCCATCATTCATAGAAAAACCTTGAAAAAATAAGTAACTTATTAACTGACAAATAACCAATTGATTTTTATATAGACATTCATATTTGATAAAAAAAGTAATTGTATAAAATTTTTTATTCAAATCGCATGATATCAAACTTTAAAATTTATAAATGAGCAAACCAACAATTTCATATTTGGTGAACCAATAGTATTTCACATTAAAAATGACTGAAAATAGAGAAGTGGAAAAGATCACAAAACAATTAAGAATTGACATACGAAAATGTAAAAGAAGAAATGAAAATGAACAAACTAGATGTATAGGATTGTCTGTTGCTGCGAATACCAAATATTATACACAAGAGAAAAAAATAGAATAAAACCAAGTAAAAAATTATACTAGGTACACAATTAAAAACAAGGTAATTAAGGTAATACAAAATCGTTGATGATAAGGTTAAAAGGAGAAAGAAGACTAGGTGATTATTGAGATATGCGTGCTGGTAAATCAGTATTTAAATGAAATAGAAAAGTATTTTCAAAAATTGAAAGAAATTATTGAAAACAAAGAAAAGAGAAAAATGAAAAGTTCTATTCTGCAGATGATACAAAACACTTGACATGTACATTTTTAGTACTGTAATGAACATTTTATTTTCAAGGATTCCATCACTTTTCATGGATTATTTCAGATGTCTACCTTTCACTTACAAGTATTACAGTTACATTATGACAAATCTGCTTTAGTTCGATGCCACTTTCTCGATTTTTTATTGCAAGTTTTGGTAATAACTACTCTTCTAAAGAAAAGATAATTTTTTTATTCCAGCCTAGAATAATGTCCGTGATTTTTTGGACAAAACACTGTAAACAACATATTTGCAATGCGATGATTAGTTTCAATGTTATGTTTGGGTCATGATAAATGCCCAAATCATCTAATTTGTTTTGAACTGTAAACAATTGCAATAGATAATTTAAAAAACAAATTACATTTTCAAGAGAGCGACTGCATCCGGATATACAATCCCAGACGAAGATTGAACTGTCGCCAAAGTTACAAATACATTTGGAGGATCTGCATGAAATTGTAAAAAGGGCCAACAATGTGGTATATCGGATTTGTAAGCTCCAAAAAGGAAGAACAATAGTGGTGCACATTGACCAGATAGTACTCTATGATAGTGATGCTGATAATGCCGCAGAACGGCATGTAGTTAGACAAACAAACAATTACGCTTGTGAGGATGAACCAAAGCCTGAAACCAACAGCAGCACTGGCAAACCGAGATTTGAGGTCATGGAAGAGATTCAAGGTGATCTATTCGATGTGTCATTGGAATATGCCCTGGGACTTACTCGAACTCAGACTTACTCAGGTATTTAAAAATAAATTTGGTGGTCTCGATGAACCTCACCAACAACAACTAGAGAGTGGAAAAATCATACTGCTAAAGGACTTATATCGTAGCATCTACTATCTGGTGACCAAGCAACGGCCCTTTGGTAAACTAAATTACCAGGATCTGTGATTCACAGTGATCTATTCAATGTGTCATTGGAATATTCCCTGGCACAGTGTGTAGCAGCAGACCTTGATATGTCATGAGGACTTACTGGGGTATTTATAAATAAATTTGGTGGTCTGGATGAACTTCACCAACAACAACTAGAAGGCGGAAAGACCATATAGCTAAAGGATTGACATCGCAGCATCTATTGCCTGGTGACTAAGCAACAGCCCTTTGATAAACCCAATTAGCAGGATCTGTGAAAGACATTAGTGCACCCCCAAGGGCCAGACGATCAAATTTGAAGACCAGAAGTTGGTCACACACACCCAAGATCGATTGTAGACTCAATGGGTTAGACTAGAGGGTAGTATGAAATATGCTAGAGGTACTGTTCCAGAAAACCCGGATCCAGATCTTGGTGTGCACAATCCAAACGGTATGGTGCCTGCTATGAAGTGTTCGTTGATACTTCTAGCAACATGGAAACTGCAGAGATTGTTTTGACTGTCCTTACTGCTACAAGGAATTCCAATGTCTGGGTCAAAGAGGGTTCTGAGACAGAACAGCTTTAAAAGGGGTGCAGTGTAGTACCGTTTAGTCTACCTCTGACCAGAATAATCACACTGGAATGTAGGTGAGGCGTTTGTACACAAAAAATGATTAATAGGCCCAGCGGCGATGGACTTGACTGACAAGTACAAGAGTTTTACATTATTTAGATTACAATACATATTCGAGATATTATTTGCAAATTCTGGTATGTTCTCAAACAATTGGATAAAACACAAATTGCCGTGATGAGCGTAAATCAGTTCAGTTCTAATTGAACCTTTATTCACAATGTGAGATCTAATTTAAAGCTTTGAAAGTCGTGACATGAAATAAGCTAGCGATACATACTGTTTAAAATAAAATGCCCTATGTGAAATAAATTACTGTTAATATCAATTGCTCCGTAATCTAAATTACTGTAGTGATTGATATAAATTAATAATTAGTGCTTGGAAATTAATTATACAGGGTGGCATTAGTTTTGTCATTAATTTAAAGGGAATGAAGAGATCGATAAGACAAACAAAAATTGTTAATCAACCTATGGTCTAAAGCAAATTACAAATGCACACACAAAAAGATATCAAAAATGTTTTAAAACCATTGCAATGTTAGTTAGGTCATGAATTCTTTAAAGTCGACCAACCATGTTATGTCTGTAAACATAAATTAGTGAAATTGAGTGCATTTTAGCTGCCAAACAAAATAACTCAATGCACTTTAGCTGCTACTAAAAATAAGTTTAAAATAATTTCTAACATTAGCATTTTTAGATTGTAAACAGAACAAAAAATGTTCCATGATGCTGGTGTGGTCGACTGTATTGGAATTCTGACCTCGTAGTCTTAAGTTTGTTGCAATTCAGCTTTTATGCAGCATACGATAACCTACTTTAAATTAATTGAACTTTTTCATTAAGATGTTCGTAATCGGGGTGTAAATGATTCGTAAGTGTGTTTTACCTGTTTGATTTTGTTACTTGTGTTCCACTGCTTGCTTAGGTAATATACTTAAACACAGTGCTGTGTATTAATTGTAATTAGATGTAGGTAATTAGAGATATTTTGTCGTTTAGTAGCTTTGCAAATTGTGGTTTGAAAATACGATGGCTGAGAATTGCACCAATCACAAACTTGCAAATACGATGGTCATTTTGAACACTTATTGTGAAATCATTTCACGAGCGTGGTGTGATTCAGGGTAACACTAGTATAGGAAAGTTATTTCTTAAAACATGTAACAAAACAGCAGTCCTAAATCTTTTACTTAAGTTGACATAGGTCGGGCATTAAAAATCAGTCCAAAAGTAAAATGCCTTACAGGTTTCTTGTTTAGTCAATCAATCTCTATCACTTCCTCAATTTAATGACATAAAACTAATGCCACCCAGTAGTGGTTGGGTAGTAATTAAGAAGATATCATCGCGGTGTTAAGAAGTTAGTATTTGTATTGTTAGTAACTAGCTGGAAAGGAATTGTTGTGAGCTTTAAGAAAATTTCACTGTAGCTACAAGTTGTTGAAAAAGCTTGTATAATTAGTTTAACTGTTGTTTGTGCAAATAGAGTTTTCATTACAATACTTTATATAATTTAGACAGGAAAACGATTGTATTCAATTTTTAACTTAATGAATGGGTTATGTAGTAATTTTCAACAGAGCAAAAATACTTTTTTTTAAATCAAAAAATGCTTCTAACTTATTTAATTTTTTTATAATTTTTTGTTATATAAGTGGTAATTTTCCTGCTATATACTTAGGTTTACCTTTATAAAAAGAAAGCTTAGATGTTAATGTCAGCATTCTTTAATACATTTTCAAACATTATGTGCTTAAAAGCAAGCAGTAATGGAACATAAATTAAAATTATGAGAATTGCTTAATTTACTGCAATCTAAGTGAAAGTAGTACTAATATAGAAAAACACCTGTAAGTAAAACAACAACACTTAAAGAAATTCCTAGAATTCCATATGTTTAAGATTTAAATACAAGGGAATTACTCATTAGAATAATTATGAACCACTGTTTATTATGAATATTAATGCTAATAGTACATATTAGTTTTTATGTAAAAGTTTATTAAAATACTGTAGATAGTAATGATGAATAAATAAATTTTTCTTTGAGAAAGGTAATTTTTGTTCTTTGTAGGTAAAACAGTAGATGCATTAAACAATTCAGTTTAGAAGGTTGATGTAAATATGGTCAGTAGATAATGAATACTGCTGTAGTAGTGGGGATTGACCACAGTACATGACACTCAGTCAGCTAACTTGAAATTGATCTATCACTTACATACAAGCTCACCTGCAAAACCTACCGAGCTACAATCATTTTAGATTTAATATAAATAAAATGATTCATAATAATAATACACAAGAATGTTTAATAACGAAGTTCGAATAATAATGTATAATTCATTTCTTTTTAATATATAAAAACTGCACTTGTAATTAAAGTGAAGTGTAGAATTTTAGTTTATAACAAATAATAATTGAAGTGCTACTTGAGATTTAGTTAAGTGGTGCGTTTTGAAAGAACGATTATGTGACAATAAACAGTATGTGGTTCTACCAATATTACATAAAGAAATGAATGTTTCTAATGCTAATGCAAGCTGGTGGTCTCAATGTTCACTCCAAATATCGCCATATTTGGTACCATTAGGAATTTTCGATGCATTGTTATTGCTGACTATATTAGCAGGTAACATTCTAACAATATGTGCTGTAAAAATTAGCCACAAATTAGCAGGAGTGCTTTCAAATCAGTTTGTATTAAGTTTAGCTGTTAGTGATATCATGGTTGCGCTAACCTTTCCATACCACTATATGTTTTACCTTATAAAAAGTTTAAGTGCGGTCCAAATGTGGTGTTTATTCCGTTTTGTGTTTATGAGTTTTGCCTTAGCATCATCTGTGAGTAATTTAGTGGGAATAGCGGTGGATAGATACATTGCAATTGTATACCCTTTGCATTATGGTCGATACATGACACAAAATGTTGCAATGATTATAATTATCACTAACTGGGGTATAGCTTTAGGTTTGTCGATCATACCACTTTTCTGGAATACATGGGGTGAAAACAAAGAATGCACATTACATAATGTACTTGCATCTGAATATCTTCAATTCGCGATAACACCCTTGTTTATATTCATGTGGATAACAATGTTAATCATTTACTTAAGAATATGGAGAGAAGCAATGGTGCACACAAAACGACTTCAAACATCCTCTAGTTTCAGATATGGAAAAGTTTTCAATGACACAAAATCAATACAGGTACTAATAAATTGTTTAACTAGTTTGAAAATCTCATATCAACTTGTTATCTTTTTAATCTAAATCAATTCACAATGATGTTTAGAATTATTAAAAGATACCTATAATTTTACATAATCATTGTAGATTGGAAGTGATTCATTTTAAATAACGACATGTTTTAAACATTATATTATTGATGTAATTTTCAGCATTTTTAATGGTTTTCAACCAGAGTATTTAATTAGTTATTAATTAATCAAAAATAATTACACATATGCAGATGTCTGGACTAATTATGTCTCTAATAAGTCGAATTTGCAAATACTCACTTTCTTAATTTAAAAAATAAGTCAACTGTTTATTAAAAGTAATAGTTTAATTATATCTAATGAAAACTATTTAAGATAATTTTATTATATAAATGACATCAAACATTATATAATTGGTGCATGTTTTCAGCAAGCATTTAATTAAAACTTACTAATCTTTCATTAAAAATCCAATAATGAATTTTCAGGGACATTAACTGATAATAATATGAGCCCTAATGAGTACAGTAAAATAGCTTAAAATATATGCAAATTTGCTTATTCATGTTAAAAGTTTGAAAATTAAATATTTTACTAAAAATTAAATGACTTAATTTTGTTTCCTTAGATCTATGTTTTATCCTCTGAACATTATGAATTTACTTATTATATATTCATTTATTGACATTGTAATTAACAGATCTCGTAACTCCATTTTTTAAATTACTTTTTTTGCCAACATATAAAACAATAAATACTCTATTTTAGATGGAAAACCTCGTAGTTATAGAAATTTTACTCATTTTGTAACAATTAATATAGCAAACCTCTTGACTTCAGAATTTCATTTACTTTGTAGCAAACCTGGTAACGCCTTGTGTTTACGGTGACTAGTTGCCATGCGACTGATTTGTCCTTTTGTTTTTAGTGTAAATAGTTACTGTTGCTTTTCTTCAAATTTAACAACTATAATTTGTCATGAAATAAGTATTCAGTAATGTCTTTTAGTGACTGCCCGTAAGTAATTAAGTTTTACCATTTGACTAACAAAGTTGTTTTATCTTGTATGGAGTTACAAAATTTTTTCTGTGAACCTTATTGGTATTAGTGAAGTTAAGAAGTTTGATTACTAATTTTTTAGCTGTTTTATTTTACTGTAGAGCTAATAAAAACTTATTAAGTGAGTTTATTCTTACCTAAAGGTAATGGTAATTCAAAATGTTTCCCATTCAAAAATAGTAAGGTCTAAAGAGCTCTCCAAAACATATTTTAAGCCTATGCTAAAACGCGATTGTTGGCAATACTGTTGAATTATTTTTGTTCAACAGTAATAAAATTATATTTTTACTTTCAGGATGATATCATCGGGAAACTATTAGCACAAATGGCTCTGTTGGAATCTACCATTGACAGATTACCTGAAATGTATGCAATTAATGAAGATGGCACATTAGAATTCACAACTTATAGTGAAAATACTTCAGACAACATTAGTTGCCATACACATGAGCTTAAAAAACCCCAAGATACTGCAGATAATTCTCAGCCGATTGTAAACAATCGAAAATTGTAAATTACGAAGAAATTGAAAACAAATCACCCTCTGATGATAATGTTGTAAATATTATGTTACCAATAGTTATACACTCTCATGATTCTGGTAGGCCTAACACAAATATAACAAACAAAAATTTATGTTTTGACGGAGACAAAATTCATGCGTTACCATCTGAACTCGACATCCCTATGTTGAGCTCAGATAATTTACCAATTCAAGACGCTTGTAACCTTAATTCAATGGGTACAGACTATCAAGAAACATTATCTAATAATGACAACCAAACGGATTATGAAGATGGGTCTAATAAATGTACTTGTAACAAAAGGCATCAAGCAGGGTGTCTCTCAAACAACTGAATAAAAATTCAGTACTTTTTCTGTACTTTTCAGTACTTTAATTGAAAAAATTCAGTACTTTTTGTTGCATGAAAAACGGAAAATAAGCGTGATCAGAACATTCGAATATTTTAATTAGTTATAAGTGAATATACCTACATATTAAAGAATAAAGTGCATAGAAAATATTTTTATTTATGAACTCTTCAGTCTCTTTTTTAATTTTTCTAATTCAGCATCGATCTATAGTTCTTCTTCCTTGCATTTTTCTGTTACCTCAACTTTCTTTAACTCGAGTGTCTTGATATCAGTAAGCAATTGTTGAACCTCTCGCTTCTTAGTAGGTTTTTCATTATGCTTAACTTTTAATGCTTCTCGCTTTCTGGAAGATGCATTTCAAAACTCTAAAATCATCTTCTTATAAATTGTAAATTTGAAAAGCCGTTTTATTTTAGAAGTTAAAATTTTGTCATAAATAAGTCGTTGGGCAAATAGCAATTCATTTAAAGTATTTTCTACGAGGCATTCTTTATTTATCGAAAAACCCCTTTCAACCGAAGCATTGCCGTAAAACATGATTACAATTTTTAAATAAAATTTAAAAATACAAATTCTAATAAACCACACTCTATACACAACCGCATTAAAAATATGTCCAATTTTTCCTTTTCTGGGGAATTGTTTCAGTTTTCCAAAGTATTCTTCTGGTCCTCACATAATTGGTTATACTGCTTTTTACCATGTCTGCATCAGATGCAATTATCTGCTTTCGCTCAATAAATTCCTCTAAAGCAATATTTAACCAGGATGTTTTTAAGACGTTGCTACACATTACCATAGGTTACAAACAAGAAGCACCTTTGATAATTTTGTATTTCAAAGAACTTTTCTCTGTAATTTTTTGAAAAAAATCTTTTACAAAAGCTAAACAATAGTTTTTAAATTTAAAGACGTCAAATTCCTTCAAACCTTCGCCTTACAAACAACAGATGCCCCAAAACCAATATCCACATTTGCAATTGACTTTAAGTTTGCAATTTTGGTAATTCAGTTTTAATTAGTTTATTAGGAGTGTTTGTTTCATTTATAATTTTCGCACTACTGAAACGACTTCCGATATTATGCAAAATAATATACAATTCCTGATATAAAAATGGTGTTAGGGAATCGTCTGATTGAAAAATTTTTAAAAACGGTTCAATTTCTACACAAATTGATTTAAGAAATTGTAATCTAGCTAGTAAAAGTTTATCTGCTAAAAAAACCTTTTATCTTTTGGAATGTTCTACTCTCAGGACACTTCTTTAAAGCAATAGATTGTTCAACATATACCCCTTCAGATTTTATGATTTCAATGACTCTGGTAATAACTGCTTGATTTTCCATCCAACGTATGCTGCAAAATCGTTTTGGAAATACAATAGATCCAGAAAAGGCTGTATAGTTAGCACGTCTTGAAGGAAAGTCTTTAAAAAGATAAAGAGTGATCGTAAAAAATCTTGCATTTCCCAACCAGTCCTTTTTTCTGCTGTTTTGAATGCCATAAATCACATGTATTCCACAAGTTCCAGTGGAAAACAGTTCAGGATCCTCAGTGCTTTCATCTTCTAAATATTTGCGCATGTCTTCAAGCATTCTTAGATTAACGTTAGGACCATCCATCCCTACCTGTACAATTTTGTTCAGCGACAAGCCCAACGAAGTTATAGATTCAATCAATTTATTTATTAAATCAGAAGCAGTTGCATGTTTCAAGAATGCCAGATTTAGATTTCGTGTTTGTACAGCATCTGTTGCCTCATCCCAAAATTTGATAATTATGTCCATCTGACCAAGTTGGGATATTTTATTAAGACTTTCAAAAATGACAAAAGTATAAAATGTACACTCTTTTAATTGGTTAGAAAGTTCGTTTTGGATATAAGCTCCTAGTCCATACGTTATAGAATAAGCTATTTTATTCTTATGAAGGTGTAAATTTTTTGCAATCACACTATCTGGAAACATAGCAGGAAAAACATCGGTGGCAGATGCAAAACCTCTCTCTGAGGAATGTGTTATAACTTTGTGAAAACACCATAAAATTTCTGCTATGCTTACTTCTTCTCTTTGTAAGTAGGTTAACTATAATATATTACTATTATCAAAATACGTTGAACTATCTTTTGTTAAGGAATTAGGTGCACTTGTACTTGCTACTACTTTATCACCATCAGCGACGACAAGTCCTGTATTTGTATTAGAGCATTCAATACCCATACTAATTGTAGGCACTTTAAAAAGTGTACTTTGAGTCCCCATCAGTAAGGTTGCATAATTTTCAAATGTTTTTTACCTCTTGCATATGTTTTAACACAATGTATGCCACCTTGACTAATATCAAACTCCTGCGCGAAATTTATCTTCACACGGCCGTAACCACAATCTACACTCCTCTAATAACCGTAACGGATTAAACTGGCATTTACTGGGCATATTAATAAAAAAAAGCATTACGGTGCTAAATTTGTTTCAAAATATTAATCAAAACTCCCACAATTTAAATTAGCAGCATACAATAAAATCACCACCGCCGCGTTGTAACTTTTATTATAAATAACAGGTGAGTATGCTAAATTTAATCTTTTAATAAGTATAATGAGGAAGGAAAAACAATAGCTTGCTTCTTAGAAGTAAGTTTAAAAAATGCAACTCTGAATGAATGGTCCAAAAAGATCCCACTAAGGCAAATACTCACAATAACAAGATGGGATGTTTAAACTAAAAATGTAAAATACAGTCGATGCAATCAACGGTAAAACAGTCAAGTAATTGCGAAGAAGGAAGGCGTGGAAAACTGTCAGAAGCCATTTTGTTGGCTAGTAAACTAGAATACGGATAAAAATTTTGAAATAATTATGTTTATCTTCTGCAACATCTCTACAAACTTCACCACTGAACAACTAAACTACTTGCATTCGAAAGTAATTTAGAGATTATCATGTTTCTTATTGACGTTTTTAATAAGTTATAAGAATTGAAGCACTCTTTTGTCAACTCCTTTTAGACTTGTAAAGTGATGATATATCAATTATCAACAGAGATGTATTATGCAGATCAATACGTGCAGAAATAGACGGCCCTTGCAAGAGTGCCTAAGATCCAACATTAAAGCACTTAAATAATTTAGTTGAGAAGGATGGACTTAGCCTGAAGAGAGATGTAATGTAATTTGTTTTCGATTATGAATGTATTTACGGCAGTTGTATCCGTTCGGGCAATTTTTAGTAGTAAAACATTTCTAACAATAACCTAATACCTGCACACTATTTTCGCATATATGTACCTATATATTTTTAGGCACTTTAGCAATCACGAAAGTTTTATTTTATACACAATGAAAGACTACACAATAAAAGTCAGACTTTGTAATGTCTCAAAGCAGACGCTTCATTTCTGTACGTGAAGTATAAATTACGTACTTTTTCCGCATATCCGGACTTGCTCTACAAAATCAGCACTTTTTCAGTACTTTCTGGATTTTCCGTACCAGTAGACAGCCTGTCAAGTTCCCCCAGCACTTGGAAAGTTAATAACTAGAAAATGACACAAAAATTCGATATATCATACAATAGGAATAAGTAAACAGAAGATGGGAAATGGAAAGAAAAAGAGATGAAGCCACATACCAAATGCAAGGGAAAAAAGAAAAGAACAAACTGCAGTGCACATTGTTATCAGAAGAGAAAGAAAAATAACAAAATAATTTTGATGAGTATAGGAAATGAGTGGAAAGCTAAAAAAAGTATGTAAAATTTCTTACAAAAAATCTGTTATAGTAAAACCACGAGATAGAAATCAGAGCACAAAAAGCAGAAGGAAGTGGTTCAGTGAATACTATTTAAAAAAATTAATTCTATTGTGCGTGTTTGCAAAACCATGTTTTTAAATACTTTATCAGTGAGAGTGGAGAGAAATTGTTAAACTGGCAGAATGAAGATAAAAATTCTGAAACTGCAGATGAAGAGAACATAATTGATACTCGTGCAGATGACAATGATTCATGTCACATTTCTACAAAACGGAGATAGTCAAAAGAATCGGAACTTCTTGAGGCCTTTTTTTCACTTCATCAAAAGTAAAATCACATTATTGTAGGAAAAATTCAACAAAGAAGTATCTAGAACAAAACTGGAACTCTAAGCACCAACCATACCTGTTCCATGTGAAAGACCTGTGTGCAAAGAATGTTTCCTTACTTTTCCGCTGTAAGTTTCCATATAGTTTTAAAGAGTTGAAATTAGGATTGTTTCAACCAAATAAAGATATGTGGTTTGTACGAGTCCTACAAAAGCAGTAATTTGGAAGTATTTGCTTACGAAGCTCACATTTTTCTAACAGAAGAATCTAGAATGGAGAAAAATGCTGACAAGCAAGATTCAAAGTGCCTTACTTCCTTCCACACTAGACTTACAAGCTTTACTGCTTACTTCTAGGTCAATAGTATTTAGTTTGTATTACAAAATGAAGTTGTCTGTACCGAATCTTACATTTTTTGACTTAAATTCAAAAGATGGTATTGTTTCCTATGGACCGAGACCGAGTTTGGCAGCATTATTTCACATTTTGTCTTGGCACAGCTTCCTTTGCCCGAATAGAAAAAGAAGATAGTTCTTTTCAGTGTTGGATGTTCTTATCAGAACACAAGTTGCAACGTTTCAAATGCCCTGTTACACAACCCCACCACTAAGAAAATAATAATTAAACAAAAATACCTTAAGGTTGGGCCTACCCAAATGGAAGCTGAAACTGTACATTCCACAGTTGAACAGAGGTTGAAGGACAGCAAAATTAATATCCTACTTATTATATGACAGTGTGCAAGAAAGTCAGAAAATCTAAACCTTATTCTGTTGAGTATCTACATCATAATTTTTTTTAATGTTTTGATAACCATCTATTTTAGAAAAGTGTTAGGCCAGAAAGAGATGTTGCATCATCTCGTGTTGTGGTTGTCCAGGCTTTTCACTATCTGCCTAATAATAATATACATTTGAAATTAACCTTCAGATGACTGGGAAGATTTACAACAATGAAAAGCCAAACAAATAACATCTATGTCTTTTGAGAGTCTTACAAATCTCTATAACGAAAGATTAAAAATCAAAAGAAGGAAATATGATTACCTGCAGGAATTGAAGTCTGTGTTAGAAACTGACTATCATGTGCTTTACGACAACATTTTTTTGTGGCATAATTAGGATATAACTGAAAAATTGTAAGTGGTACCTTATTTTTTGCAATTTAATACTCAAACTTGTTTTGTAATAATAAAAAGTTCTTGAAATAAATAAGATATATTAATTACCTTTCAATTTCAATCTGTTACATCTGGTATAGTATAAGAAAACTTGTATTTCCAACACAAACTTAAGGAAAATCTCGCAACTCCTACAATTTTTTTAAAAATTAATAAAATTTTATATACTTTTATAAACCCATTTAAAGTAAAATATTACGTTCTTTCCACTTAATTAAAACAAATTAAAATGCAATGGGATTTGAACCTGTTCCTGTAAAGTTTTACAATGTGTAGTTACAAGGTTTGCTAATTACAGTCACGATATACAATATTTCTACCAGCATAACAATTTGCAAATTTAACAAAATAATATCTTTTATCAAAAAGTTTTAATAAAAGATTATGCAAAGCCACTTCAATATTTTAGTCAATGTTACAAAGTTCGTAAATAGTAGTATAACAATAGTGTTTAAACAAGCGTATTATGTCGATGGTTAATGCAGAGCAAAGCAAATGCACAATATTTCTACCAGGAAGACATTTTGCAAATTTAACAAAATAGTATGTTTTATTAAAAATTTTTAATAAAAGATTGTGCAAAGCAACTTCAATATTTTAGTTAATGTTACAAAGTTCGTAAAGTAGTAGTATAACAATAGTGTTTAAACAAATGTGTTATGGTCGGTGGTTAATGTAGAGCACAGCAAATGCACTAATAACAAGACAAACAAATATTACGCAGTATCAAAATCTTAGAAGTACCTATATTTGTAAAAATGACAACAATAATTTTATTTTACTGAATGCAACATGCATATTTTATGCTTGTCATGTAGTTATTGTTTGAACCAAAAACTTAACAATTAATAATGGATAGAGTTTTTAATACGGTGTAATTGAAATTGTAGTTTTGTAAATATTTAACGAGATTTGCACCTATTTGAAGGAGAATTTTGTATAAATGTCGTTGCCAGAAAAATATTTCATTTTAAGTGTGAAAATTTCTCTGTCAAATATTTCGCTTCTGTATTCGTAAAATTAACCTCACGTTTGATAGTTTTTGTTGTTGAATTGTAAATAGAAATGCATAAATTGATTTTTTTAAGATTATTTTCGTAAATTACGCTTAAGTTGATCAAATCTACCTAAGTGTCTTTAGTAATTTTTTCCTCTATCTAAAAGTAGTTTCTATGATAAATATTTATTAATTTATTAACTGCAATAACTATTTTTAACTTAATTTCTTTCCTCATTTAGGATGTAAGCTATTCTAAAACTAAAAATGCAATCAAATTATTTCTTGTCCAATACAATTAAGAGTCCCTACAAAGCAAACTTCTCATTATACCTTATGTCAAAAACCATGGCATAAAAAAAATTTGGATTCTCTACTCTTTACTTTTAACGATCAACAAGTACGTCATACCTGTCGTCTCACCTTTAATTATATAAATATAAGTTTGTCTACTCTATTCAATTGAATCAAATTACTTCTTGTGATGTTACGTCCTCACGATAAATATATCTTACCATTGAACTTTCATTTCGTTACTTTCTATTTAAATTCAATGTATAACCTTTGAGTTATTCTCTTGGATACTCAAATAAATGTTACACTTGAACCTTGAATCTCGTTTCAAACCTTATCATATCATAAATAGCTCATTCAGTTCTAAAACATAGCTTCCTTGTTCCTAGTTAAAATTTTTTATCTGTGTCATTACGTGCAAATAATTCCATTTCTTTTATTTTCCATATCTTATCTCACTATTATTCCACAACCCACTACATTCGTTTACCATCGTTGACATATCTTTCGTTTGAACAACTCAGCAAGTTTTACGGACTTGTACTAGCTGATATCGAGTTGTGATTCTTTGGACACACACACCTAGCAAGCACAAACTATGTCTTGTATTAAAAAGTCATTTTCCACAGTTGCGACTACAAAGATTTGCTATTCGATGTGCTTTGTTTGGCAAATATTTCAATGATTTGTTACAAATTCCATTACTAATCATTTTTATATCATAGGGACATTAATGCAGTTTTTCTGCTTTTTCCTGAACGTGTTGTCACGTGCTGTCACCTGTATCGTTAACAAAATTATTTGTTATTGTGTTAATATATTTTCCTATTTTTCTAATTTTCCTATTTTTATCTTCGATTATCGCTCAATATATTTAGCATTTAGCACGACTATAGGTCAACTTTTTAATGTTTATGTATATTGGTCTCCATCTTTCTGTTGTTTCCTTACTGTTTCATTTCCTTTTTTGAATCTAATTGCATATATTGTTCTATACAGCATTTACAATAGTTGCAGATAAAAATTAAAATTGTTGCCCATTATATCTCCCATTCACCTAGTAACTGTTCTTTGACACAAGTTTTAAGGTTTTATTAAGAGTTTTTAGGCAATTTCCGTTTTCGTTTTTCATAATAGTGATTTTAGCACTACTCTTTACCATATGCTTCCATCACTTTATCCTCTTAGATTGTTTAGTTATTCTACACTTATTCCACTTGTTTAACATTTCCAAATGAAAGTAAAATATATAATATATAACTTTACCTTTCACAGACAAAGTATATAAAGTTATATCAATACTTTATAGACTTTTTAAAATTCTGAAATTGAAAGGAGTAGTGATTATTTAATAATTTATTGAAATTATTAAAGAGCCAGATAATATCTGAGTATTGATGTGAAGTACCCCACTAGAAATTTAACCAACCACCATACCTTAGCTGTAAGCTTTTTTTTAGACCATCTTCTTTGCAAAACTAATACAGGCTCTGTAGACAATAAAAAACCATCCCATTGCATTTGATTTTTAACTATAAGCCACAAGACCATGTTACATGTTAAATGAATTAACCCGTAACATGTCCATTCAATTATTGAATAACCAGTTCCCATTTCTTATAATCATTAAATTTACCATATTTAATTTAAAAGTAAAACTAATTACTCCCATTTTCTAGATCTGACTGACCTTCAGTATGTTATAAATTAGTAGTTATAATGTAGGCTTAGAATGATTTATTAGGTACAAATATGCTAAGATACTCTATGTGATTATTATTATATTTGAATAAAACAATCCCGGGAGTGAGAAACTTGGTATTGAAACAAGTGAGGTGATTCACACAAACCAAAAATGATCATTTTAGTTCGGAATTTGACAAAACACGGTTGTGCTTTTGGGAGTGCTGTTCTGTGAGCGCCTTTAATGTAATACTCGTTAACTAATGCAATCTGTCTGACCTTTTGCATAGGATGTTACTCATTACTGCTTTCCCATTGACGTCAATTATTACGATAGCTCCAGATGTAATTTATTACACCCCAAATTTGGTTGCAATTATTGCCGTCAATCTGGTAATACAAACAATTAAAAATAAACCAAAGGCTTGTCTGCTTAGTAGCTGAAGATAAATACACCATTTGTTCATCCTCATGTGAATCTGGGTAGTGTGGGATTCAGTTTCTTATGTTTAACACATATGCTGGCGTCAAAGAGCAATTAACCTACTTTTGAGGAACACAAGATAATTAGTAAGATAATTGGACAGGTAAATGATGCAAAAGGAGCACTTTACTCGGAATTAAAACGCATCCGCGTTTTTATCTGAATATAGTTCGATAGACGATTATCAAGTACTTTCTTTAAAAAAGCATCATTCCCATGAACTTGTTAATGTCTCCTCCATACAACGCTTCTCATTAGCTAAACATAAATAGCGCATTTTTTCCAAGACATGGAAAAATGTGTGCTTGTCAAGAATACTTGCAATAAATTAGGGGTCCTTCACCTCTGGTTCGTGGGAAGTTATAACCACAAACTTTATACGTAATAACTTAATTAAATTAAGGATGAGAAAAAAGCTTTCGCTCATTGGATTAAAAATCCCCTAATCCTAATATTAAAATGAAAGCTTTTGCACCACAGGCATAACAATGACACAACAATTAATATTGGCTAGCACAATGTCAACAAATCTGCACAAAACCAGACCCCACTAGAACCCTCGAAATGAGGTCGTTACGTCAGAACTGAAGTGTGAGTGAATAATTTTAAGATATGTGTAGAAAATTGCAATAATTGAACCTTAATATTTAATTAAGTAAGGCAGTATGTAATAATTGGTGTCCATACCTGGGACGTAATAATTGGCTCTTCAACTAATGGGATGATTTACTATGACATAATAAGCTTGATTAATTAGAAAATGTCAAAAGTTGGCCCCTTCCTTCTCTGTATTAATTAAACATGTATCGATTGCACCATGAACTAGATAAATTAATTTACACAAATGTAGCCATATCGTCTGTGTCACTATTTGCTTTGTGTTGTTATTTGAGTTACTATCTAAATTAAAAATATCAACTCTACTATCGGATCGCAAAATATCATTGCATTTCATAATAATTGTTTCTTATTTTAAAAATGCAGGAAATGTAACTTTCATCTATCTAAACAGGTTACTTGAGGTAATAATTAGTGTTTATGTTTCAATAAAGTTAAATGACTTGGAATTCAGTTTTTTTTTGCGAATAATTGTATGTAATTTACGTCCATTTGGATATAGAAATTTAAAATTCCTTACCTAATAACGCATTTAGATCTCGCATTTTACATTAACTTATAAATAATTTATTTTCGTATTTAGTCCTGTATGAAGTAATTTATTTTGAAATATTTGTTTATTTTAACATTTTTTTATGAATGATTTGGATTTATCTCTAATTTGCCTTGGCAAATAAAATTTTTTTTATTAAGACATACTTGTTGTTTATGTAAATTTCCTTAAAACAAACACTCGTAATTTTTAATAGATTTTAAAATAGAAGTTACGTTGCAGTGATTTTCACATATTCATTTAATATTTGGACGCTTAATAATTGTTATTTTCCGATTGAGTGCTAAAATTTTTATTTAGATAGACTTGTGTAAAAATTTCTTTGTTGAATATTTCGTTTGCCGTTTTATCGACTAGCTTTTGATAATTTTTATTCACCGAGTCACTAATAAAAACTTGTAAATTGACTGTTAAGTAAATTGACTTTTTTTTTTAAAATTAAATTAATCTTTTCAAATTAATTGCCAATATTTAAAAATGAAGAAACTTTGTTTTGAACCAACTAGTTTTTTGTTAAATTGCCTCTGAAATTTGTCTTATGCAAAGTAACATGGATTACTGGTTCACTTATCTATGACTGGGAAGATCTTGATTGTAAACCAGAAGGAAAGTGGCATATAAATGAACTAAAACCTTTTGTCTATAATATCCATTCACGATAGTCAATACATTGTATCTACCTTTTTAAATAAATCTCGTATTATATCACTTTGGCTTTTCTAAACTTCTTTATTTTTGAAAAATTGCACACATTTTTTTCCGTTCCTATGATGTTGATTTTTAATCTGAAGAATTTACATTTAATCCTTTATTTTCGACTTCTTAAATGTTCAAAGTATCTTCACTAAATTTCTTTTATATTTTCTCGGTCACAATTACTCTTCCCCTCTCCTCTCCATTTATGATTAATATATTTTGACATAAATAACATAATAAATCATTAGGACTTGTCAGAGCCGATGATTTATGCTTTTCACATAGGGTTAAACATAGTAGCCGACAACCATGTCTATGTTGTAAAAAGTCAATTAGCAGTTAAAAAAACAGTAAATTTCTATTTCTTGTGTTTTCATTCTGGAGTTTTCAATCATTATCCTATTTTATTCCCTTTCACCTTCTTTCCTTTATTTGTGACCAAGAAACTTCATTGCATTTTTTTTGTCTAACATATGGGTGAGTCGCTGCCACTTTTCCTTACCTCTCTTGATTACAGTGGTATGAATTTACCATATATCTTTCTCTTTCATTCTTGATGCCTTTGGGTTGAGTGTGTTTATTTTTGAGAACAGCAAAGCATAGTTTTACTTTTGTCTTATTTTGTTACACAGGAAATTCTTGAACTTCTCTTTCTCTCTTCTATAAGATGCTTGTCCGAAGACCTAACTCTTTTATGTCCCGCTGTCTCATCTGTTTTATTTTTCCTGTGATGAGCATGTCTTAGCTGTAAAGACCGCCTGTCACGTAAGAATGATGCTCCCCTATAGGTTACTAGGTTTTGGCGAGTTGAATAGCCCTTTTCTATCTACTTTGTCTACCATATTTTGTTCAATGTGAGTCCTTATTCTTCTCTGCTCACAATGAAAGTTACTAGGACCTCAAACTGATTTCAAACTCCTTTTAATGTCTTTCCCTATATCTACTTACCGGTTGTTTTCTATTAGTTGCCATTTGGTCTAGGAACTAAGTCACCCACAGCACTAGGCCACCTTGTGTGGACTTCGTTTTCGGCCATGCGTCGCCATTGTCCTGGCCTTAAGTGGTGACAGTGTTATCATTAATTTGTTTATCTTTGGCATATCTTATCGACTTAACACCTGGTGCACAGGTGATTCTGTACCCACAATAAGCCTTATGCGTTCAACAGAGTGGGTATTGCTTCTCAAACTTCCATTTTGGGCACAAAGAAACTCCTCTTTAATGCTTCTATGAAACCACTCTCTGAATTTATGTATGTATTTATCCTATAATATTATCCTTATCTTGGAACTATTTTTGAAAATTATATTGGGATATTATCTTGGTCTTAGAATTTTATCTTTATCCTGTGGCTACTTTTAAAAATTATCCTTGAATATTACCTTTATCTTGGAATTACCTAGCGATTTTTATCTTTATCTTAGGGTTATACTAAAAATTATCTTAGAATTTTCTCTTTATCTTGGGATTACCTTTAGAAATTATCTTTGGAAACTATCTCGAAAAATTGTCTTTTTGTTCTTATAATTGGACAACATTTTTAGGAAAAGTTAATTAACTGATATTTTGAAATCAAGATTTATATAAGTGGGGTGAAAAGTAAAAGTTGAAAATAAAAAAAAAACCTAATTGGCTTTAGCATTATAATTTGTTAGGGCAGTTATGGAAAAGTATTAAAAAATTGTTCGATTCAGATGCCAAACAGGCAGGGTATGATTTATCTGTATTTTTGTAAATATTTGTGTAAATTGCTTCATATATCAAAATGTATATAAAACATTGACAAACTAGCTAGTTAAACTAAGATATATCTTAAGACTTAGAATTTAAATTAGAACTGTAGGATTTTAGGTTAAAAGAAGTTTCTTGCTTTCCGATAAAATGTGTTACTAGTGGGAATTGCATCAAAAGATAACTGTGCATGCAATAGTGAGGTAGTCGAGTAATGAATGAATACTTCTTCCTTTCCGTTTCCTGATGCAGTACAGTTGGTTTTAAAAAAAATCAAGTGGCGGCTAAAAAAACTGTATTTAGTTATTAAGAGCCTTAGGTTATAAGTAGTTGGCATTTTTTTATGTCGACATACTAAGTACAGCCCATTAAAACCAACATCAAAACAAACCAAAAAAAAACCATCTTTAATAATTCACTGCATAATTATAAGAACAACTGTCCTCAATGCGATAGATGGATTTATTTGTATGAACCCATGGTAGTTCACTCATATATGTGTAGAGGAACAGCTATTGCAAAATTCCAGAGTGAAAAGATTTGTTTATAAGGTCAGAAAAGTAACATAATATTAAGTGGTAAAGCAAGCAAGGCTTTTGAAGGAATGTTATCATGGCCAGCGGTAGTTCTATTTTAAAAGATTGTAAAAGCTTTAAAATCTCATAGGAATCTGTTGGAAAAACACAAAGATGTTTGAGACACACCAATTATATTTAGTACGATATTTGTTTAAAATAGTTATCATGTACACATGATCAAACAGTGTTAATAGATGTTTTTAACTAATTGCCTATACTCTATAAAATAATATTTTTTTTGTATTGTACATTATTTAATACATAATTAATACTATTTTACTTTTCAGGTGCTCTTATTAATTATGGGCTGCTTCTCAATTTGCTGGTTACCATATGTAATTACAATTATTATATTTAATACAAAGTCATTATTTGTGTACGAGCTGACTTTTCATATGGCAATTGCAAATTCTTGCATGAATCCTGTAATATATGCATGGAAAAACAAAAACTTTAGAAAAATATTTTGGTGTCTATTACGGTGTAAAACACCAAACAACTTGCAACATAACTTAAGCTTCATTACTAGTTATGCTACTAACAATAAAATTACAACAAACAAGAGAAATAAAATAATGCTTGCTAACCAAAGTGATATAGACACTGAATTTCACAACAATAGTAAAATTGATGAAGAAAGTAGTGTAAAAACATTAAGCAGTGTATGTAATAGTAGAACTTCAATAGAATAACATATATTTTAAGTTATTTATGTGTGATAAATTGATATGTTATTAAAATTCTATTTATTTTCTGTTTGTTATAAATAAATCATATTTTCTTTTTGATGTAATATTACAATACATAAATAAAATTAAAATGTAAGGAAAAACGTTCCACTTTGTGACATTCTCCTTAGAATATACAATCTGAGCAGATCCATTATACAGAGTTATTCTAAATGATGGACCCGTTTTTAAAAATTCGTATTTATTAAAGTACAAATCCAAAATGAACAATCGTTATACCAATGAAAAGAGGAAGTTTTAAAGTTTTTTTAATACATTATAAATGTTCAATGTGTCAGCCGTTTGCTGCACGGAGAAAACATCTATGCGGTAGATAAACTTATCCCGCACACGAGAAAGTATATCTGCTGTTACTGAGTGCACGGCAGCAGTTATACAGTTCCACATACCAATGAAAAGTGGAAGGCGGGCGGTTATGATTCCAAAAGCAGCCGATAGAGTTCGTGCGACAATAGGCCATCAATTCATTTCACTGTCAGTTGTGAGTGAGATGGCTACTGTGGGGCACAAGGTTTTCTGCGTTCTTGAGTTTGCAAAAAGTGAGTCGCAAATTGTAGTGCAGTGGGCATTTCGTACCAAATTCGGTATTGAACAACAAACTTGAAGAAGCATTAGCCAATGGTTTAAGCAATTTCAACAGACTGGAAGTGTGTGTAAAGGAAAAAGCACAGGCCGACTGTGTGTGTCAGAGGATGATGTCAGACGGACTGAAAAAAGTTTTGTTTGCAGACAACGTAAGTCTACCAATAGAGCTAGTAGAGAACTTGAAATACCCCAACCAACTGTATGGAAAGTTCTAAGACAGCATTTGCTGTACAAGCCCTACTGATTACAACTTCTACAGGCTCGCAAGCGCAATGACAAAGAGAAGCATTTCAAATTTTGTGGTTATGTGCTACAAATGATGGAGGATGGCGCATGAGATTAGATTAGATGAGCAGGTGCCCATAAACTTGACTGATCGAGAGCGCTTCAAGGTAAGTGTTATTGGTAAACATAACTAGAAATTGCACATAGTTAAATTTTGAATTGTTCAATTTTATTCTATTTTCCTTCAATTATTTCTATAGGTACCCGGCACACCATTGTAGTTAGTCGGTGCATCCTTATTTTGTTACGAGGTTTCTGCCTCTTTTGGACAATTCCAAATTTAATAATTTATCGTATCATTGAAATTTATTGATAAGAAAACAATAATAAAATTGGATGATAAATTACCTATTTTATATCTACATAAAAGCTAATGTAAGAAAAATTGCTCAGTGACAACCGACTTTTAGAAACTTCAGCTTTTAGAAACTGGATTTTAATTATTTAATTTGGATATTAATTCGACGCGTAAATTTTTGAGTAACAGTGATGCAGCTTCTACGTCGTTCTAATTGAGACTGAGACTTATCAAACTCTGGGCGTAATATAGCCTATCCCTATATAAAATTCATTGGTTTATCTGAACTGTCGTTCAAAGTTTGCAGCCAACCACGGGTTGTTTTGGATATTTCTGTGGATTTTACAAGTTTATTTCTGATGGAACGAATCAGTGATCACGTATTCTCCTAATATTTCTATTATTTGTCGATCTTTGACCACTTGCTTTGGTATTAATACTGGAAATTTTAATTTACCTTGGCCTTTAATTTAGCTTATGGCTCTTGTTTGTGTAGATAAAGCTTTAGGGAATCCAACGAATTTCATGAATAAAATCAGGTAGCATAAATGACATAAAATACCATATTTCTGTTTATATCTTGTGTTTAAAACTCATTTCTTTTGACATATGCATTTCTTATCAGAGCGCTTTACTATCTTCTTTCATTATCGCATGTTTAATTTTAATAGATATTGCGTGATGATTTACTAGCTTTTACCTTATTCTATGCGTATCTATTTATTTATAATTTTCGAACGCTTCTTGATTTAGAACTAGTTTAATTGCGTGTATAATTATTTATCTGCTGAATGTTTTTATTATTGAAGGACATGCTTACTGGCATTGATTACAATTAATTGGGGGTCCTTATACAGGGTGTTAAATGTTTGCTCTTTGCATAATATGCGAATTACGTATTTTTCATGCTAAATTAATGCAGTTTTCTAATTCCTAGTACTATGTTCTTGTATTGCGCGACCACCACTTCATGTGCTAAGACCGAACAGTGTGTTGAACGACAATCAAGTTAAAACCACACGTTCTGTTGCACTTCTAAGCTCAAATCTTCAAGTAGTGTTAGCAGTTCATTTTCCAAAATGTCTCGGTACATATGACCATTCAATTTGCAGTCAATAATGTGGGAGCTAAACAGTTTGTTGCCAATTATTGACAGTCCAAGGAGGCTGATGTTCAATTTGACGAAAACCAGTACAGATTTTCAACACTCCGTACTACATGTTGTGTCGATTAACAATTTCATGGTTTGTAAAAGAAGTGGATCCGACAGGTTTGCGTATAACTGCTGATCCCAAGATCCCAGGTTCGATTCCCAATATGAATCGCTTGAAAAATGTTAGGCAAACATTTTTTACAAAAATACGTCATTGTTCAGATGAGATGTAAAATGTAGGTCCTGTGTGCATGTTGTCATGCACATTAAAGAGCCCTGCCTTGCATGAAATAGCAAGGGTTCTGCAAAATTCAAAATTTCCAGCAAATAAAATCGCTTCCTGGCTGATGTAGTGCCATGTGAGTGGAGCAATGAAAAGTGAAATGTAACGTTTGTAAAAGACTATTCATTAGAGAACAATAAGCCAAAAAAAATTGAGATTCTGCTGTATTTGTTCACATGCCCATTGTTTAGATTTGTACAAATTCCGCTATTCATAAATTCAAATTGTGCCGCTTAATTTTCAAGTATTGGTAACTTTGCTTTTGAACAAAGACAGTGTCGATTTTTACCTGTTTAAATGCATGGTTTTCTGTTTGTCTCCCCTCTCGAGAGAACACTTCCGACTGAACGTTGGTGACGTGCGGTTGTAAAAATGTAACCTAAGTTGTTTTGTCTACGTAAAAATGTATAGTGTATATAATTCGCCATTCTAAGTTACCAATTCATTGTTGTTTGTTTATATAAAGATTCGTTATGTTCAATATATTACAATTTCGCAAGAACACATTTTCTTATTTTGCAGAACGAACCAGCAAGCATTTTTCATGGGTACGAAATATCGGTTTATTTGTAATAGCCCTATGATAGTACCCTCCACCCATTGACAAAAAGTTACTTGATTTTGGAACTCAACGCTATGAAGATCTTGGTGTAAATACTCATGATACTAAATGTATTTATTAATTTTAAAATTTTCCAAACATTGCCCTAGAACAATTAGGAGTCGTGAATTATTTCTCATGTACTTACACGAGGATTAGCAGCTACTACACCTAATACAGCAATTTCATTATTTTCACAAGCGACTGTTACTCAATAAGTTCTTTTTTTGGTTGAACATTTCCATAAGTAGTAAATTGTTTGACAGTACAATAAAATGAAACATGTGACCGAATTCTATCAAGATAATGCTGAACATAGGGATTAACAACATTATTAAGACTTTTGCCAGCTTCTCCATAAACCAAAACCATTTCAATTTTCTCTTTAATAGTTAAATACTACATTCTAAAGTAGTATCAACAACCTAACAGAAGTACGTTTTGAACTGAGTAAAATGGGCTGTTTCTTTTGTAGGTTTATTTACATAAAAAAAAACAAAACCATAACAAACACGAAGACAAGAAATAACACAAATGTTAAATTGAAACATAATCAAACATTTTCATAAAAGATAATTTCACATAAGAAATGACATTTTTAAAACGAACTACAAAAAAGACATTAATTTAAATGCAGATTTAATCAAGCACTCTGATAAATCAGAAGTTGAGCAAGTATCCCAAAAACGATGCCTATTCCTGGGTTATGATAATAGTAGTTTTCGAACAAGTCATTTTTCAGTAATTGAAAATGTGCTATTATGTTTTATTGTAAACGTATTGCAGAATCGTATGGATAGGATCTCAGTAGAAGAAATCGAAAAAATTAAATTTCATCCATTACATGAACAAAAAAATGTTTTAGACATATTCTACGAATTTTTAGCCATAAAATCCACATCTGCAATAAAAAGATAGAGGTAAGTAGTGTAACCACTTTGATTGTTTAGGATTTTTGCAATGTATTAAAACATTAAGAATGGCACTTGTAAAATCTGACAGTTACTTATTAAATAATCTAACACTGAACGTACCTATGAGGTTGTAGCTAGAATATAGTAATTTACATACCTTGAGATACTATCGAAGGACGAAGTTTGCTGGTCCAACGACTGACAACACAACGAATTAGTGGACTGTATTTTAATGATGTGGTAGTGCTTCCTCAGCAAGACGAGACAAAATATCCATTGAACGACAAGTTCATTATCACTCACAAAGTTCACACTGTTATGGCCATAAAAAACACTTGTGTAATTACAACCCTTTATTCCAAACACTACACAATTATTAATCTTTTATATAACAAACCATAAAACGAGCTTCGAAAACATACCGAATTGTATGTTGCTTTAATAACATCTTAACAGTTCGAACGAATAACTACGACTCTTGTTCTTACACTGTATTTAGGGGTGCAGGGAGAACGAAACAAGTTTCTACCTGTTACATGGATCACGCGTAACCTTCGTGATAAAAGGGGTGTTATAATCAGTGTACGGGTTTTATACACTTTCCACGATATAGAGATTTTAAGTAGGACTGTAATTACATAGGATTTTCAATAACTAAATTAAAGAAAATATTCAGAGTTGGAGACAATGCAAACAATTGGTTTCTATATAATAAAGCAAACAAACACTCACCTTGTCCTTCCAGTAGACTGCATATACGAGCGCTCGTTCTTGTGGACACATGAACAGCGAACGTGGATATAAACACTGACTCCAAATCACACAGTAACCACTACATAGGTTACATACAAAAAAAAGGGACGGTACACACATTTAACTCGTCTATAATATATTTACATGTTGCTTCCACCAAGTATGAAAAGTAACTCTTAATTTTAAAAATAACAAAAGAGTGGGAATACACTATCACTAATATATATCGGAATTATTCGCGAACTAACCTATTATTCCCGATCCGACTAATATACCGGATTTATACGCGAGTTAACCGAACAATCAGGATGCGTATTTCCAATGTCTACATTAATAGGATACAGGAGCGGGGCCGTCTTCAAATTAAATTTAATAAAATAATGAAAAGACCGAACATACCGCTCACCAAAAATAATTAGAAACTAACTTATTTTTATCTTACGAAGCTAAAGATAGAACGATAAATAGAAATTTGCTCTGCTCTGTAAACTCTGTAAAAGATTTAGGCATAATACTATATAACAAACTTGATTATAATGATCATATAAACTATATTTCCCTTAAAGCCTCCAAAATACTAGGTTTTGTTCTCAGATATGGTGCCGAGCTATCTATACAAGCTTTAAAACGCGTGTATATGTCGTTGGCTGTTTCAACTTTAGAGTATGCATAGTTGATCTGGTCTCCTATGTATAAGATACACATGTATACATTAGAAACAATTCACCATAAATTTTTACGTTACTGTGCTTATAAACTAAAAATATTTATTCATAATCACGATTATTTGAGTATTCTTAATATCTTAAATTTACAAACGCTTGAAAGTCGTCGAAAATGTAACGATTTGGTTTTTGTGTATAAACTTCTAAATGGGAAAATTGACTGTTTACAACTTATCGAGAGAATTCATTTTAATGTTCCTAATAGACTCTTGCGTAACCATAATTTATTTAGTATTCCTTTTCATTCTACAAATTATGGACGGCACATACCTTTAGACAGATCTTTAAATTTATTTAATAAGTTAAAAGTAGACCCTTTCTGTATTTCATTAATTAAATTTAAAAAATGTATTCGCACGGTAGAAATATAAATGTATTTGTTACGTTGTAGGACTTGTATAGTTGAACATTAGTCACTAGTTATACTATTAATTTAGAGCTACTTTAGTTTTTAGTATTTGTTATACATTTTAGAAGAAAATGTTGTTTTTATAATGAGGATTTCCCGTAAATAAATAGATAATACAATAGGTTTATATGTGAGTATATACAACAACAAAAAAACTATATTACTGTACAGGCAGTAAGCATAACTTAACCAGTGGCCGTTTGATTAACCCTTGGTTAGTTTTTACAGTAGCAACCTGAATAACTCCATCATTACCCGGATGCACTTCAACGATGCGTCCTAAACGCAATTTTAACGAAGGAATGCTCATTTCCCTAAGAAACACTAACGAACCGATGTTCACCTGATTCGATTTATTAATAAACCATTAATTTTTCTGTTGTAGAGTGTGCAAATACTCTACACTCCACCTTTTCCAAAAGGTTTGGTGTTTTTGTTGTAGCAGTTGCCACCGATCTAACCAAGACACTTTGGTATTCAATAAGTCTGGATCCGGGAGAGCCGAGACTGGACCGAGAGTTAAAAAATGACCTGGTGTTAAATACGAAAAATCATTAGGGTCTGTGCTCAATGCACATAATGGGCGTGAGTTCAGCACCGCTTCAATCTGCGCCAAGACTGTGCACATTTCCTCCTATGTTAAAATCTGATCACCTACTACACGATATAAGTGACCTTTCACGGATTTAAATCCAGATTCCCAGAGACCCCCGAAGTGAGGAGAACCAGACGGATTAAAAACAAATTCAATACTTTCAGACTCCGCTAAACATTTCATCATTTCCTTCAAGGATCAAGAGGCACCCACAAAGTTAGTTCCACAATCGGAATATATTTTTAAACAACGACATCGTCGAGCGATGACTCGCCGCAAAGCTGCAATAAATGCTTCCGAAGATAAACTCGATGCCAATTCTAAATGAATGGCTTTTGTGCTTAAACACACAAACAAACAGATATAATCTTTAGTAATCCGTGCACCTCTAGTCCTATTGAATGTAATATTAAAGGTCCAACATAATCAACTCCGGAATTGAGAAAAGCCTTTCCTGGAGTAACTCGGGGAGAAAGTTAATTTCCCATCGAAGGCGATAATAAAAGAGGATTAGTCCTAAAACAACAAACACAAGTTTTTAAGCAGGCCCTTTGCTGAAATAATCCAAAAATTTTGAGCGAGCAAAAATAATGTGGTGCAAACACCCGAATGTAAATATTTGACATGACAATCCATAATAATAAGTTCCGTTAATTTATGGGACTTTGGTAGAAGTAACGGATATTTTACATCAAAACCTAACTGTGAATTTTTCAATCTGTCGCCCACCCTAAGCAAACCCCGATCATCAATAAATGGGCTCAAAGGACGAAACTGTTTTGATATAGGTTTTTTATGAATACAATTGTTGAGTTCCTTTTGAAACACTTCCGACTGTACATTCTTCACCAGAATATGCAATGAAGATTGCAATTCATGACTTAAAATGTTTCTTACCAATCGTTCTGAACAAGCAACTCTCAAGTTACATGCGAATCGTCTACAAAACGTAAGTACTCTTAATAGTCTCTGTAATGTTGAGAATTTGTACAACAAACAATCAAAGAAATTTTCCTGAGAAATTACCAAAAATGTTTTCGTAACTCGTTCTTCCATAGGCAAGGTATCCTCTATTTTTAATACCTTACTGGAAGGCCAATTCCTTTTTGCAACCAATAACCAAGGAGGACCTGCCCACCATAAGGGATGGTTGACCAGCTCTGATGCGAATAAACCACGAGAAGCACAATCTGGGGGATTGTTCTTCGACTCCACATGATACCATTTTGAAGGAGCTACGTATGACTGGATACGAGCTATCCGATTTGCAACAAAGGTTTTACATTTGTTTGGCGTTGATTGAATCCACGCTAATACCACTTTTGAATCCGACCAAGCACAAATATCTGCGAATTCCAAAATATTCTTAAATGTCACCATGACAAAGTGAATTAATTCCGATAATAATACTGCAGCACAGAGTTCCAATCTTGGCAATGTTATCTTGCTGAGTGGTGCTACCTTTGACTTAGCACATACCAAAGAAACGACAATGTTATGATCCATATCCACATAACGAAAATAAATTACTGCAGCAAATCCTGCCTCAAAGGCATCACAAAAACCATATATCTCTATTTTCTGTAAGTTATCTCCAACGAATCTACGAGGAATTTCTATATTCGAAACTTCCTGTAAATCTGATATAAATCTTCTCCATTTTTGAACGAACTTATTATTAGGTTCTTGATCCCAATCTAACCCTAATAACCATAATTCTTGGATAAAGTGTTTAGCGAAGAACACCACTGGCGCTAAAAGACCAAGTAGATCAAAAATTCTATCTATTTCTGACAAAATGTTACGTTTAGTGCATTGTCTTTGTTGCACATGAATAGTGTATGCAAAAACATCTGACGAAGGTTGCCACTGAAAACCTAAAATTTTTAAAGAACTGTTTACGTTATCTTGAAATGACAATGTTCCCATTTGACCTAAATTTGAGAAGCTTGCGAGAACTTCTACCGAATTACTGCACCACTTGCGCAGTTCGAATCCTCCAGATTTACAAAGGGCATTCAATTCAATGACAAGTTGTTTTGCTGTTGCAATCGAATCACAACCTGTTACTACGTCATCTACATATGTATCTTCGACCATGGCCTTTGCAACAAGAGGGAAATTAGATGCTTGCACCTTTGCTAGTTCTTGGATGGTATGTAATGCTAAAAATGGCGATGACGCCAACCCATATGTGACAGTGTTTAACTGAAAGTCAGAAATAGATTCCGAGGGCGTATCTCTCCAAACAATGCATTGATAGTTACGCTGACTTTCTTTAACGAGAATTTGTCTATACATCTGCTTTATATCTGCAGATATAACTACACGATGTACTAGAAAATTCAACAATAATACAATTATATCCTTTTGCAAAGCAGGACCAACTAACAAATTATCATTCAAAGAATTACCTGCAGCATCTTTGCACGAGGCGTCCAATACTACTCTCAATTTAGTGGTAGTACTGTCTACTTTATGTACTGCATGATGCGGAATATAATACAAATTACCACATTTTAAAGAATCTGCTGAAGGGACTTTCTTACATTTAAAACGGTAGTTAAAATTTAAAGTTCGATATTTACTACACCGGTAACGTGGTGTAAGAGACACTATCACAGTTGGCAACGCCGACTCATACGGATTTCGGCGCGTCAACTACTGGTGATGTCATCGATATTGCACAATAATTTGCAATATAAAAATTAAACAATTAAAGATAAACGAGAGTCATTTTAACAACAAATTATTCCGTTTTAACACAAAATAAGCAAAGGAGTACTTACATAAGGAATCCAGTATTCGGCGGGATTGCGTTACAGTTCGCTTCTCTGATGTCCTCGGGCTCTTCCCGGTGGAATTAGAGATGATGCGTAAGGAACAGCTCGGCTAGCTAACGGTAGACATGAGTCCTCCTCAGGCGTGAAGATCGGTACTCCCTAGGCGGCGGCAATTCTTACCTATGTAAGGTTTGACAGGAAGAAGGTAGAGGTAGACAACAAAAGGTAATTAGAGAAGGGATTTCTACATAGGTAAACCCTAAGATACGTTACCAGACAATCACGTGCACATCACTTCACGATCAAAGGCAAAATGGCCACAATTCAGCGCGTCACCACAACTCCTTGTCTAGTATTGCCCTAACCCTCTATGGATAAACACACTATGCAAACTCACTACCATGACGTGCCGGAAGCACCGCCTAGTCTATTTTAAAAGTTCCCGCGTCTCGCGTATTTGAAAATATGGCGGGAAACTTCCGTACATTAAAAACTAAACTACTAACAATGTTAAAGTGCAAATTGCACGTAACAATCGCGACAAAGCCACAAAAGAAAAAACTTAAAAAAAGAAAAAGTCTGTTAGCACAGTAACAGCTTAAAATCTAAATCCTAATTACCCTATATAAACCCTAACTTAAAACCTACAAAATGTTTATATAAGGCGCCACCTGGTTTTTTCGACCGATAACACGTCTACCGAAGTACCAGGAAACGGAATAGGTAGCCCGATAGTCTATGACTACACTAATTACCGACAGCACAAATTTGTCGGGGAGCATGAAACACTACTTAAACTAACACGGGTGCGACAAGTCGCCTAAACTATCTAAACCTATCTAAACTTATCTAACTAAAGCTAACACAAAAGTTCTTATGTGCAAACACACATGAGTGTTGCATTGAAACTATTCTTCCTTTGGCAAGAAGTGCCCAAATTTAAAAAATGTTCCTGGAGTGCGTCACTTGCACTCTAGCAAATTTTGTTACTGGTACTTTGGTTTTCTAATGATGCACATTTAGAACTTGTCCATGACATAGTTGTGAATCAACAAATTTACCAAAAGTACCACCTACTAAATCCTTATATGCTAACCTGACAAATTACATTTCTAAATCGGGTTAGCTTTTTCACTTAAATTTCAGAGAAAAAAAATAATTCCCGCGTCTGGTCATATATACCACACGTTAGGACGATAAAAAGATAAGATAAGATCTCAAATTGATGTTAAAGATAGTAGATAAGATAATGACATTAAGCTTAAGTTGTTATCCTCAAAGGTAATGAATAAGATAACGGTATTAAGCTTTAGTTATTATTTGAGATACTAGATAAGATAACACGATATTAAGTTAAAGTGATTATAAAAGATAGTAGGTAACATGAATTTAAACAGAAGTTATTACTAAAGATAACCGGTAAGATAACGCGAAATAACTCGAAGTTATTCCTAACGGTAGTCGGTAAGATAACGATAAATTAACCCGAAATTATTACTAACGGTAATCGGTAAGATAACAATACTAAACTAAAGTTATTACCAAAGGTAATCAATGAGATAACGATATTAAACCTAAAGGTATTATCGAAGATAATAAAGAAGACAAAGATATTGGCCTAGTTATTACCCAAGACAATGATAACAACAAAAGAGTGGCTCCAGTAGAGCCGTTGAAATGGGATTGACCCGTGCCCTCTAAAAAGAGAAACCTGTGAGGCAGGTCCGTTCACAAGAACAGCACGAGGGACCGGCAAAGACCTTTGGGTGCATTCCTGCACCCAGCGTTGATCGATATCGGTGAACTATCACCCGATATCCACTCGGTATATAACGATATACACATTCACTCACACATTCACACACTCATACATACCTTCACTGCCAGTGCCCATGCGCTGACAGCGGCACTGCATGACCCCACGAAAGATTCGCAGAGACATGGTCCAGGTGTCTGTGGAAACCTCCCGTGCAACCACACGGTGACTAACAGAAATGAAAAGGCAGTAGAAATAGGAAAGGTAAAAAGAAGGAGGTTGGTTTTTTGGAGTGCATAAGAGGCACCTCCAGGTAGAAGAAAGTAGAGGAAGGGCTCGCATTGAGCAAAAGCGACAGAGGGAAAGGTGGATAGCAAAGCGCTACTCAACCAGCCAGTGTGGTCAGTAGCTCGGAATGAGGGAACATCATTCTTATGTGGCAGACGGGTGTTCCGGGACAAGAACAGGTCCACCGAGAGAAGAATAAGGCATAGCGGAGATAGCGGGTTAAGAAAAGTATAGTTTTTGGACAAGCGTCCAAGAAAAGGTAGAGAATTGTCCTATTAAACACAGCGCAGTCTGAAGGACCACCTGCGATATTAATCCGACAAGATAAGGTATACACATTTTAAAATTCACTAGACTCCTAAGAGAACTAGTACGATCATTTTCCTAACGAGTACATTGACTACGATAAGAAAATCAGACAAAAGTTGACACAACAACTTACAGGTATCATTACAGATACAGACACACAAAAACAACTGTTTTGAGGTAGTTTTTTTTTAAATCGGTAGCACCCTAAACACACAAAAATGTCCAATTATAAGCAGTTAAATACAGATACACTGTCCCCATATGCCAAAACAACCGAGAATTTAATAAGATAACAATAAAAAGCAATAACACCTCACCACAAAGTTCAATAAAAAACAATGAAAAAAATGTTTATAAGTTATGTAGATTTAGTAGAAAAGGAAAGAAATAATGATGTAGTACAATGTAGGCGACTGCAATAATTCAGAAGAAAAACACATGGAATAGGCAATCCTAGTTCTTGCACCTGCGAATATGAACTATTTCTTTCAATGGCATAGATCGCGCGTGTCCTATGTGAGCCCAAAGAAGAAAGCATTCACTCAACATCAGCTAAAACCAATCATAAAAATTCAATGAGTTATTACAAGCAAAGTTACGACAATTACCACACAAAATTAAATGACGTAAGATAAACTCTAAAAACCAAATAATATGCAGTAGGAAGAGTTCGAGGGTTGATTAAATGAAAGGACAGAGTTATATTTGGGGGTGTAGAGAATGAAGTGATATATAACTAACGGTATAGTCAAGGAAAAGTCAACCCGAAGCAAAGGGTTTAAGGTAAATGAGTTAAATGTATAAAACGTAGGTGTGTAAGAGAAGGACAAAGTAATTAAAGATACTAATTGATGGTGAAAACAGAAAAATATTAGGTAAATCGTGAGGAGAATGGAACGTGAAAAACTTAAGTAGCATTTGGGTCGGCAGAGAATGGCTTAAGGTCTTTAATATGCCACCTGCCTTGGCGTTTTCCTTCAGCATCCTGAAGTTCGTAGATAAGGGGACTAATGACACGAGTGACCTTACAAAGAATGAATTTAGGGGCTAATTTTGAAGAAAATTTCTTAGATGCAACCGATAAGACATAGTTCTTCTTCCAAACTTGTTCGCCCAAGGCGAAGGAAATATTTCGTTTACGTAAGTTATAGTGGTCCTTGCTCTTTTCGTAAGCTTTTAACAAATTTTTCCTAACGTCGTTAAAGATAGAAGGTAATAACTGTTGGTCCTTGTCCCAACGTACTTTATCGTCAAATTCAATTACGTTAGTATCGTCAGGCACTAAACCATAGTAACTCCCATCGATTGGGGTATATCTTCCAAAAACAAGAAAAGACGGAGTGAATTGGGTTGCTTCGTGTTTAGATGTACGCAAAGCTTGAGCAATTTTAAAGATATGTTCATCCCATGTAGTATGGTCTGAATCAATATAAGACGAAATAGCGGTAATTAAAACTCGATTTACTCTTTCGGTAGGGTTTACTTGGGGGTGATATTTTGCATTACACCAAATTTTTTGTACTTTATATCTTTTAACGAAATTCTGAAAATCTTTAGAGATAAATTGTGCACCATTGTCACAAAGAATAATCTGGGGGACACCAAAGATAAGAAAGACATTTTGTTCTAGGAATTTAATTATAGCTGCGGATGTAGCTTTACGTAAGGGTTGCACCATAACAAATTTAGAAAACCAATCGGTAACAACCAAAAGATATTGATTACCTCTTTTCGATCGGGGGAGAGGTCCTAATAAGTCAAGCAATATTAATTGAAAGGGATAAGATACACGTTTGAAGTTACCCATTAAACCAGGGCGAGCATCTTGTGAACTCTTATGGGAACCACAAATTTTGCAGCTCTTAATGTAGCGACAAACAGATTGCTTAAGTGTGGGCCAGTAATATAATTCAGATATTTTAGCGAGAGTTTTTGTAACACCAAGGTGTGCAGCAATGGGATCGTCGTGACATAATTTGAGCACCTCACTGCGGTTTGCAGTGGGCACGACCAGTTTCCATTCAGGTATATTCGATAATTTATGTGGGGACGAAGATACAAATTTATATAGTCTATTATTAGTTACACGAAAGGTAGGAAATTTGTCGGGGATATCGGAAACTTTTTTAATCATATTGAGGTACCAGGTATCCAGAATTAAATTTGGAAGGTTTAGAGAAACAACATCTCGAGATAAGGCATCAGGTACAATATTTAATTTGCCAGGCCTATGCCTAACGTCAAAAGTAAATTGGGATATACGCAAGTTCCATCTTGCCAAACGACCTGCGGGTTGTTTCAAGTTATTAAGCCACGTGAGAGCTGCACAATCAGTGATTACGGTAAAGTGTGTACCTTCGACATATCCTCTAAATTTCTCGATGCCAAAGATAATGCCCAATAGTTCCCGTTCGGTAGCAGAGTATTTTTGTTCGGCAGAAGTTAAGGCACGGCTCGCATAGGCGATTGGATGTTCTAAACCATTGCTTACCTGGAATAACATTGCCCCTAACCCAGTAAGTGAGGCATCGGTTTGTATAAAAAACTTTTCGTCGAAATTTGGAGAGATTAAGATAGGTGCTGAAGTGATTAATGTTTCAATTTGTTCGAAAGCCTGTTGAGATTCTAAATTCCACTCGATAGTTTGGGATTTATTTTTATTTTTAATTAAAGCAGTAATGGGTGCGGATATAGTTGAAAGGTTAGGTAGAAAAATGCGATAATAGCTAATCATTCCAATTAAACGTTTGATTTCGGTAACAGTTTTAGGTGTTTTAAATTTAGTAATAGCATCGACTTTAGCAGGATCTGCTCGTAAGCCTGTCCCATCGATAATAAAACCGAGAAATGTGAGGGATGAACGACAAAATTGAGACTTTTCCCAGTTTATCTTAAAACCTGCTGCGCTTAAACGTTCTGCAACTTCATCTAATGTGGCGATATGTTCATCGAAAGAACTTGAGATAACTAAGATATCATCTAAAAACACAAAGGCACGTTCTTGATGTAAGATAGGACCTAACGTTTGATCCATAGTACGTTGTAAAGTTTGTGGAGCGTTACAGAGGCCAAATGGCAAAAAATTATATTCGAAAAGACCTCTGCCTGGGACACAAAAAGCAGTTTTTTGACGAGAAGATAGGTCGAGAGGTATCTGATAAAAGCTTGTCTAAGGTCGATAGATGAGATAAATTTTGCGTTTCGAAGGCGGCTTAAAATCGAGTCAGTTCTAGGTAGAGGGTAAGCGTCTGGAACAGTCACAGAATTCAACTTTCTGCCATCAAAACAGACACGCCATTCGTCATTCTTTTTCCGAACTAGTAATACAGGAGAGGTCCATGGTGAATTTGAAGGAGAGATAACACCAGATTCTAACATTTTGTCTATTTCAGCATGTAAATGCTTTTGTAAGGCAGGCGATAAGGGATATTGACGTTGCTTAAAGGGACGGGCATCACCTGTAGAGATAACGTGTGTTGCCGTTGTAACACAACCAAGTTCGGAGGTATTAAGTTTGCGAAATTTGTCGATTGTAGCGTTAAGGGTTACATTTTGGGAATCAGTAAGAGAGATTTTGTTAGATATTCCTGTAGATGCACAGGAGTTCGTTTTAATGGAGGTTTGCCATGAAAAATCCTGAAAGTAAAGTGACAGATTAAAAAGTTTATAGAAATCAACGCCTAGTAGAAAGGGATAAGCTAATGTAGGCACAATCAAAAATAAAACCTCACGTTCAAGAGATTCTACTCGAATTTTTAACTTAAGGGAACCGGTTACATGTATTTGATTATCGTCAGCTAAATTTATGGAAGTTTTTTCGGGAATAATTTGAATTTTGATATTTTGTTGAGATAATTGATGTAAACCTTCGTTATTTATAAGAGAACATGAAGAACCCGTATCCAATAAAGCAATTACATTTAAGGAACCAATTAAGATAGATAAGTGTGGACGGTTATCGAAGGGTTTTTTAACAAGTTGTGAAACGGCAGCAGTCTTTTTATGGTAAAAGGAATTGACGGTTTGTAACCACTTAGACCACTCGGCTGGGGTAATATAGCATAATTCCTCTAATGAAGGTAAGGTATTTTGTACATTAATAGTAGCGGTATTATTATTAGATAAATTTAATGACGGTACAACGTTAGAAGTGGTTTTATAATTTGAATTTATTGGCGTCTGGGTCCGTTGAATGATTGGTGTTGAGGGCGATTTTGGTTTCTTGAGATATTCACACCCTGATTTGAAATATCTCGACGGGAGTTTCCCGATACGTTAGGATTACAGTTGGTGCAGTTAGATTTGTAGATATTTGAGCGACCACAACCATAACAAAAAATATTTCTAGGGTATGTGCAGACAGTATAGTTATGTCCACTTCGCTTGCAGTTCCAACAGGTAAGTGCGTTGTTAGTAACGGTAGGAGGAACGTTAAGGGTAGATACTTTACAGGAAGCTCGAACTTGGCAAGCTAAATCAGGTTCCAGAAGACCAGATAATTTCTCGGGCGGTGGCCGATATTTGTTAATTCTTGACCTCACTTCTTGAAGAGAACGACATAGGTCTTTAAAGTGGGCTAGCGAAGATATGGGCTGTAATGCCAAACGTTCTGAGAAATAGGGGTTTAAATTTCTAAGTAATTGATCGATAATTTCGGATTCGGAAGGTTTTTGTCGAGTCTGCTATATAAAGCTTCTAATGAGGTAATAAAAGAAACAACATTTTCGTCGGGACCTTGGGTTCGATTACGTATTTCGTTCCAAAGGTCGTTAATGTAGCCATAAGGTAGGAAATCTCGTTTTAAACAGGCAACTAATTCCTCCCAGGTAGAAATTTGGTGTCGTATGTTTCTGTACCATATTAACGCTGAGTTTGAGAACAAGTCACCAGCTGAGACAAATAGGTCCTGGTCGGTACACCCGCGAGAGATTTTAAAATCATTGATACGATCAAGAAAGGATGATAAAGAGACCTTCGAATCAAACCCTTCGAAAGTGAGACCCCATTTGTATACAGGTATAGGTTTTCCTAATGGTTTAGGTTTGGCAAGCACAAGATTTGAAAAAGGTAACGATATATCTACGTCTGCATTTGGATTAAGTCTTTCTAAAACAATTCCTTCAAGCAATAACACCTCGGACAACAAACTTTGTTTAGATTGAGTCGCTTGGTCATCGTTATATAAAGATAATGATTCGACACGTTGTTTGACGTGGGTTATTCTTGAAGTCAATCTCCCTAGCTCGATATTAGTAGCAGCAGGATCCGTTCTATTTATTATACCCGATATATCATCTAAAGATAATTTAATTTCCGATACGTTAAGGGGCCAGTCGCCAACGGGGTTCTTTAAGGTAGCAATGCCCTTCATTTCCTGTGCCAAAATGGCCCTGAGTTGAGATCTCCTATCATTCTGATTGCTAGCTGCGATAATGTTCCTACACTCCAGCTCGTAGATCAATTCGAGGGATTTTAAATGTGAAACGTTCATTGTGAATAGAATATTCAAGACACGATATATAAGATATGCGATTTTGACGCAGATCAGAAGGTAAAAAACACGTTACAGCTACTTTAAATTAGTATGGTACGGTATTTAGGGGTAAGAACTTGTTAGAACGTCACCGATAAAAAATAATATGCAAATGTTAAAGCGTTAATCAATTAGCACACTAAGGAAACACATTTAGGGTATATGACAGTAAAATCAATGTTCAATTAAATACATATTTTATAGATAATTACAGAAAGGCCTTCAAAAATAGAAAATGGACGCAGGTGATCTGTCATTTAACCTATAAAGCAACAACGTATAGTCAAACACTTCTTAAAAAGATATAATAACCGATTTATTTCACTCAGTGTTTTTTAAACACAAAATTTCCTTGTAAAGGTATAAACCATAATGCGGTTTTTAGAATGTAACATAAAAGTTTCAAAAAACCTGTCTTCTAAAGTTAAGAAAGCAACAAAAGTTATATTTTTAATAGATAATCTTGTAATAACTGTATTTAAAGGTATCCAAACAAGATAAATGCTTAATAAGGAGATATATCCTTCATAAGTTACAAGAAAAAAGCCCTTAATTTAGAAAATACACCATGTAATGCATTATTTAACCAATAACCATAAAAATCCATAGTTTAACCTTACATAAAAAGGCATTAAAAGGCAATTTATTTCAATACGTTTGTAACATAAGGTTTCTTTAAAACGAGTTTAAATATTAATTTACAGGTAAATGACAAACACTTTTTTATAAACACATGAGATAATTTTAGGTGCAATTTTTTATTTAGCAGCAAGGGTTATATTTTACTGATACAAGGTCGATAACTATTAAAGCAACCGGTATTTAAAAAAATGCAATTACTGTAAAAATGCTTATTTGTACTTACTTGAGAAAATGAGGTTAATAAACATCCCTATAAAAATTTGCAGTTTTATATAAACACTACACACGCGTTTTCAGACAAACAACACATATTTTAGGCACTGTAGTTATGAACAGTATTTTTTTTTGTTACATTAAGGTAAATAGAATGACGTTTTTTTAGATAAAACTATTTATTACAATGACAGTTTTTAATTACGAACGCAATCTGTCAATTCTGAAAATTTTCTGGGGGAATATTCACAAGGTGCCAACTGAAATTAAAAAGCCACAGATATCTTAGGTAACATAGATAAATAAAAATTCTTGATTTTATTTAGGTGAAAAAGCCTGATTAATCCTTAATTAATAGCTTCCATAGGCGTACCACCTAAAAGCATGCGTTGGGCAGCCAAATTCTTACATTTAAAACGGTAGTTAAAATTTAAAGTTCGATATTTACTACACCGGTAACGTGGTGTAAGAGACACTATCACAGTTGGCAGCGCCGACTCATACGGATTTCGGCGCGTCAACTACTGGTGATGTCATCGATATTGCACAATAATTTGCAATATAAAAATTAAACAATTAAAGATAAACGAGAGTCATTTTAACAACAAATTATTCCGTTTTAACACAAAATAAGCAAAGGAGTACTTACATAAGGAATCCAGTATTCGGCGGGATTGCGTTACAGTTCGCTTCTCTGATGTCCTCGGGCTCTTCCCGGCGGAATTAGAGATGATGCGTAAGGAACAGCTCGGCTAGCTAACGGTAGACATGAGTCCTCCTCAGGCGTGAAGATCGGTACTCCCTAGGCGGCGGCAATTCTTACCTATGTAAGGTTTGACAGGAAGAAGGTAGAGGTAGACAACAAAAGGTAATTAGAGAAGGGATTTCTACATAGGTAAACCCTAAGATACGTTACCAGACAATCACGTGCACATCACTTCACGATCAAAGGCAAAATGGCCACGATTCAGCGCGTCACCACAACTCCTTGTCTAGTATTGCCCTAACCCTCTAGGGATAAACACACTACGCAAACTCACTACCATGACGTGCCGGAAGCACCGCACCGCCTAGTCTATTTTAAAAGTTCCCGCGTGTCGCGTATTTGAAAATATGGCGGGAAACTTCCGTACATTAAAAACTAAACTACTAACAATGTTAAAGTGCAAATTGCACGTAACAACTTTAACCTTAGTCATATGACCACTGTCAATATAGTCTCTCATAAATTCCTTGTAGCTCCAATACAAATCCAAATCCTTTAATAAACGACGTTCTAAACTCAAAAATCTACGAGCTGCAATTTCTCTAGAATTACAAAACAAAGGTTCCGAATTTTTAAATGGCAACGAAACCACAAATCTTCCAGTTTCATCTCTCGAATAATTTTCACAAAAATCTTGTTCACTTTTCTCTTCTTCAGGCGAACGATGCACTGTAGAAGGAATATCTTACAATTCCCAAAATTTACGAATGTCCACATCAAGTGGTTCTACCATTGCACAGAATGACGTAAGCGAACGAGTAGGAGATACCACTTTACCTGTTAGTACCCACCCCAAAGTAGTATGAATGGCAACGGGTTCAAATGCATTGCCCCAACATGATTCATTTAATATTATTTGAGCAAATACGTCTGCTCCCAAAAGCATTTCGATTGGCTGTAGAACATCAAATTTTGCATCAGCCAACTGTAAATCTTGAATATGTGGCCAATTATTTATTGGTAGTTTAGTAGACGGCAATCGATCACAAATCGTAGGCAAGATAAAACCTTCAGTCTTATACAGAGGCGACGATGTAACAAGTGAACTAACAAAACACAATGCCTTGCCAGACACTGAAGATGACTTCGAACCTAGTCCCTGAACAGTGACTTCAGTTTTAGCTTTCCTTACCCTTACCTCTGTCGACATTTTTCTGTCATAAAGCTTTCCATACTTCCATTATTAATTAAAGTTCAAACAGAATGTAATTAACCCGAATAATCTTGTATTGAAACCACCGCTGTAGCTAACAACATGGTAGTATGATCTAACGAAGTTGATATTAACGAATTAGTAGTGGTTTGTTGTTGAATGACCTGACCTGTTGGTTAACTACCGAACTTTGTTCAGTTGAAGATGACGAACTATTATTTGACGTGGTTCTCTGTGGAGAAACTGGTGCCCGACAATTTCCAAAATGTAATAAAGTATTATGATTTTTGGCACATTCTCTACAATTCCACTGGCAACGACAATTTTTCACCGAATGTGAATCACCTAAACAACGAATACAGAACTTGTGCCTTTTTACCACCTCATAGCGTTCTTGAGGGGATTTATCCAACAATTGCTTGCATTTATACAATGGATGCGAAGTTTGACACAAAATGCACTTTCTATCAAAAGAAGTAGCGACAAACGAATTTCTAGGTGCCGACGATGCGCTAGCAAACTTTCTATTCTTTGAAGCATTGAATTTTATGCTTTCCCGAGTTTTCGAAGAAGTTTCTAATGAAACAATCTCACTAACTTCCAACACTTTACATTGCCTTTCTACAAATGCTGTTAAATCCTTAAATGTAGGAACATCTACAGCATTCTCCAACTCAAACCTTTTTAGAGTTTCACTGTCTAATTTTTTGAATAACAAATTAAAGAGTGCGAAATCCCACAAGTCGATTTCTAATTTTTCCAATGCAAACAAATTTTCATCGATACAATTAATCAAACTTCTTAATTGTTTATGCGAATTTAGCATATTAATTTTCGAGCATCTCTCAAGCGCGTTCCAATAAATGGTTGCTAATAACCTTTTGGATTGAAAACGATGTACTAAAATGCCATACGCCTTTTGATACGAATCATTCCCAATTGGATATGTTTAATCAAAGCATGTGTACTCGAATCAATATTAACTAACAAATACATGAACTTGTGAATTGGCAACAATTTATCATTCTCATGAACCAATTTTTCAAAAACTGATCGAAAACTTTCCCAATCGACAATCTTACCAGAAAAGCTAATTATTTTTAACGAAGGAAAGGGGAGGTTACCACTAACGAGAACAACATCAACATGCGGTCCTGTAGATGACATACCAATGACCGATTTAACATCTTTCACAAATTCCACCTTAAATTTAGCAGCAAAAATTTTAATTTCCGTAACGAGATTACCTATCTCTATTCTCAAAGCACGATGTTCTTCTAATTCCACCGACTTCCACAACGACCGTCTGACACATAAGTTTAAAATCTGATTCGACTTCTTTTGCAGAATCCAGCCAAACATCTATCACACAACAATTATTCTCCGACCTACCAATTTCTCTCATATTATCAAAAATGCTATTTAATCTACTCCACACTGTTTTAGCTTCCAAAATAAGTATTTTCAATTTATTACTCATTTTGAATATTAAATAACAAATATAAATTATCTATGTTATTAAAATGACAAAATTTCAGTGATATTAATATTTGAAAGCGGCCCCAAGTTTGTAGGTAAAGGAATAACAGGATTTTATTAACGGATATAAACAAACACAAGTGTTTACACGCACCTATCACGTGATTACGAATACAATCGATACCAACGACAGCTGCACTATACCCTAAGGGTACAAAGTTCATTAACTACACTGTTAACCGACATACGGTGATGAAGCGACCAATGAACGTACCTATGAGGTTGTAGCTAGAATATAGCAATTTACATACATTGAGATACTATCGAAGGATGAAGTTTGCTGGTCTAACGATTGATAACACAACGAATTAGTGGACTGTACTTTAATGATGTGGTAGTGTTTCCTCTGCAAGAAGAGACAAAATATCCATTGAACGACAAGTTTATTATCACTCACAAAGTTCACACTGTTATGGCCATAAAAAACACTTGTGTAATTACAACCCTTTATTCCAAACACTACACGATTATTAATCTTTTATACAACAAACCATAAAACGAGCTTCGAAAACATACCGAATTGTATGTTGCTTTAATAACGTCTTAACAGTTCGAACGAATAACTACGACTATTGTTCCTACACTGTATTTAGGGGTGCACGGAGAACGAAACAAGTTTCTACCTGTTAAACGGATCACGCGTAACCTTCGTGATAAAAGGGGTGTTATAATCAGGATGTGTATTTCCAATGTCTACATTAATAGGATACAGGAGCGGGGTCGTCTTCAAATTAAATTTAATAAAATAATGAAAAGACCGAACAAACGCCAACGTCTATTTTAATAAATAATAAAACAGAATTGCAATAACTCCGTAGATGAAAGTGTTTATGAGATGGAATTTAACAACCAAGAGCTCGTACTAGCAGAAACATCAATTAAAAGAGCAGTGATACTACATGTAATTTCATTAGCTTCCTTCAATCTCGTATGAAAGAAACATATAGTATCATCCAATGTTCTGTGGTGTCAAAATTCTCATTTGTACTATACTGCATAATTTAATAACGCTCGGCGTTTCTCGTTAATAATCATACAATCTTAAGAATATAGGAGAATTAAAAGTGAAAGTTTTAGATGTGTCGCATGAAAATTATAAATTTCTGGCTGAAATATTGTAAACTATGGACACATTTATTTGTCATACATCGCAATTGGCATCATATACTGATACAATATATAACAGATAAAGTGTACATTAACAATACACACCCTTTCAAGCCATAAACATAGAAGATAATTTTGAAATTCTTTAATACAATACTAACTGTCGTCTGTTAAAATGTTTGTTGTATACAATCCATCACATTTCTTTTAGGAATTTTAAATAAGACCTTTCATAACTATAGTTATTTTGTTAGTTAGGATATTATTTTGCAATAGTCAAACAAATGTCTGTTTACAAGTTCAGAATTGGTTTTAAAACTTTGTACAAAGTGACACCAGCTAGAATAGTCAAAGTACATTTCTTTATTGTATGTGCTTAGAGTAGGAAAACAGAAGATATAATTACAAGATATATATTGAGTAATTTTACATACCATGTAGTCTGTCAATCAAATAGGAGTCTTGAAAACGTGAAGATCATGGGAAAAACAAAGAATTACGTCCAATAAACCACCTCTATCATTTTAACAAGCGAAACTACAACACTATCGCGTAACAGGACGACTTAGAAACACCACCCATTTTGTATAACGGAAAACAATTCTATTCTGTTCAAGCAAGGAAAGCCTGTACAATCAAAAATGCAAACCTACCGCATGCTTTTAAATTCGTATATCTAAATATAAGTCAGATAACAATAATCTGAATAGTAACATTCGAAAACCAAGAGCAAACTACCATCAATAATGGGAAACCCAGTTAATGCCTTACAACCAGTTAACCCATTGTAAACTACAACAAATGTGCATCAACGTGTCTGAATACGAGACAAGAAATATATACAACCAATTTGTGGAAATTATAAAGACGCATAGGATGAGTTGCCTAACTTCCCGCATTGACACTAACCTTGATGAAACACATACCTAAACTCATCATAATACTTAAGAAAGCGAACAAGGTTGATAACAGAACACAGAGTCTTTAACGCTATATCAAAATAGAATAGATTTAAGTATTTAAATTATAACAAATATTCTAATAGAATCATACGACATGATGGATAAGTAACCTTTTACATTTAGAATATACTCAAATGACTGAGGATAAAGTAAGGAATGTGAAATTTAATTAAGTAAGAACAGAAATATTTAAATGCAAGAACTGCACTTAAAAAGTTCTTTTAGAAGCTCTCAAAACACCCGACTTTGAATGCCTATATATTAATAAGCAAAGGTATTCGACTTCCTTTTCGTGGTTATTAAGTTGTAGTATATTTATATATTTAGTTGAGATAAGTAGTGGTAATTTGGTGAGCGATATATTTTTAACAAAATATTTGTTAACATTTAAATTAAATTATAATGTTTACATTACATTGATACAATATAAAATACAAATTAACATCCTAACTTATGGAGAAAATCACAAAATCCGTTCATAAAATAATAGATATGCCTGTGTTTTAAAAACTTTTTTTTCATGCACCTTTGAAACATTAAAATCACTAACACGATACAATTTTCCCAATGAAATTTGAATGTCTTCGGTAATTTTATGTTGTGAGGATAACTAATGTTTTTGTGTATTAGGTAGTAATTACCAACAGTAATAGTTATTTTCTAAAGAAGTTCTTACTTTTACATATGCGACATAATGTCCACCATCAATTAACCGTTATGTTGCACAACACCATACAATGTATACAACACTTTGGTTTAATTAAATTTAAGTGCTAGAACGTTTTGACATTGTTTTGAGCAAAATGGTGCTTTATCCAGTAATAAAGGAAAGAAACGTGGGTATTCACTTTTGTAGATCGAACTCTTAAGTTCTGAAATCACTTCACATGTAAAATCAGTACCATAGGTAGATAGCATATTAAAATCGGCTTAATAAATAGTTTTTTCATTAGATCTACCATGTCTCTTTGAGCATGAAATTGAGCTTGTTTTATTATTTCCAGTACGTAGCTCCTGTGCCGTGAAATGGTTTAAGCAAGATTGTACAAAACATTAGTCTTTTGCACATTGATATCTTGGTGTTAGAATATTTTTGCATGCATTATTTATATTATACTCCTCATAAGTTTTTCATCTTGATATAGGTCATTTTTCTACATAGGCATCACCCATTTCTTTAGCATCACTGGAAAAGGTAGATTCACTATAGTTCATAAAACTGAGTCGTAATTAAGGTAGGTCAACCTCAGCTTTAATGTCTTCGACAATGTTGCTACGTGTATGAATTGAACTACAGAAGTTATCATTTGTTAGGATAAATGATGCACTTTTATCTGGATTACCTGGAGTTACAGACTTAATTGCCGTGATAGTCGTCATTATCAATAGAATCATTTTTAAGATGTGATGTCTTTTCATTGATATTACTTTCTATATTAGTACCTGAATCATATTTTGAACGATTCTCTTTATCTTCTTCGGTTTGTTTAATAGTAACGACTCCAATATCTTTAATCTCAATTATATTAGGACATTTTTGTTCGTTTTTGTGTTTTGTAGCCACAAGTTTTTCTTCCTTCATTTGATATGATAATTTATTTTTGTCCGATTGTTCTTTTTTGTGGCGTATTATTGGAAGAATTTGTTTTGGCAAACTCAAATCAAGAAAAAAATTCATGTCAGAGTGAAATATGCTTACAATCTTGACATTGCAATGTAGTAACTAAAATACCCCAAACTTATCGAATTTACTATATGTAGCTATTCAAAGATGCTATTATTTTGACATTACAAAAATTATTTTAGTTGTCATCTCGTATGTTAAATATATACCAAGATATTTTAAATGTGAATCCTGACACTTCAAATTATGTTAAAATTTATAATTATTCCAAAATGACGGAAAACCGCTGAGTTTCTCCTATTAATACAGTTCAAAAGGATTTATTAAGAGAGTTTCTTGAGAGACATTCAGAACTACAATCTGGTAAATTTACTTCAACTTTTACCTACAAAAGTGGCTAAACATTGTGGGAAGAAATAACATTGAGCCTTAATAGTACTCCTAATGAGACAAACAAGTTATGACGACAATGGCAAAAGGTAACCAATACATCCCTACCTTTCTTTCAATACTTAATACTGATGCTCTGGATGGTGGCATTATAAAAGCAGTTACTTCTGTTAAATGGTGAACTGTAGGTTTTTATGTAAGTGAAACGTTATAAATTGCTGGTCTGCAGCGTCAAACGCATTTTCCTATCTATAAAGCGACACAATGGTGCTTTTTTATAATATATAAGTACACATTTCTTACAAATGACGTTTGACATGGTTTCATCACTGCGATGCTTCTAAACAGAATAGTAGGTATTGTATTAAATCGGGATGCATCAACTTCTTACCTTTATACGTTCAGTGAGCTATATTTATATATGATAACATTCATTAAATTTTACTGGTTGAATTAAACTTTTGTTGTGAAATTTTCTCATAAAATACCATTCTAGCTTTGATTTTTAGCAGGATATTTTTTTTAGTTTGTACAAACACTTGGTTTCTATGGAAATTTGATGAAAAAATTTTCTTCTACAAAATCACCCGAGCTTCGCTCTCGGCACTTTGTCGAAGCAAATCTTTCCATCAAATTTCCATAGAAACCAAGTGTTCGTACAAACTAAAAAATATCTGGCTAAATCGAAGCTCTTGTGGTATTACTTTCGATAAATTTCTTGTAACATTAAATTAACATTGTATAAAACACTGCCCTTCTACACTCCTAATCCATTTATTTATTATATTGGCTATAGTCCTATCATCTCGTAAATTTTTATAGTGGTTGGTTTAGCATCACACTTCAATTAAATACGACTCCCTCCAACAGAATTTTTAATAAATTTAATACTAATCTTAGCAACTCATACTAATTGCAAAAAAGTTTAAATAATACTACTATAAAAATATCCTTACCTCGACTCCAGTAACACCAAGTGCCTCTTCAATGTTTGGTGTTAAACGAAATGGGACTTTCTCCGGTACTCTTAAAGTTTTTCCTTTTTCAAAGCAAACATTATAGTCAATATGAACTACTTCACCAGTAGCCAAATCAACAAGAACGTTATCTAAATGTCTATCACCAAGGCCAATTATATAACCTATTGTACTCATGACAGCAATGGAATACGAATATTTTCTGATAATTTGCCACCATTCACTTGCACTTATAGCATGACACCAAAGCTCCTTTGCAAGCAAATCATTTGGAGTTTCATTCATGAGCTCAGTTAATACTTGTTTTAAAATGTTAACAGGCCATTCCTTACGATTGTCGGGATTTTTCACGCCATGTTCTTGAAGTAATGGATTTAACTTATTATAAAATAGTTCCGATGGACGTAAAATAGCAATGTTTGCATTCGAGCTGCTCCTTTGACTCTAAAATAAAATTTAAAAATAGATAAGTAATATATATAAGTAAATTTATAAAAACAAAATATTGAAATTAAAACACAGCATTACTATTTATATAGTTCATTTTACAAATCAGTGGTGTGACGTAACAAACAGAATTTTATATTGCCAAATGTAATCCGTAACTAACTCACGTAATTATTAGGGGAAAGTATATGCTAATCATAGGCAGCCGTTAGCATTTTTGTCGCCACTACTTTTGCGAATTTATTATTATATCATTTGATATGTGTCAGCTGTCTTGTCAGTCCTGATTCTTATCTATTTTACAAATTATTTTTATTTAATTGGAATTAAAACTGTTTTTTTCAGAACAATCAACTTTTTTTTATTGTTTTATTGCGTTTTATCATGTAGAACTTTAGACGAAGGTTCTAAAGAACTGGTTTTAAAGCTTACTGCATACTTTGAATTGGAACTTAGTAATGAGGGTCTGTTACTTCCTTTACAGGCAGTTCGTGTTGTAAGTAATTCTATATATCTTTTTAAAATACATGTGTTATTGTTCTAATTCATTTAACATATGAATTTTTTGGTAAAATTTGAGGTTACATATCTTAAAGGCGTGTTATCTAATTAGTAATACCTATATTTTGTTACAGCGTGTCAGTACCGCATTCAACTTAAGTCGCACTACAGTGAACAACATTGTAGCTAAAGTTAATCAAGGAGTACTTCCAATGAGCCCAATTCGAAGTAAACCAAGTTCCAAACCTGTAGTTGATACTGATCCTTGTTACGAAACAATTCGAGGTGTTATTAATGACATGTATCAAAACAGTAAGTATTAGTCACTTATTACTTCATTGGATAATTGCCACTTGTTTTAGAGAAACACATTACGTTAGATTCATTATGGCAAACGCTTGCAGTTCGTGAGATTTTTAAGGGAAGTAGATAGTCATTGTGGAGAATTATTCGGAATATTGAATTTAAGTACCGCAAAGATGACCCTCATCGTGGTTTATTGGAAATATTCCAAAGTGGTGGACTAAAGAAGTTGCATTTGAAAGAGATGATGTAGCACCACTAACTATAAACTTCAACGACATGGACGATGACGGCGATAGCATTTTAAGTGATTCAGATTCAGTAGCTTATAAAGTTTGTTATGTTAGTTTTACTTGTGTTACGCATTCTTTGTTACATAAATAGTTTACATTAGACATCTGTTCAAGCTAGACCTTGCAGAAGTTCTTCAGTTGATATAATTATTGCATAATAAAGTGCTTACTGGCACAGCTATGAAACAATAACTGCAGTTGTAATAATAAACAGCACTATTAAGTTTTGAATAGGTATGTATTTAATATTTTATATGTAAAAGCTGGGTTATGTATGTAGGGAACAAATTATTGTTTAAAAATTATACAAGTTGTTGAATTATTTTCACTTCAGGGATATATGTTTTCCTTGTTAAACGATGAATAAACATTGAACGTGTTAAAAATCGGACTAACTACTTGCACAAATTTTTCAGTTGATACAAATATTACCCAGTTACGTAATAAAGTATTTGCTGACACATTTATGAAGCAGTAACTGCAGTTGTAATAAACAACACGTGCAGAGTTAGTAAGCAGTGAAAAAACAAAAAGAGAATTTAATATTTAATTATGCAAAAGTTCGGTTATGTATATACATCACAAACTAATCTGTAGAAATAGAATCCATTTGAACAGTATGACAACATGGCAGTATCTAGCGCATGTAAGGTCACACCACTGATCCGTGAAATGAACTATAGTAATAAACATGCAATAAATGTAAGGAATAAACCATCTCACTTCTTCTGCTGATTTTGGAAATTATTGAATACTAAATAACTTTGGTGATATTACTGGATCAATGCAGATGCTCTAATGTTTTTTTTTAGTAATAGACACGACAAGTGCTGTATCTATTAACCATAGGGTGGTGTTCCAGTTAGACACAAATTGTTGACAATTGATACAAACTGAAAACATAAATTAAACTTCAGTGATTTATCCAAGTTCTTTGCTTTAAAATTCCATTTTCACTGATAACAATCATAATAAAAATAGTAAAAAATAATCAATATAAAAGAAGTTTCAGTACTCTATGACTTATGAAGCATATGTGTGGAGCACAGATATCTGTAGAAGACAAAAAAAAAAGCAGAAGGGCAGGATACGTTCTAAGGCATTTTTGGGGAATAGTACAGGATATATTACAAGCAGAGATAGGAAGAAAAAGGTAGACCTAGATCGGACTATCGCACGCATATAGTGATAGATGCAGACTGTGCAAATTTCAGGGAAATGTGTAGATTAGTTCAGAATAGGAAACAATAAGGGTACGCGTCTAACCAAATCCTGGACTGAAGAAGATGATGACTATGACTTTAGAAATAAAGAATATTCAAATAAATTTTTATTGTTAAACTTGTTTCTGTAAATCATGTTCCGTGCTTGGTGCTTAGAGTAAAGTATCTAAATATTAAAGTATCTTGTGCTCTCATGAGAAGATACATCATTTTCATTTTAAAGTATTTTAAATATGTTATTGAAATTTATTGATAGTAAATGAAATCAATTTTAATAAAAGTTAAAATCTTAATAATTTTACATAAAAATTGTTCCATCATTGCCTGAAATAGACCTTGGTGGCAAAATTTTCAAAGCCATAATTTGATACAAAATACTATTACACAAGTGAGGAATGTCTAAGTTACTGATAAATATTACTTGACAATAAATTTTTAATGTTAATATATTTTGAGACAACTCAACCAGTTCTAGGGAATTTAAACAATTAATTTGACAAATTCATCTGTTATGCTTGTATGAACTGATTTGTAACATACTTGTTCCTCATAAACCATTAGTTTCAAAACCACATTATTAAATTAGTTTACAGCTTCATTTTTCTCGTGGCGTTCTTAAAACATAAAAATGCCTTAGCTTTTCTTTTCTGAATGTCTGTGAAGATTTTTTTGTACGTATAAAATTGTAGGTTTAAAATTTCACCTATTACTTTTTGGTAAAATAACTAATTAGTAGGAAAGAATTAACGTGTGAGAGCTTTTGTCAGACATCTTTTACAAACAGTACTATGTACGATTTAAAAGATATCTGACAAAAGCTCTCACACGTTAATTCTTTCCTAAAAATTAGTTATTTTACAAAAAGTATTAAGCGAAATTTTACAAACGCTTGACAAAAGCTCTCACATATTGATTTACTACTGATAAATTTTATTTTGTGTAAATACGAGATGCGCATCTCGTATCTAATGTACTAAATTGTTCATATCACCTAATTGTTTGCTTTGAAATAGTAACCCAAAATTTATTTTCTTTTAGTTTGTTTGTACAGAATCCTTTATTTATTTTTATGTGTTAATAGATAATCGAGGGCGATCTACTTTATTTTTTGTTTCTTTTTTGGTATGTAGGCAAATCCCCTCACTCTCCGCGGTTGATAGTTAGCTTAGTATTTACTTTTCTTCCGGCTATGTCTAGGTACGTAGTATAAATGTCCTGGCGTGGGGCTGCAAGTCTGTTTTAGTGAATTTTTTTTTGGCTTCGATTTAGTCTTGGCTAATGTTCGCTTTGATTTTGGTTTTCGTTAATTTGGGCTCCGATTTTGTTTCGTGTATCTTTGGCTCTGATTGGGCTTCGCTTAATTTCTGGCCCAATTTTTGTTTGTTGATACTGCCTAATTTCCTATATTACCCGCATTTCTCGACCTGATGCTACTTGTTTTTCCTTCCTTTATGTTCGAACTGTTATTTCCTTTTTTCTTTTGGCTTTTTGCAGTCCCCCCACGTGCGGTTCGATCTTCTTAAATTTTAGTTTTGTTTTCTATCCTAATCGCTCAATATTATCGGTTGGTTAATTTCAGATTATTGGACTTGTGTTTTTGCCAATAATCCTAGTCCATTGAAAACCAGTTAACATTAAATACTTTTGGGCATTTGTTAAAGGACTAAAGAGGAAAAATGGTGTACCTGCAAATATGGAGTATAATAGCACAGTACTTGACACACCTCAAAGTATCGCAGAGGCCTTTGCCAGGCATTTTCAGTCTGTTTATTCTGAACACTCTTTGAAGCCAGTGTTTGATAAGTTTTCTCTCAATCGGTCTGTATCCCTATCTCAACACTGTTTTACATTCGAAGAAATTATTGCTAAAATTAAGACACTAGATACAAAAAAGCGAGGTGGCCCGGATGGTATTCCTCCACTTTTACTCGTTAAGTGTAACAACTCTTTAGCGAAGCCATTGTGCTATCTTTTTCAGAAGTCTTTTAATCTTGGTATTTTTCCTGATTGTTGGAAATGTTCAGTTCTGTTCCCTATTCTTAAAAATGGTAACAGACACCAGATAACCAACTACAGAGGTATCTCACTCATGTGCATTATACCCAAATTAATGGAAGCAATTATAGCTGAAGAGTTACTACAGGTTTTTCGGTTAACCTTTCTAGAAGAACAGCACGGATTTATTAAGGGTCGGTCAACGGCTACAAATTTAGCTGTGTTTCAAGATTTTATAATAAACTCCATGGAAAGTGGCTATCAAGTTGATGTCATATATACAGACTTGGCCAAAGCCTTCGACAGTGTTTCTCATGTTTTGCTATTTGAAAAATTGGAATATCTTGGTGTATTAGGTAAATACTTATTATGGATTGCTTCGTTCCTAACAAACCGACGACAGTTTGTTCAGTTGGGTAATTCGACATCTCAAGAGTTTTATGTTCCCTCTGGTGTGCCACAAGGGTCACACATTGGACCAGTATTATTCTTGTTATTTGTAAATGATGTGGCTTCATGTTTCACTCACAGTAAATTTCTAATGTACACTGACGATATAAAATTCTTTGCCTGTATCAAATCCATTGAGGACTGCTCCAAGATCCAAGTCGATTTAAATAACTTCTTACAATACTGTGATAATAATCTACTGAAAGTTAATGAAAGTAAGTGTAAGGTCATGAGATTCACTAAATGTAACAAGCTCGTGAAGTTTAATTATACCATTACGGGTGTAATCCAAACCGTAGAGAGTATTAGTGATTTGGGAATTATTTTTGACTCAGGTATGACTTTCGCTAAACAAGTGGATAATGTTGTGCTTAAAAGCAACAAGATGTTGGGTTTCCTACGAGGTGCACCATACACTTTAAAACATTCATCCAATTATAGTTTTATTCAACAGCTTAGTTCTTAGCATATTAGAGTATAATAGTATTATATGGGCACCATCCTATAATTGCTATAATTCTAAGTTACAAAGAGTGCAAGACAGTTTTGTTAAATACGTCTTATGGAAACATCACTTTCCTTATAAGGAGGTGCCCAGGTCCACTCGTTTGTTGCTGGTTGGTATGAAAGATCTCACCTTCAGAAGAAACTTGGTCAAGGCAGTATTTTTATATAAATTGGTAAATGGTCAAATCGATTGCTCACCTTTATTGGATATGGTTTTTATCCATGTCAACAATAAGGCTACACGCAACAGTAATTTTTTTGAAGAACGTTCTCACAGAACTAATTATGGACGATCTGCCTTTATCGATCAAATAACAAGAGCATTTAATAAGAGCAATAGCAGGGATATTTTTGGTATCACTATAACTAGTTTTAGAAATGGAATTTCCTGGTGATTTTTTTACATCAATTTAGATAGGTTTTTTGTGTAGTTTTCTGTTCTTTGTCTATTTACCGTTATATTTTTATTGTATTTTGTGCCAATTAGGAGTTTTGTCCTGTAGATGCACTAAATAAATAAATAAATAAATAAAACGCTGGTGCCCAACATTTTTTCTTTCCTTCCCTCTCTGTATATTTTGTTCTCCCCGTCAAGTCTAGAGTTGGCTTTATTCTACAATTTTTTTTCTTTTATTCTACAGCCCTATTCTATTTTGTTGTTTCGCTCCTATTAGTGTTCCCGAAGTTTATCCGTCGGATATGTTTTAAATTGTCCTGTATTCGTAACAATTTTCTTTTCTTTTGGCTTCTCTTGAGTTACAGTTAGCCTTTATTTAGTTACTTTCGACCTATTTCTTTCTTGTTCGAATTCAAAATTACTCCTTTCTTGGCTTCCTACCAAGATCCTCCTGTGTGGGAGTGAAACTTGAAATTTTCTGGTGTCCCGAACACTCTTACTGTACATGATTTTTTGAGACTGGTTGAAGAACTCCGACAAACTCATCATGTGTTGGAATTACAGTTATTTGAGTCTGCAGTGGATTTGTTTAAGTCAAAAGCATTACTTTGGTATCGTGGTTATCGGCATAGGTCTTCTGACTGGAAGTCGTTGTCCAATTTACTGATTCATCATTTCGAACCCCCGGATTTTGCTTATAAGTCTACTACTATTGAGAAAAATACTTTTACTTCACATGACCGAGTTGTTAAGGTTTCTCCTACACCTACGGGTAGATCCGATACTTCTTGCATATGTTCTATTGTTCTTTCTCCTAGTTCTACTTCTACTCGTCAGGTCGTATGCTTTAATTGCAACAAACTTGGTCATGTTTCGACACGGTGTACTAGTCCTCAAGTACTTCATTGTTATAGTTGTGGATATAAGGGAGTTACTCGCCACAACTGTCTCGACTGTCATCCTACTACTACTACTAATAGGTCTTCAAATCATACTTTAAATACTGTCCCCACCTCTAAGTGCCTAATTTCTTCTGCTTCGCACTCTACATTCTCTTCTGTACCTCATCTAGGTCATCCGGCTACTACTACCAAAACATACCCTTCTTCGGCCAATATAACTTCGAACAAAAGTTCATCAGTTTCTAGTTCTACATACTTTTCTACTCCTCTTTCTGCTCATCATACATATTCACTTCTACCCCAAACTGTGCCTCCACCACCATTAAAACCCATACTTCGAATTCGTGACTTGCAGGTAGCTTCTCAAGTGTTTGTTCCTGCTTTCTTAAACGATTCTAGTCAAGAAATTCCTGTCGTGTCTGCAAGCACAAATGTTGCAAAAGTGACGATCATTTCTAATTTAGTTAGCAAAGGTCCTGTTGAAGTCCATGGACCTGTATCGTTAATGGCCATTGCCGTTTTTGTCAAAATTTTACATGTTCCTGCTTTCTTAAATGCTTCTACTCAAGAAATTTCTGTCGTGCCGGCAATCACAGCCGTAGCTGAAGTGAGGATAATTTCTAATAAGGATAGGGAAGGTCCTGTTGAAATTAGGGAACCCATAGCTGTCATGCCTATTGCTGTCATTGTCAAAGTTTTACCTGATCCTGTTTCGTTATCTACTACTGTTAAGGAATCAGTTCCTATTGTCTGAAGTTTTGTCTGTTCCTACTCCGTTGTCTAACAGTGATGCAATCTTACTTGATTCTACTCCTTTATCGGACGTTGATGGAACGTTTCCTACTTTTACTCATTTTTCTCATGCTGACAAAATGCTACTTGCTTGTGTTCTTTTAGCTAAAATGGGTGAAATCCTAACTAAGGTCCTGTTATCTAATGTTGACAAAGGTCAACCTGATTCTATTTCTTTATTTATTGTAGATGAAGTTCTTCCTGATGCTGTTTGCTATTGTAAAGTTGATGAACTCCTGCCTGGTTGTGCTCCTTTTCCTAAGGTGGATACTCCTACAGCCAATGCTGTTTTCGTTCATAACTGTGATACTTCTAGTCCTTTATCTAACATAGTTGAAATTTTATCTACTGCTGTCCCTCTATCTCACGTAACTGAAGTGTGCTCTGCTTGTGTCTCTTTTTGTAGGGTTGATTCTTTTACAGTCGATACGTTTTCTTTTTCTACCGTTGACTTTCTTATCTCCAATCCTAACAACAAACAACTTTCTTCCTTAACTCGTTTCGAGTTTCCTAAACTACCCTTGCCGTCTCCTGTACTGCGTGCTACAATACATCCCCTGCCGTCCCTGTTTTGCGGAAAACTGCCCATAAGAGGCATAAATTTGTCTATACTGATTCCGAACTGGAAGATGTGGGTCGACAAGTCCTAGTGTCCTTGATCTCGTTTCGTTCTCCTTCTAGCGGCGTAAACGCCTTAAGCCCAATATCTAGTCCTCGAGGTTCAGGTTGGGCGCCAGAAATTATGCTACATACCTAGACGTAGCTGGAAGAAAAGTAAATACCAAGCTAACTATCAACCACAAAGAGTGGGTAGATTCGCCTACATACCAAAAAAGAAACCAAAAAAAAAAGTAGATCGCCCAAGTTTATCTATTAACACATAAAAATAAATAAAGGATTCTGTACAAACAAACAAAAAGAAAATAAATTAAGGGTTACTGTTTCAAAGGAAACAATTAGGTGATATGAACAATTTAGTACATTAGATACGAGGTGCGCATCTCGTATTTACACAAAATAAAATTTATCAGTAGTAAATCAATATGTGAGAGCTTTTGTCAAGCGTTTTTAAAATTTCACCTAATACCTTTTGTAAAATAACTAATTAGTGGAAAAGAATTAACGTGCTTGAGCTTTTGTCAGGCATCTTTTAAATCGTACATAGTACCGTTTGTAAAATTAACCAATCAGTATAAAAGAGTAAGTGTATGTCTGTCCAACATTTTTAACAAAGGTATCTCACACCTGTAGAGCGATAATATCGCTTAGCAGCAACGAACAATAGTTCTACAATGTCACTTAGCTACACCAAACATTGATACGAAATATGCCAGTGACACACACAAAAGAAAACGAGTTGCATACCTGCAGGTGTCCGGATACTTAGCCCGCAATCCGGCGGGGGGTGAGTCAGCAACGTCATGGTCGTCAGGATACATTTACCCTGCTACCATAACTGCAGCAGTGGTCTATGGACAAAAGCAGTTGGTCTACAGACCAAAGCAGTTGGTCTACAGAAAGAAAGAAGTCATTTGGCCTCCAGCTAAAAAAAAGCAATACATGCAAGACACCTCCTAGTTGTCGAACAAAAAAAAAACAAACATGCATTGATTTTGAAATACGATGACGAATACTGTAGAAAATATTTCGACGTACAAGCTGTAGAATCAAATTATCCTGACACGGTCCGCTTGAAAAATGTTAGGCGAGCACTTTTCGCAAAAATACACCCTCGTTCGGATGAGAGGTAAAATGGAGGTCCCGTGTGTGAGTGTTGTCACGCACGTTAAAGATCCCTACCTTGCTTAGAACAGCAAGGATTCGGCAAAATTCAAAATTTTCCGGAAAAACTCGCTTCCGGCCGAATGAACCGGTTTTTCGTAGTGGACTTATCAACAAGTCTTTACATTGGAACAATAGAAAACCCATTCAATTCAGCGTACGAATCGTATACTGCAAGATAACAGGTACCATTGAAACAGGATATAAACCTGGGTTTAACTCGTAGCATAAACTTGTCGACCTTAATTAACAAGTCTTTAACATTGGAACAATTTGTAGAAAGCGCATTTATTCGATCGTATTATGTTGAAGGATTTAACCAAGATAACAGGATACCAAAAACAAGGACATAAACTATTTAACTGTATTGAATAAACTTGTCGTTCGAAATAAATAAGTTAAATGAAAATTTGCAGAAAGCGTATTTATTATTAATGATGTTGAAGGAATTTAACAGATTACCGGATACCTAAAACAAGACATAGACTATTTAATTTATTGAATAAATTTTCGTTTTAAGAGCAAAAGGGATATGAGTTGAGGAATTTATTCGAGAGCGTATTTATGATTAATTATGTTAAAAGATTTAATCATAGCAACGGAATTTATTCGAGCGGATATTGAATTAACCAGGGAAATTTTAAAGCAAAATTGGAACGTAACAATTTAGATTTGTTAACAATACTGTCATCAGAATATATTAATAATACAACAGTTCCATTACTATGTGCTCTAGTCAAGGTTAATAACTTAGCCAATTAGAGTGTACTACTCTCATGTCTGTTTTACGGGAAAAATAATAAACATATGATAAAATATAAGATGATTTAAAGTTTCAATTTTATCCGCTCTTGTACTCCTTGGTATAACTAGTAAAGTTTGATAGAAATCTCCACATATTGTTAATGTTCATCCTACCAACTAATTTTGGTTTAAAATTGTCCAATGTATGATAAAAAAAACCAGCACTTAAAACATTTGGTCATTGTAAAATTATCTCATACTATCAAAGATTATTTTAAAGATACTTTTCCGAATGAAAACATTTTGTTGTTACAAATAGCATCACAGACTAGGATAATTTGGTGAATAATTCAACATCGGGTGGTTTGTTTTTATTCCTTGTAATAAAGCAGACCCAATCCCTGATGATGTCGATGTTAATACACATTTTGCAATGAAAAATTTTCTAGAAAAAAACTGTTTAAAATGTTTTTATAAAAACATCATTAGAAAAGAAAATGGCAAAAGCAACTGTTGCCTACAGGATTATACACAAAACACCACTCATCAATTGACACTGATCTGAAAGAATATATGTCAGATGGTAGTAACCTTTTTTTGTCAGGGGCAAAACAAAAATTTAATAAGGACCATAAACTGAAATAAAAATAATTAATATTAATCATATTTGTTTGTAAAAGAGGGTGTCAATATGTAAGAACGCATAGTACAACAATAAAAGCCTACAATTAAAACAAATACATATCGTCATATAGTATACATGCTGCTTTCCAGATTAGTATCTATAATCCTTTATATTTAATTGCATGAAATTCATTTAAAAAATTTGCTCACATCAAAAAATTCTGCCAATAAAAAAACATTTACATATAAAATTAATTAAATTTCGATAATAGTCTGTGAACCACGTATGTCATTTAAAAGGTTCTTCACAAATCTGATTTTGTTACAACAAAAATACTTTAAAAAGATATTACATGAGTGCATACTTAATGGGGAAATTATTCTGTTCTGCACATACATATTGAGTTCATTTAAGTAATTGGTAATATTAAACAAAAATGTAAAATTAGATAGCGGTGTATCATATAACGATTGAACGTGTTCGGGTCTCTCCATATCTATAACAAATGTGTGTTTTTCTTAACTAATAAAATGTTTGCCCTTACTGAACCTGTGAATTCTACTATGAAAAATGATATCTTCATATTTCTTTTTAAAACTGTGCCGTCACATGTAAAATTTTTAATAATTATGCACAGACGCTTTCTTGATAAACAATATAGAGAAATGTGAACAGATTATTAATGTTAATATTTCTCTTTGAAAATGTTGACTCTATTTTACCTACCACTGACTTTCCTTAACTATCATTCAAACTACCCCAATCTAACCACAATATTAAACAACGTATGCTATTAAATGAATTATTAATTAGTACAACACTGTCAATATTAATCTTCAGTAATAAATTATTAAGTTAAGGTAGTAACAATATGATTTGAAGAGTACCACAAAAGTTTTGACCAAGGCAATATACAACAGATGCGATGAAAGTTGAGTAATATCGAAACAATGGTTAACACATGGACTAGTTACAATTACAAAATGAGTAAGTAATTATTATTTCAAATACAGCGTAAAGTTCAATAATTAACAGCAGCATTAGAATGTTATACGCTGTAAGATTACCTGTTGTGATATATCTGATTGGTTTTGCATACTGGTGATCGATCACAAACAAATTCAGGAGTAAGCTCTAGCCTAGTATCAAAACATCTAAGTACTGTACGAATTTTGTGAGTATGTTTTTTATAATTTATTTTGACTATTCAACTGATGCATATGTATTAAAACAGTAATACCAAAGTATATATAAATCGGCCAAGAATGATTTAAATTTGTATATTTCCTAGAAATTTCAGGGCCTCTACTACAAGTATTTCAAAATTTGCAATATTTGATACTTTGGGTTTGCTGAACTTGCAATTGTATAAATTTTTAATCCAGATATCTCAAGATTGATGTGCAAATTAAAATCATACTTCATCAATGAATGTTATATCATAAGATACTTACAGAGGATGTTTTGGTGCTGGCTTTTGCTGCTTCTCGTTGCTGCCACCTCTTATACAAAGCAAAAACTGGAGTAGTTCCCTCTACCCAACTAATCAGTCCACTCCGTGGCCCCAAAGGAATGACAGGATAATGTCTCGCTCTGTAAACATTATGTGATCCTCCATCAGATCCTTGAGCCATCATGGTATTTGCTATACTCAAAAACTGCATAATTCTTTCGTCCAAATGAAGATCTTCCAAGCCTTTAAAAAGATATGGATAGCTCTGCCCATCAGAGCCGTAAAATATAAGTTTCTTAGGTTTGGTTTTTGTAGGCAAGATAGAAACGTGATTTGATAAACTTGCTATTGTGATACTGCCTTTAGATGACGAACTTAATCCAGGCATGGCAATGACTGTATCTTTCAAACCAGCTAAAATTGGACTTATGTCTTGCATTTTTAATGTATAGGCAGTTCGTTTATGTGCTTTCTGTTGAAATTTACTCTGAAGCAGTTTTATATGTTGCCAAGATTCTGATGGTTTATCTGGGTGATCAGGGTTTTTAAGCTTTTGTATAACTTCCACAACTACATCTGTATAACGTTCCTGGAATTGTTTTTCATGAGGAGTTTCAGAATCAACACTTGTAACTGACTGCAACTGTTCAAGAATAAATATAATAGGCTTTATTATAATACGATATTTTTCTGTAATCAGTGACACTTTTTCTTCTTTATCTAAATTTGTATTGTTATTCACTTTTTCAATTTCAACCTCCAATTGGATTTCCCTTTGCATAATTTCAGTATTGTACTGAATCAGAGTTCCTAACCACAACTCATCCCAAAGAAGGGTAATGCGTCTTAGCTCTTTTACTAGCAACTGAACTTGTGTTATAGCTTCAGGTGCTTGTTTACTTAACGTTTCTACCATTGATTTAAAGCAGGATTGCAACACATTTTTAGTTTCTTCACTATCACTTTCATAATTATCTTCAATTATTTCAGTTAGGTCATTATCATCATTAGCCTCATTAGTTTGGGAAAAGCAATCTTTGGGTATTGATATTTCAGAAAAGTCAAACTTAACACCACCTTCTACTGCTCCAACAACAGCAGGAAAAGTAATTAAGTGTGGTGCATCTTCGGCAACGCGACATAAAAACTCTGAAACTCGTTGGCGTACATATGGTTCAGGATGATTCAAACGTGAAAATAGTTGTGGAATAATAACTTTCCATGGATGAGTAGGTGTGGTTGCTAAACCCTTCTCTAAAACATTTTGTAATTCTAAAGCATGTTTAACAATTAAACGTAATAGTCTCAAAGTAGCTGTTATAGTATTACACTCACTGCTTTTGTTAATATTTTCAGAGTTTGTAACTAGATGCAAATATTTAAAATAAGCATCAGCACTTAATTCATAATAGGCATAGACACGCTTTTGTACTTTTCTCCAAATTCGAATTAATCCTTGTAGTTGTTCTTGCTCAGAAAAATAAACAACCGACTGCAATTTGTCCTCAACAATTTCGCACATATTCGAATCATTTGGATCTATATCATCTTCATTGCATGTAGGACGTAATAATAAAATTGCAAGAATTTTTTCGAAATCGTCGGCAGATATGTCCCCTGGTAAATAATTTCTAACTTCCATTTCATCCACATCAGTAAACGTATTATTAAAATCTAAAGTTTGATCCACTACTTTACGACCCCATCGATAACACCATGTACCAAATGCATACCAATTTTTAGCTAGGTTCATACATTGCTGTACACTAAATTTTAAAAGTTTTCCTACAGCAACTTCGTTTGTTGGTAGACATGTTGTGCCAATATGCTCATTCAATCCAATTTCAGGAAGTACCATTAACAGCTTGACTAATGGACTACTCATTTCGGTTAAAGATATATGCTACAAAATAAACCATTATTAAACTTTATTGATACCATAAAAACAAGCTTTAACAATAATTATAGAACATAGCCATAGCCCATCAGTCATTAGACATGTCAACAAGCTTCATTTCTCAAAACTGACATAAAAAAATCTTAAATAATCTGTTTAAACATTGCAGTAATTAATAAATCTTTAAGTATGCATTAAGATTTTCTTTGAAGTTCACTCACTTAAATATAAAAATAAAAAAAGTATATAAATGCAGTTGCTGATGCACAAAACAGCATAAAGGCATTCAGAAGAATCAAGCTGTAATGAGGGGTTAGTGGTAAAAAATATAGCAGTCAACAGATACTTAAATTTTAGATTTGTGTAAGACTATGTCATTTAAAATCGAAGATTGATGTGAATGCCTTAAAGTTTGACTGAATTCTTTAAATATATTTTTTGGACAATCCCATTCACGAATAAAATTTTTATTTCTTGGTACGGGAAACTGTATCTATTTATGCACATAAAGCACTTCCACAAACTTACCAAATTCTTGTTATAAACATTGTAAATGCTTAATTTTGTACTTCAAGCCTTCATGGAACCCGGCATGTTATTTGTTCGTACAAGTTCAAATAAAAAAAAAGGGAGTATGTGCCACAAATAAATTGGCAAACATTCTTCCTGACATTCATCCCTTTTGAACCAACCTTAACACACACAGATGCCGCCAAAAAATTTCATACTGACAAAACAAAGGAACTCCACAGGATATGTAGCAATATATCCTTTCAAAAACTTCCCGAAATTTTCCTGGTAAATTTATACATTTTACCGAAACATTTGTTTAAAAAAAAATACAAACTATTAAACAGCAAGCTTTTTTCCCTAGTTACAGTGTACTTTTAATGTTTCTTATTTTCATTTAAAGTATCTGTTTGTTTTAGTGCCTTCTCTACAATTTTTCTATTCATTATTTGTAAATCTTGTAAGTGTCGATATGCCAATCTCTTCCTCTAGGCATCTGCAGCACTATTCAGTGTGTCTTTTTTTGAATTGACAAAGATATGTGTTGCTATGAGAAAAAGTAGCCACCAGCTTTATTATGTATAATAGGTTCAACCTATAATCACCAGCCCATAAATACCCTACCTAGAAATGATCAAAACGTTCCTTTCTAGAGTATCCTGTTAATTTTGTAATGGTGTGAAGGAACTGACTAACCATTTTTTTCTCTTTGCAAATGTTCAGTCTTTTAGCAGCTTTCTTTACACTGAAAAATATATATTTCTTTACTTTTGCCATTGCTATGGCCTTTTTAATTGCATTTTTGGTGGCAATCTCAAAAAAAAAACCGGTTGCTTGAACTGCTATTTTCTAATGAACCAATGCTACACTAATTCTAAGACAACCATCGCTGATGAGAGTGGTAAGGAGCATTTCAACTCCGGAATAAATATGGAGCAGACCTTGAGTTTGTTTCTTCAACAGAGAGATTCTTATATGAAGTATTAAGAACTTAAAATTACTGCCCTAAGAGTGGACCGCAAGAGACTCCAACTGAGAGCACTGATGTGACTATGGACTTTGATAAAGCAAGTCTAAAGAATAAATTAATAGATAAAAAGTTTCAACAGGTGGCAGTTGATACGCCACTTCTAGTGAACGATGAAAATGACGAGCTTGTGCAAATGCAAGTAATAAATAGACACAAAATGTCGCATTGTTTAAATGTAATAAAACTAGATAAAAACTCAGTTGATAACTGTAAAAAATCTACTAAATGTGGCGAAAAAACTAAAATGATAAATAATGTGACTACAGGTATAAAAAATAAGTGCCAGAAATCACCTGAAATGAGGTATCTTAAAACTGGTGATAAAATCACTGCTGGGGTTAAAAACAATTGGAAAAAGATAATTCAAACAAATAGGCGTAGTGAGTACAATAAACCTATTGTAGGAACAGCTACTTCATCAGCACTTAAAGTCTCATATTCTCATATTTTTAAGTTACATCCCAGCACAAACAAAATTGATGTTGTTGAATTACTTAAACCAATGTTTCCTGAAGTGGTTTGTGTTCAAATCAAGTCAAAGCACCCTAGGCGTCGTTTAAGGTTTCTGTCTTCGAAGCTAATAAAGAAGCGATTCGAAACCCGGACTTATGGCCTAGTGGTAGCTGTATAAATACTTTTTTTCAGCACAAAACAAAACCTGGTGCATACATAAATTATAGTGATTGTGTAAAGGAGGGGATTGTAGAAAAAGAGGGTTTAAATTTAAAGATTGATACAAATGGTGTAAATTGCACAAGCAAGTTTATTTTTAGAGTATTTCATTCGAATATTGGTGGAATTAGAAATGGTTTAAAAATTGTTAGAGGTGTTACAATGCCCAGAGATGGTGTGCTTGTCCGAAATTTTTTGTTCTAGTGAGGAACTGTTGGTAATTATATTGCACAAGTACAAATTAGCTGCAAAGTTTTGTAGAACTAGTAAAAGGGGCGGTGTTGCTATTTTTGTTAAAGAATACATTGAGTTTAGTGCTGTATCTCTACCCATCGCAGCGGTGGAATCTGATTTTGAATATGCAATGACAGAAATTAAGGTGCAAAATACACCTTTGCTAATAACCTGTATCTATAGCGTGCCTGGCTCAAAATCATTTCAGAATTTTGAGAGTAACTTGAAAAATTTCCTAAGTATAGTAAATGACAAAAATAACATCCATATTATTTGTGGTGATTTTAATGTAAATTTTGACACGAGTATAAATGATTCTAATGCGGTCAAAATCTGTCACCTATTTGCTTGTTATGGCCTTACGCCTTGTGTAAAAATGTACACTTGGGTTCAAACCCGAGGTATGTGTACCTCCAAAACCATTATTGATAATATATTTACAAATTGTCGTGCTAACATAGCTAGTGTTGAAGTGGATATAAGTGATTTATCTGATCATTACTCACAAACTGTGTATATTAGTTTGGATGGTGACGGCAAGAAAAGTTGAAAAAGTACATCAGAAGAAATGAGAAATTTTAAATCTGACGAGGGTATTCTGAAATTGAGGGATTTGATGTTCAATATAAAGTGGACAATTATTCTTTCTGGGACCCATAATCTAAACACAAAGTTTGTCCTTTTGGTTGATGTCGTAAATAAGGCTATCCTTGATGCATTTCTTCTTCATGAGTTAAGACAAAAAATATGCACATGTAGGAAAAGGTGGTTAACTCCTGGTATTATTAAAAATGGTAAATATCTTAGATGTCTACACTGGTATTGTAAAAGGGGCACTAGTTTAGACTTACTTATGCACTATAAAAGTATGTTACATCAACATAAAACAGATATAAAAGCTGCTAAAAAACACATATCCTCCTATATTCTCAAGCAGAAAATAGAAGTGCTTGTGTCTGGAAAATAATTAAATCTGAAGTAAATTCAAATAAGGTTTCTTATCCTAAGAAGTTTTTTAAAGAAGTATTCGAATACATTTTGAGTATTCGGTACTCGGTATCCGAGTACATTTTCATTGTATCCGTCCCAACTATGATCAGATCATAAAATGATAATGGGAGACCATATCTGATAAGCAAACACCTGCACAAACCGGAAACTCAAGAACTGCATAGTGAAAATCCGCTTACGAAATGTTTTATATGAAAGGAAATTTTGAAATCCACGAACATTAAAGGACCGTTATGAATTTAAATATTTATGTTAGTGGGCACATCCTCAAAAATCAATATTGCTCAGGTCAATTTAAATTTGGTGCTTGCTATTGACTGCTTATTTTACATTAATAAAAAATACTATCATTTAAATATACTTACGGCATTTTGTTCATTACTTTGTAGCCAGTATGCCAATTTTAATAATATTTGGCTACTGATTTTTCGCATATCTTGATTGCAGAATAAATCGGCATTTTTATAAATAGCAGTACAAGCGGCAGCGCAAAGATTAAAAACAAGCTGTTTATTCTCATCACTTGCATGTAAGAGTTTAATGGATTCTTTTACGGCTTTAGAAACATCTAAAGAACAAGTGCTAAGTTCGCCAGTTTTCTGCATTAGAAGATTTCCAATATTCTCCATTGTTAGTAATTTGCCAAAAGTTTCATTTTTAAATATATCTTCATGAGCTAAAAATTTGTTAAGATGTAGACAGGCAAGAGTAAAGTTTCCTTCTTTTCTTGCTGCTTTTATTATTTGTAATCGCAAACGACTACAAAATGAGTTAAAACCAGGATTATGATGATCCCTGGAAAAGTATTCAGACCACCAAAGGATTTTCAATAGAATTGTAGAATCTATTTTTTCAATATCATTTTCAAAGTTCTCAGAGACTAAAAATACATTACTTGCTAACGACTTGTTTAAAACAGTCTTTAAACCATTAGCAATATAGTGCATTAAAGAAAAGGTTGGTAGTAGCTCTGATGGTAATGTCAATAAATTATCTTGGAGACCTTCCTGAATTATATGCAAATCCTCATTTACTTTGGTTAACAGCGTACTGTCTTCAGGAGAATCTATGTTTAAAGCAATATTGTATAGGTGACTTTCTGTGTTACGTAATATGCAATAACTGCTCCAACTATTGGAACCTTCATCATCGTACCACTTATTTAGTTTATTTATAGAACGCATCGTCTCTACATCAGATAAAGCCTGTGCACAATCGCTGTTTACAGTAATAAAAGAATATTTCAATCCATTTTCGTTATGGCCGAATACACTACACTGTTTTTGCCAAGCTACAAGATCACTCCAATTATTCAGTTCTTTGTAACAATTTGTAATCTGGTTTGATACAAAACTATGTACCTGAGGGTCTAATTCAGTACTTGCTGTTGAGGACGATTCAATAATTTCCTTATAATTTTGAGCTGCAATTTCATATCTCTTACTTGCTTGATCAGCAGCATGCTTTACCCAATCAAACTTAGCTTCAGAAATTCTTTTACACCAGCTATATAAGCCACAAATTGCTTCACTCTCTCGTAAATTTAAAAGAGCTAATGTTACATACATAACTGTTCGCTCAAACTCAAAAGTTTTAATTTTCTTACAGGTTACCAAATGTTTTAAAAGTTCTTGGCCATGCCTAAGAGCTATTGGTGACTGACCAGCATGTAAGGCAATATGCATTATGACTATGCGGATTCTTGTTAGCCATTCCTTACAAGTACTTGCATTGGTATGGAAAAATGCACGCACAGGTTTTGAAACAGGGGGCATTGCTATAGCACATCCTTCAGCAGCATTGTAAATACATTTTTCCAAATGTTCCATAAACTGCAACAATAATCGTACACGTTTCTGACTTGGTTCTGCTATACTGCCAGAGTCCTGTAACAAAAAAATTGTATAGCAATCAATCAAAAACAGATTAAATATTTTTAAAAAAAAGTTGCACGCTCATATCAAAGAGTAAGAAAAGCCATCTTTCCAGTAATCCTTCACCATAAAGTACATACAGAGTACTGAACATACGCTTTCTTATTTATATCAGATACATATGTAAAGAAATTAAGTTGATGATGGCTTTAAAGAAACGAAACGTCGTAGCAAAAATTTGACGGTACTCCTTTATAGAACATTTCATATGATACAACTTTTTCCTTTGCCATTTTTTATATCTTTTGAAATAAAATTCTTAGATGCCACAGATGAAAAAAAAATTTTTGGAATAGCCTGTATAACTTGCGACCAATAAGTGATGTCAATTTTTTAATCCACCTTAATGTTCTCCCAAATGTGCAACTTTTTTTCTAATTTAACTCTTCTAACTCTTACTGGTTCCAAGATCGCAATGGTGCCAGTGATAAAAAAGGATCTGTATATATTATGTGATTAGAGATCATGGAGAGTCATATTACACCTTCTCATAAACATTCAATGTCGTAAACCTGAGAAAAAGTTAAGAAAAAGCTAATCATGTAAAGATTTACTTGCATAAAAACCGTAATTATCAGATAATTAATAATGAGAAGATCCTGTGAGAGATAGTTTGACGTATAAATAAGTCAATTAAAAGAAATTTCAAAATTTATTTGAGTAATCGAAAGTTTCATCCACATTTTGTTATCAAAGTCGTATGTATCAATTACATGTAAATGCATTGACATATTCTAAAAAGATTTTGATTTTACAATTAATACAAGGATTGTGTTCAAAATTTAGCAAAAAATAATAAGTGTAACTCTCCACTAAGGAATAGCAATGAAACTAATAATACTGTAAGAAATAGAGTAAATAATAAGTCACCCACATATTTACAATCTGATTTGACAAATGGAAAATATAGTTAACATTGCAGACCCCAGTGAAGATGTGCAAAAGGTTCGCGTTCATTGTACAAAAACATCATTATGCATAACTTGCGTTTTGCATAAAACAGCAAACACTACAACTTGCCGTCAGATGAGATAGTAATCAAAATATTAAAAGGAGGCATTGTTGCCACGTGTTCAATCATTTATCAGATACGTTAAATGATGAAAATTACATTATAAAACGAAAATTGATCGTTAGATTTACAGGCCTACCTAAGTGGGAAAATTAAAAAGATGAATTTATCTATGAATGTATTAGACAACATAATTATGTGAAGCTACACCTTTAATATCTTGCTGATATTTAACAGTAAATATAATTTTTGGTAATGAATTATCATTTTGAACAATTATTTATTACAAGTAGGTCTTTCTTACCAATCTGGAAATATGGCTTTCCACAAAATAACCATTATGTCAAATTGGCCGTTGAATATCAAGAACAGGTTTGGAATAAATAACAATTCAGGTTGCTGTATTACAGCAGGCTGATAATTTTCAACCTTGTTAGTACTTAAATTTTCTCCTTTAAAAAAGTAATTCTAACTTACTGCGACCTAAATAGTAATAACAATGCGAGAATTTTTCACGACTATCTGCTGAGCCAAATAATAATATATTATTCGTTATTGATCCACACGATACATCAATAAGTGAAACTTGCAACAGTGAAACAAATTCACAAAATAGAAATGAACTACTTAATAAAAAATCTATGTGTGCAAAAATATGAGAGTAAGAAATATTCGATAACATCCAACTGGCACACATACTAAACTGCTGAAAATTTTGATCAATGGTGGATATCACACACTGAGCTTCCTACAAATACAAGAACCCTATTACAAACACCTTAAAAAGTAAATGTTATTCAATTAAGCAATGGGTTCTATACTATCACGGCTGGTGTTAAAACTTTACTAACCACATTCTTTAATCTAAGCCATAGATATGTGCATATATTGCAAGCGATAAAATAAGATTTAAAACTTTAAATGTACAATAAATCGTTTGAAATAAATAAAGCCAAATAGCTAGAATACAAAGAACTAATTTAAATCGAAATGGAATACCGTATATGTAACGGAATAATTACACAAATTACAGGCAAATGCATGCAAATAGGCACTTGTTAGTATGGAATCACACATGAGACTTTAGATGCAAAGTAATCGTATAGTGCAAACAAATGTGTGCTTGTTGGTATGTAACTGAACAAGCTTTTGTAAAAGACATTTTCGTGGGTCAGCAAAACCACACAAATTGCATGCCAACGGATACTCATCTCTATGTGTTTGAATATGTTTTAAATAATTTTTTCGTAATGTAAAATAATCACATAAAAATTGCATGGAAATGGAAGTTCCTTTACATTGTAACATTTCTATTCTGCAAATCGATTTGTATTGGATTTGTGTGAATTCCTATTGTATGTGATGTTCAAGTTGCCTGTATTACATTTGGATTTGTTTATTATTATATGTGCATTTAAAATGGTTTTGTTTAGTGATAAGCAATTTTGTAGGTCGACCGTTTATTGAATCGCTCTCTATGGTGTAATGCTATTGACCTGGTTTGAATCGAATTGTTATAATTTTCGTATTAAGATATATTTTGAGTGCTCTATTTTAGAGATTTTTGTTCATGTTACGATATTTTAGGGTTCTCCGTTCTTTCTGTTAATCACTGATATACTCATCCCTTCATATATTCATACATACGTTTACATACATATTTTTTCCTTCTTTGTTTGGTTTTGGCCGTATTTGGATGTCCTGTTGGAGATTGAATAATTGAATTCGTAATCTGCAGAGAACAAGAGTGTACATCTGGAATCCTACCATATGGGTTTGAAAAAAATAGAAATACCAGTCGTTATCGCTTTCCTTGAGGTAGAACAACCGCCATCACATAAGTGATTTTAGTTTACAACATTATTGCATTTATTGCATGAAGTCAACCTAATTTTTAATGTTCTACATTAATTTGCATTACAGTTACGATTACGCTTAGAGCAATAAGTGGGCCAAAGCTCTGCCTGTTTTACTGAAATATTTGTGCATAACATTCACAAGTATTTATGTTCATTGCCTTAAATTTACAGTTAATTGATTTACCTAAATAATACTTATTAGCTTCGTTTTTACGTTGTATGCAAATGCGATTGGTACTATATGCAATTGCACTCAGTTATAATACTGTTTTATTATTTAACACACAACTTGAATTTAAAAGATATACTTTTTTTTGGAAAACAAAACTAATTTTTCATTCTATTGTACGTGTAAATTGAGTGTTTGTTCGAGTGTTTTCCTTCCTAAATAAGATTGGTAAATACCGTTGTCCTGCGATATACTGCATTTACTAAACATTAAGGTTCTTTACCAGTTACGTATTCGTGATTGACGTTGGTTATTTTAGTACGATCTTGCTGTATTACCAGGTCAGGAAGGTTGATGTGTAATTTCTGTATGGTGATCCTTCCTGGTGCCCTACCGAATTACTTATTTGTAATAGCTCTTTCCTTCGATGTTATCCATGATCACTCCTCTGAGCTACGCCCTGTACGCATTAGGCCTTGGTTAATAGCTATCACAGTCAATACCACCCGACCATTAGTTTGTTGTACGGTAACCTTGCGATATCCTGTAACCGCTAGTATTTTGAGGAGTGCAAATTGGTATTCGCATTGATGGTGTTTTTCTATTTTAGGAAGCGTGTTACAACATCTGGGAACAAACAGTCTTTTAGAGTACCTTTTGGAGATACTGATTAATCACATAAACATGCGTGCGTTTGGACGTTCGTTGGTATACAACAGCACGTCTTTGTAAAAAATTCTTTGTCATGCGGTATAGTTACAGAAATTACATGAAAATGAACGTTCATTAGCATGCATTAGTCATATATGTGTTTTTAAATTACTTTTTTGTGATTCGGAATAATCACAAAAACTGTACGCACATCAACATTCATTAGTATGTGGCTGCAAATGTATTTGTACAAAACCTTTTCGAGGGGTGGCATAATCACGCAAATTGTATGTGCATCGACATTCGTTAGTATGCGATAGCAAATGATCTTTTAGAGCGCTTTTTTTAAATGCGGAATAATTACACAAACTGCATATGAATGGACGTTCGTTGGTATACGACAGCAAATGTCTTGTAAAAGACTATCTTGATGCAGTAAAATCACACAAATTGCATGGAAGTGGACGTTCGTTAGTATGCGACAGCAAATGGCCTTTTAAGCTACGTTTTGTGATGCCACATAATCACACAAATTGCATGCACATAGACGTTCGTTAGTATGCGTTCCTATATGTCATTAAATGACTTACTTGAAATACAGAATGATCATAGGTATTAAAATTAAATGGATGATCGTTAATATGTGTACATGTATGTTTATAAACCAATTTGTTGTGATGCAGAATAATCTCACAATTTCATACAAATGGACAATTAATAGTATGCAGCTGCATATGGGTTTGCAAATGACTTCTTTGTGATGTGGCATAATTACAGAAATTGCATGCAAATTGATATTCGTTGGTATGCGTTCGCATATGTGTTTTTTTTAATTAGTTTCTTCCTGATGTGGTTGGTATTAAGCACACAAATTGCAACGAAATACACCATCGCTAGTATGCCACTGCATATGGGTTCGTAAATTACCTTTTTTTGATGCAGTATAATCACACGAACTGCATGCAAATGAATATTCATTAAAATGCATTAGTATAGGTGTTTTTAAATCATGTTTTTGTGATGCAGAATAATCACACAAATTGCAAAGAAAAAGATGTTCGTTAGTATGTAACTGCACATGGGTTTGTAAATAGTTTTTTTGTAATACGATACAGTCACACAAATTGCGTGCACATGGTTGTTCGTTAGTATGCGTTCGTATGTCATTTTAAATAACCCTTTCATGATGCGGAATAATCACACAAATCGCATGGAAATAGACAGTCATTAGTATGCATTTGTATATGTGTTTTTAAATCACGTTCGTTACTATGCGACTGCAAGTGGGATCGTACATTACCTTTCTGTGATGTGGCATAGTCACACAAATTGCATGCAAATGGACATTCGTTGGTATACGTTCGTATATGTGTTTTTAAATAATATCTTTCTGATGCAGTATAAGCACAGGTAGCCATAAGATCATATAAGACAATGTCTGTTTCCCAAGAGCCGATAATACAGGTTTTGTATTACGCATGGTGAAATTTATGCACATGGAAATGAGGAATACTTTTAATTATGAACAATATGTGTAGTTTTTATTATGCGTAATGCAATAATGTTTTGTTAGGTAGTGAAGAATATCACATTGTGTCTCTTACAGAAACTTGCTTCCTGATAGTGTTCTCAACAACGAATAATTTCCTAATACATTTACAGGGTATCGTTCTGATCGTAATTTTGTTCTAACTAATACCAAACGTGGTGGAGGGGTTTTGCTCGCCACCAATGTTAAACTTAAGACAGTCAAAATAGAGATTGATCAAGATATACTACATAATCTCCCGAAATATTTGGTAGGCATAAAATTGACTATAAACAAAAAGCAGTTAAATGTTTTTGCGATATATTCCACCCACACTTTCGTACCATGACTACCAACTATTGTTTGAAGAACTAGCTTTGCTAGATTATAATTATGGTCCAGATATATTATTTATTGGTGATTTTAATTTACCCAAGTTATCCACCATTTCATTTCATTCTTCTTTAATTGTAAAAATACCTATACAAGTTTGTGGAGCAATAAGTCTGGTTAGTTCTAGCTTACACACCTACAACTTTAACAAAGCCGATCTACATGGTTTATATGATGATCTACTGCACACTAACTGGGACAACTTGTATAATTATACAAATGTCAATCCAGCAGTGTGACTATTTTTATTCAATTCTGTATGACTTGTTCGATAGATATGTTCCTACAACACCACCTAAAAAAGATAAATATCCTCAGTGTTTCACAATTACCATTATTAAAAGTATTAAACGCAACTACTCTTTATCGGAAATTATACAAGAATTCTAATAACCCGAAAATTTATCAAGAATTCAGTGTCCTACATAATCGTTTCAAACAAGAAATTGGAATATTATACAAGTCTTATTTAAAGAACATAGAATCCAATATTAAATCGAATCCAAAGAAATTTTGGTCCTACATGTCATGCAAAAACAATGTGGCTTCAACTTCCTCACAAATGCAATACAATAACAATCTACTGAATACCAGAAATGACATAGCAAATGCTTCACACTGAGTTTTTTCGACCTTAAAATTCATTTCATCAAGAACAATACAAGATAATGTCACAATTACTCTCGAGTATATTTCGGAGCAGGATGTTCTTTATGCTGAAAAAAGAATAAAGTCCAACATGACAATGGGGTCGGATATGATTCCTGCTCTGCTAGTACGTGATTGTGTAAACATATTTCTCACACCCTTGGATTTTTTGTTTAACCATGTCTTGAAGATCAAAACTTTTTCCTCTATATGAAAACTGTCTAAAATATCCCCATATCCACAAAAATGTCGAATAATTTGATACTATTCTCATAAAATCCTATCTTGAACACCATGCTCAATATGTACAATACCATGGTTATAAATTAAAAATGATTGAAGTTTCTTCTGGAGTGCCACAAGGGTCAGTATTTGGATCCCTTCTATTTATAATCTATATAAACAACATTAGTGATTATATAGATGTAAACTATTTATTATATGCAGATGACCTGATACTATACTGTGAAATTACTCCACAATACAACGGTGATAATTTACAAACTAATCTTACTAGGCTGTATGAATGGTGTAGTGTAAACTGACCAGTTAAATGTAGCAAAGTGTAGTGTTATGACCTTTGCCAGAATATTCAATCCTCAACATTTTGACTATACGCTTAATGGTATCATTCTTCAACGACCGCAATACGTCAAGGACATATGACTGTGCTTTGACAGCAAACTCTCATTCACCAAACACACGCCATTTAGTATGCTCTTCTAATAAAACGATGGGTTTTGTAATTCGTAATTCATTAGGTTGTATGAAACAGTCAATTATGTTATTTAATACATGCGTTAGGTTTCGTCTTGAATACATGTCAATAATATGGAGTTTGCCAATTTGCTATCTACGCTGTGCTAATAGACAACATACAAAGAAGGTTTCTTAAAGTTATATGTTTCGAACTAAAGGTTTTACCCACCGATTGATTACCGAAACCATATTCTGCTAGCAAATTTCAGTACATCATCTCTGGAGAAAATACATACCTTGCACTCAATACTACTTTTATACAATATACTGTTTATTTATCAATGTCCTGAAATACTTAACCATTTGCTGTTGAATATATTTCGTTTATAATCTCGTTAACCCAAAACATTTTTCTATCCCACACCATGTACTAATGTTCTACAATTTTCGCCTCTTCATCAAATATTCAATAATTATACTAAGATTCAAAATGATATTGATATATATCACACGTCAATAACTAAAATTAAAAGCATAGTACTATGAAGTTGTTGCACTATTACTATTAACTTAATCTGAATGTAACTGGACTTTATATTGTTTTGTTTTATTTTGAATTATGTATTGTTTTTGTATTTTGCACTACTATGTAATTTTCCTAACTTGTAATTGGATCTTTGATTTGAAAGATAGCTGTAATTCAAAATAAAATAAGATGAGTTATGAAAACAAAACAATCAGAAATAAATAAATAAAAATCAGTTAACTAAATGTCACCATGACATAACTCACAATTAGTTAGCGGTCTGGATGTTGGTATAGCGATTCGTTGCTTAAGCCTTACCATAACATATAATTTAACACTTTTCTTTTTTTGGAGGGGATAACCAGGTAATATTTCATTCCCTTATAAATGGGAATCATGTAACCATGTTGGAGTTCTTTAACAACCAACAGGTTGCTAATATCTATGTAGAGCCAGGTAGATAGAAAAAAGATAGAAGAGTATAGGAAGACCTAGACCAAGCTATATTAGTCAAATTATTAGAAATTTAGGTTGTGAAGGGTATGTAGAACTTTTTAGATTAGCACAGAATAGAAAAGAAGTCAGAGCTGCGTCAAACCGACCTTAAGTAAGTCGAAAACAAAATGATGATGATGAGTTTTGAAAAATGAAATTATGCATTGCACCCTTCCTTGTTACAGGTAGGAATGGGTGTACAACAGAGTCTAAATAAAACTCTGGCGGGACTAGCGTCGACCGTTTGTGGCTGCAGTAGATTATAAAAGACTATATCACAGGGGTTTAGAGAACAAAGTTAAGTTTTACCCAGACAACTTATAGGGATGCAATTTAGAACATGACTAAAGAAAATACCTGAATACAACTTATATACTAACGTTTAGTTGATAACATTAATAAAAAAATTTAATATATACCGTTTAATATATACTCGTACCTGTATTCAAGATATATGAAAGAAACGTATACTTAAGTTTTGAGCTTACGGCTTGTTCAGAACTATAGGATCTTCTTACGATTTGATGAGACGAAGACCATCGTTAATTATTTGGTTGTTAACCTCAAACTTCAAATTTGTAAGAGCCAAACTTTGTTTGTTCCATAGCCATATGTTTCATCAATGGACATTTAATTTATTTTAGAAGGTACATAAAACGTCAACATAACATTCTTGTACGATAAAAGATAATATTTGTAGGTAGTAAAATTAATGCATAGGCCTAGATAGCCTAGCACAGATAATTAGATACTTCACCAAAGGAATATGCTACTGGAGGATATGCCACCAGATGATATGCCATCCAAGGATATACTACGGGAGGACCCTAGAAAATAAATGTGTTACAAAAACGAAATATTGCAATACGCCACGAGGAACAGTCTAAAAATTTATCTATAATCAGCTTACCATTCATTAATATTTTGAACAGGTTATTCAGGTAGGCTTCCTTCATAAGCATTTTGCTCGTATCCTAAAACGATATTTATCTATGTTAGGAAGAATAAAAGAAAAGATACCTTTTACATACAAGGCATGAATCATGACCTTAGAAAGGACATCTTTATTGGAAGATGGCATGTGCTCAAAAGACCGCTAGATATGAAGGCAAACGAAAATTTGTTCTGGTTTACAGATAACCACACATTTTGAGGGAGGGACAAAACAAGAAAACAATCCTAACCACAGATTCATATATACACAGTTGTGTATTTATGGACATTTATTCAGAGGTTTATCAATTAGAAAATTACATCTGATCTTAATTATTTATATTACTTATACAAACAAACGAAAGAATATTAAATTAAAACTAAAGATCGACGTATATAGTGTATTATTTAATAATACTAAAGGGAAATGTTACATAAATCAAAACTAACGTGTGATTGTAAATGGTATTAATATAAAATTAAGATAAATTAATACTTTTATACTGAAGGAAATGGGACCAGAATGTAACATGGCAAAGGAACAGTGAATTGATATGTTACAGCATAATATTTTTTCTTGTGTAATGTAAGGGCGCCGTGCAAAACAACGAACCTCATCATAGTGAAGTGTCAAGTGATATTGAAAATAGGGATAGTTTGCGAGAGCATCCTGTTAAACCTCCAGAAAGCACACATTTGTAAATTATTGACATAAATAATTTAATATTTTGCGAGGGAGACGTTAGGAGTGAGTAACGTTCTAACCTGGTTGTCACTTTCTTAATACAAATGTGCAGGCGCAGTCAAGTGATGCTAGATACACCCTGCAAAACAGACAGGCAGTTGCAATTTGAATGTAAAATGTAATAGTTAAATTGTTGCTTTAAATAAATGAATACACATTTATTTTTATAATAAGTGTTCGATTTAACCAACCTATTGTTGTTTAATTAAAATCCAACATTTTATTTAGTTATTATTGTCTTTCGAAGTGTAAGTGCATCATTTTAAGATGATGAATGCATTAATTTAAAATAGTACGCTTATAACTTCAACTTTAAAATTAGAACAACTACTCTGGTATTGTTAGACACTTTTCATGCTGTTGTATATTATAAGCTTATGGTGACACCAAATAGAAATTACTCCTGTTAAATTAAGTTTTAAAACATTCTTATTAAATTGTATACTTTAAAAAGTAAACCTTATTTATAATCCGATATTTAAAAATTGTTTCCGGACATATTTTCCATCGGTTAGTAATAAGCATGTTTTATTGTATTTATTAAACATGTCCTTTACATAAAAACGCTAACCATAAAATACAATGAGAAATGTATAATGGTTTAAGCATCAGAAGTTTTGAACGAATGATCTAAAAGCTGCCAAGTAACATGATGACTACGATGTAAAATCATGTAAATTCATAGTCCATCTCTGTTCCTGAGTTAACACTTGTCGAGAACTGGGATTCTTATGCTTCGGTCACCGTGATCGACCAACCGTTCCTAAGCAAATAGCCATGATAAACCATGACGCATAAAATCGTATCTCGCCACTAAGTATGCAAACTAAAAAGAGAAAAAAACTTTTATTGTTATATAGTTTTCGAACTGAAATTGTGAAAATCTCACTTTAACATTTGCTTCTGTAAGGACTTCTATCATCTTGACACACCATTGCATTTGTATATTTATTTCTTATAACCTAAGGTGACCAGACGTCCCGCTTTTGGCAGGACAGTCCCGATTTTTCACAATTTGTCCCGTGTCCTGCGACGTTTTTCAAAAGTCCAGACTTTTAGAATTAAGTGTGGACATCAGAAAAATCAAAATTAAGTGTTGAAACTTTGAAAGCCATTTTATGTGTCAAATACAATTTGACAAATTCTTGTGAAGATTTTTACAATATTTTAAAAAATGACAACAATCTACTTAAACAAATTCACTCAAATAAAGAATATGTCAAGGAATAAAATATTATACATTTTTTTATATTTATAAATTGTACTTATGTTAAAAATAAAAAAATATTACGATACTATTTTTATTCTGTATGAAAATGTTTGTTGCCCATCCCCCCCCCCCCCGCCACCCCCTCCTTCAGAGCTGTCCCGTTTTGCCCATCTAAAAATCTGGTCACCTTATTATAACAGCAAATGAAAAGTTGTTCCTCTGCTTGAAAAACTAAGGATAATGTTGGACAATGGATATCCAAATAAAAGAAAATGTATAAATAGCTTGTCTAAAAAGAATTTTCGCACATTCTTTGTGACAATACAAAATCTATTAATGTTTAACAAAAATAATAACTGTACTTATAAATTTCAAAATTTATATGTATAGGTATGTATGTATGTATGTATATAGATATGTATGTTGCCCATGGAGTAAACGTTGTGATTTTTGATTATCATCCTCTAGACCTGGGGTGAGAGCTACCAAAAGTGCTGAAAAGTATAGAAGATGCTGCATGAGTGCTTCAAGTGATACCATTTTTGATGGGTCAACAATCGTTCAAAAAAAATTCCTAAGAAATGAAAAAGAATAAACGTCATTTTATTTCACTCCCAGAGGAAACATTTCTTCTAAATAATATAACTGTGAGGCATGTAGTGGAAGATGCCGAATTGCTTATTGTAGCAATGGCCATATCATTCGCTGCAGAGTATCGTAATATGAAGCTCATCAGGAAAGTCAGTGATCTGCTAGTTATCTTGACACCTTTAATGCAAGATTTTTCCACTTGCTTCCGAAAATCTGTGAGAAGAGGTGCTCTTGACAATATATTTTTACCATCATTCTATATATAAACTATATAATCCTATATATAACTACTCACCACCTGAAAATCTCGTGCTTATTGATGATTTGAGTGTATACGAAACCATGTCGTCTCTGTTTAGATTTGACAAAACCAAGGTCTGCACTTGTTCGAGACCAAACCAGCATTGAATGAACTTGCACGGGTCTTCAGAGATTCCAATTCCAGTGTTTCAACAATTTCCGAAAAGGGAAAGCTTATACTTCGTATTGTGTATGATGGCGATTCGACAACAATAGATGATTTGCACCATCGGCTATTCTTCAAATCCGCTGACAGTAGGTTGAATCTTTCCAAACTGTCACTAACACAAGATGTTGCTATGTACCATCTGTTCGGCATCCATCACAAGTCAACTGAAAAACCCTCTGGATCAGGGATAGAGAAAGGGCAACAATGGACTTGTTTCAATTACAACCATCAGAGAACCAGCTCCTCATTCAATCCTGACCTACATATCCTATCAGTTCAGAAAATGGTGCACTAAGACCTGCAGTCGTAGAAAAGCCGGTCTTGTGTTCCACAATTTGTAAAAACTGATACGGACAAACCTGTGACAATAAGGTGAAAATCATAATTAACAAAAATGTAGATGATCTCTCATTAAACTTTTGATTAAAAAAATTGAAGAGCCTTTGAGGCCAAAGAAAACTAGACAAAAGACTAAATTGTAGATTTCATTGGTAGAGTAGTATTATTATCTCATGGCGGGTGACGTCACATGCGCAATAGGTTCAATTTAAACTTAAACCTCAAGATTCACAACGCTACAGTACAACCCACAAACATCTTGCTAGCAATGTGGCTTTAATACGTCGTCACGAATATCCCATTTATTACGTTAAGTAAAATATTGTTTGTAAGGACCCCGTTCATGCTGGCGGTATCTAGAAATTCATAAATATATGAAATAAATCCAGACCTCCATATAATATCGGAGCTTTTACTTGTTTTTACTTATAAACAATTCTAGGTTCGTAGTTTCTTTATCCGTAAATATTTGGTGTGGCAACAGTGCACATACTTAGCGGATCCCAATACTGTATATACCGAATGTGAACCGTAACTGTCATTGTCATTCTCGCTCTTATCAAGGTCTTATTGTTTTCAGTTTTCCGTTTTAATATTTGTATCAAGTAATAGTCATCAAAACAGTTTTTTTCAAAACTAACTGATAGTTAATTTCTTCAGCAATGTAAGTATTTAAAAAGAATGTTCGTTCAATGATTAATTATGATATTTTTAGAGTAATATTATGAATAAGAAAGAAGTGATTCATAGTCAAGGACGACAGATTGTTTTTAATGTGTTTCAATAGTTGAATGATGGTCTTTATTTAGCGTTGTAGAAAATATGTGTCATAAATACATTTGTTTGTACATTATTGTTTATTACTGAGGTGTTGAAATAAAACTTGCCTAAAGAGGGAATCAGTCTTTATATCAAATTATGTTCAGTAGTGCTGTGACAATCGATCACTTTTAAAGCTGAAACAATCAATGATTGGCTTTGAAATTGAATCATTTTACATTTTAATCCACTCATAATCAATTCTGTTAAGCATGTCCATTCTTTGCCTCCAAAAGGAATTCTTATTGACTGTATTTATCTCGGCGCTTCTATCCGATCATGTTAATCTGCTTCAGAGTGGCGACATAAACCAGTTTTCGATCCGATGCAGCGTCTCCAGTCAATCCATTAAAACAAGTGGATTGTACTACTTGATCGGATCTGAATTCCGCATTCAACGACATTATGCAAACTTGACGATTTAAATAATCTATGATTATAATATCAACACCACCTGATCAGGCCGGTGTAGTATATCTAACTTCAGTCGTATAAGCAATAATGCTTTTGTTTAGTCAGAAAGGTTAAGATTATTAATTATTCAAGGAATTATTGTATAGCTAGATTATCGATGAAGTGCGTAAAAAATATTTTAATTTAGCAAATATTTCTAAACTATAAATGAGGTTATGTAAAAAATATATAACCTGACAAGATGCAAACCTTAATTACCTTTCTTTTCATACTATAACTGTTCCTCTTCCTTCAATTCTGCAGCACTGAATTGTTGATTCTATGATCCATTAAAATAAAGCACGAGATATATGCAATTTATAATAATATTAATATAACAAATGATATAAAAACCTTTTGGTATTAATTAAAAATTGTTTTTGTTTTGTTTTGTTTTGGTTCTACTTAGTGACTATAAGTGATAAAATATATGGTGTACACTGATCCAATCAATCAATAATCTGGGGTATCACACCTAACAATAAGCTCAGATCATTTTTATAGAAGAGCAATAATCAACATAAAACTATTTGAAACACATTCCTTGGTTGCTCGACAATTTTTGCTCTGGCAACACTGGACGTGCAAGCAGTCGATGTTTTCTAGTCTCACTTTTTTATTTTGATTATTAATATAGCTCCTCCTCGCGCAGGTTTTTCGAGGTCACCCGCCATGACATAATAATACAACTATATCTTTTATTATTTTTTTTTACTATTACCATTAGGTATCATGTAGAAATTAGAAAATATTTCTTCTTTTTATTTTATCCCTGTTATTATAATTTTATTGTACTTCGACAAATTCTAGAAATTAAAAAAGTGGCGTTTTTAATAAAAGTTTGTAACTTAGATGTTTCGTATCTGGATACGTAATAGGTGTACATAAAAACTTTTGTACAAAGGTTGTAGCAAATATAATACTCTACAGTTTTTATTTACAAGATTTCTCTCTAGGTTGGATTGTTCAAAAGATATGACCAATAAACTGAAAAAGATCGATATTTCGTCGGCTGTTAGTAAGTCACATCGAAAAATTGGATTTAGAACCATAGGACCGAACTACATGACATAGAAAAAAAATAGAACTACTTAACCTTTTGTAAGGTACTTTGTTATGATGTCATAAAAACTTACAAGAATGCTTTATAAGATATTGCACACCTCAGAAACGAAAACTGTTTTATGGCATTAAAGATATTAAAAGAATTTCCTCAAACAAAACACCGCTTAATATGATATGAAGCACTGTAATAAAATAAGCCTCTAATTTGAACTCCAGAATGCTTTTCTTGTTTATCTACGTTAGATAGACATGTTTACATTTAAAGGTGTTGAAGTACCTATATTTGAATATTATGCTCAATTCCTTAATAATATATACTAAAACTGCAAACCAATTTTAATACGCACCTCATCTGTTCTAGCTTTCATGACATCTTTGGCAAGTTGTTTTAAAACAGTTTCAAAACTAGTAAATGTTTCATTGGGCTTTCCAAGTGGTGTACGTAATTTTGAGTTTACACATAACTGAGCAGCTTCAAAAGTGCTCCAATTATATAACACTGCACGCGAGTTTAACGCCAAAGTTCGAAAACCTTCCATATTCACTGCACTAATTTGTGGATCGGTTTCTACAAGCCAACTGCACATAAATATATCTTCTAACCAATTTTCAGATTTATATTCTTCACCGTGCAATAAATACTTCATAAAAGTTGAAAAATGTAATGGTAGCATTTCTCCATAAACAGAACCAGATAAATGAAGCTGTTGTGCTAAGGCCACGTTGTAGTTATTATAGGCAATCAAATCACCAGTTCTACCGATGTTGTTATAAATTTTGTTACACTGAATTATGGCCAAGTCCCATGGTAAATTTTCGGATAAATCGGTGTAAGCAGTGCGTATATGTGAATTATTAGAATTCATGTGTAAAACACAGAGATCATTCACAGCAACAAGAAATGAGTTATTCCATGACAATTCAGTCTTCGATAATAAGCGTTTCAAATTCATGCATACGGCAAGAACAACTCTGTGATCACAGTCATAACCATGATTTAATAACACTTCTGTAACTCCATTAAATTCAGAGCAATTATATAAAATTATCAAATATGGTCCAGCATTTACGAGTACATCATTAAGCCACTGAAGAAGAAGCAATGTTGTTTCAGCACAAACTTTGGTGCTTAGTGTTTTTTGTAAAACATCAAGTATAATAGCAAAATTGCCAGAATTTGGAGATTTACTTTGTCCAATACCATCTACCAATGCAATTAAGCCATTTTCATTCTTTTTGCTAACCAAGCTGCTACTTGCTATAAAATTTTGATAGCACTTGCAATGCGAATATAAAAGATATAGAATGCAATATTGTATTGAAGGCATGTTGGTACACAGGTAAGGATTATATGGTTCCAGCAAAACAGCTAATAGTTCTAAAATACTTGGTTTCAGTGCCCATAATCCTATGATTGAACCACTAGAATTAGCCAGTTGTGAAAGTGATCGTAACAAAAAGAGAACTATTACTTCCATATCACAGTTGTCCTCAAAGTCAGCATCAGTAAACGGATTGTTGTTACACAACACGACCGAAGTTGGTACAATCTTCTTGTAATTGATTTCAAGATTTCCTAACACACAACGATACGCTTCCTGTAGTAAAGGTATATTTTTCAAATTCAACAGAGATTGATAAACACACAAAGCTGCCTCTTGAAATACATTATTCATGGAACATCGTAATTTAATAATTTCAGATCGGGGACCTACCAACTGCTGTACTAATTCTAGTGGTAAATTAGCTGATAATTCCTTAATCACTTTAGATATCATAAGCAACATCGATACAATAGTAGCATCCGAAAATTTGTTTATAAGCGAAATTTCCATTGTCACTAATGCATAAATTGCATTACATACAACATTAGTCTTATTATTTAAAAATCCTAGGAGCAGGGAAAGGTTTTCGTTTGCAGCAATAACTAGATCGTCCACTATTTTCCACTCAAGTATTACCATTACCGTTTTTAAAAGTTGTACCAGGCATTCGGTTACAAGTTTTACTGGAATGAGTTCATTGCTGTTGATTTGTAAAGTATCATCTAAACACTTCAAAACTGTATTTAAAGCCAAAACAGTTAAAATAAAGTATTCCAGAGACCCTTTATTATTTTTACCAAGATCCTTACTTAAATCCTTAGCTCCGCTTTCAATATCTTCAAAAAAATGAACTGCTAATGTTGTAGAAAACTCTAAATTTATCTGGAAATGTTTCTTGAGCTTTTGTAGTTGATTGGAAATAAATTTTATATCAGATAAAGATTGTGTATTATCAACATGCCATCCAAAAAAAATATCAACGGCATCATTAAACTGAGAATAGAATTCCTCTGGATACATTTCAATAAGGCATATTAAAGTCTCCAAAGCTAGTTTAAACAACTGAACATTTTCAGTAGCTTCAATCAACCCAACTAAATCTTGCATTAAACTGTCGACATTGTTTTGTAATATAGGTTTTTTCTGATCAAAATCTAACATTTCTTTTAACGCTTTCATGAACAAATAGCATATATCATCAGATTCATGTGGTGCTTTACTAAACATCCAATCTTGAAATCTTGTGAAATCACCCTCTTGAGCCATAATATAAGCCATACGTCCAAGAGCCTGTGCAACTTGCTTTTTCGCCACTATGCCAGGTGCAACATGTAAAATATCTAAAACCGAATCTCCCAAAATATGAAAGGCTTTACGTATATATTGCGAGTTTTCAGGTAAAATTAAAACTTCCAATAGTTTCTTTGAAATTTGGAGAGAAATTTCTTGATCGCCTTCAATGCTTAAACGCCTCAATAATTTTGATATACGTGTATCTTCTGGTAATTTAAACTTAATTTCAGGCTTTTTTTCTGGTTCATAACATTTAGATCGAAAATACATACCTCCTGGTTCTGAAACATAGCTCAACGTATCGTGGTACTTAGTTCCTCGAGCTTTATAACCACGACGCTCTGAAGGGCCAGCTTTGCTATACCTGTACTCTGATTGCCGAGTACGGACACCCTTATACCGGTTATCCCTTGAGGAATAAACCGGTGGCCGTGAACTGCTATCCATATGATCGTTTTCCAAATATTCGTCACTTTGATCGAGTTCATGATAACTATTGTGCAATTCTCTAGAGCTTGTAGAAGCCTTTAATTTATAAGATGTATTTGATATCATTACTATTTCACATATCTGTTAAATTGATAAGCAGCAATGCTTTAGTATACATATAGTTCTTATCTGAAATTTCTCTTGAATTGGTATTGAAGTAATACAGCATCGAGTTCGTTTAAGTAAATATTATATCCAAAACTAACTGGTACACAAGAGACGAAAACTGCGCACAAGCACACACAGTAAACGTCAATATTTCATGGATGCCATTGTAGAGACATTAAAAGTTTCTATAACCCAAACAATTCCACTAGATCAAAAAAATTTGTGTTTTCTAATAAACATTTTGTATTATAAATCACAGCAAACCAATCGAAAACTCACAGAAATACAATTTGCTTATTTGTATAGTCAAGGTCGATTAAGCTGGCGTTTGCTTCGACACGTTAGATCGTTTGAATTAATACACAGCAAACGTATTTCTAGTATTCTACATTAGTTCATGTAGTTATTGTTAATAGATGAAATGATTATTTACATCTTAAAATGTTTAACCAATCCTTCTACTTTGAAAAAAACCGTATATTTGCAATAAATTAATTGAAAGCCGTACAAATAAATAATAATAAACCGGGAATCATCTAAAATCATAGGTTCCCAACCTTTTCTGAACCACCGCCCCCTCTACTGGAAAAAAAACTTCCAACGCCCCCCTCCTCATCATAGTGCATTATAACGAATATTAAAATATTGTTGCATAGTATCTATCTATATATATATATATATATATATATATATATATATATATATATATATATATATATATATATATATATATATATATATATATATATACATAGATACTCATATACGAACGTTGCACTTTGACTGCTATTACAAGCGTTCACTAAAGCGTTGGACAAGGTATATATATTAAAATCGCAAAAGTAAACCATAATTAAAACGACTATCAAATGTAGTACAAACTTGTTTATTAAAACTTAAATATGAATACATAATGAACAGAAAAAAGATTAAGAAGAAAAATTAATGAGATAGTTGAGGCTGGTGAAGTTTTAACAATTTGCTAATGTCGGGTTCCAATTTCGTTAACATCAGCCGCAAATCGCCACGTTCAGTAATGTGCAGTCTGTTCCTTTTCTTAGACAATAAATTAACTACTGCACTGAACCCACGCTCAGCCAAATAAGATGAAGGAAATGCAATTAAAAATATCTGTACTCTTGACCACAATCCAGGGTAAAGAACTGGTATTGGTTTTTGAAGCCAGAACTCTTGATATCCATTTCTGAATTTTAGTTTTAGTTCTTCGTTAGTTGTGAGTTCTACGAGTTCCTCTTCTAAATTTGATGATTTTGCTGTATCTGCATTTGCAAAAGGATCTAAAACCCAACCCGGTATATTCATGTTTAAAATATCCTGGAATCGCTCCACACAATCAACATGAAGAACGTCCAAGTGTTGGCAGTAAGTAAGTAAATCTTCATGTTTTGCAGAGACTGCTGATAATGTGGGAAAGTGGCTGTATTCACCTCTCCCTAGATTTCGTTTGAATAGAAGAAGTTTTCCCACAAAAGCAGCTATGACGTTTTTTATTTTAATTAAATTCAATTCGTCACCTTGCAATTGTAAATTGACTTTATTAAATATTTTAAACAAGTCTGTCAAATAAGCGATGTCATTTTATGTATAATCAGGTTTTCGCGCAATTTTTCGTTTCTGTTTTCAAGAAAGTCCAGTACTGAATCAAATAGTTGAAAAAACGGTTCAAACAAGTACCTTTTGAGAGCCAACGAACTTCTGTGTGCAGCAGCAAGCGATTGTAATCTTCATCATTTTCACTACAAAGTTGGCTAAATAATCTGTCATGCAATGAATTGCTTCTAATCGTATTTACTGCTCTAATAACGTAATGAAGCGACGAATGCAAACGTTCGTTCAGATTTTTTGCAACCAAGTGCTGACGATGAATAATACAATGTATAGCGAGTACATTTGGTACTGCTTGTTTCAAATGAGCTATGAAACCCTTATGACGTCCCATCATTGCTGGAGCACCATCAGTAGCTGCCGACAAAATATTATGCATATGTATTTCTTTCTCTTGAAAAAACGTACTCATGGTATTAAATATCGTTTCTCCCTTTGTATCAGTTTCCAAATTTTTTGCAAATAATAAATCTTGATAAATTTTTTCGTCTTTTATGAACCGAACGTATGATAACAGCAGTACTTCGTTATTTGGTAGAGTGGATTCATCAAGTTGAATGGAAAAATTGCAAGTTTTTAAGTAATCGCATAATGATATTTCAACGTCTTGAGCCATTTCGTCTATTCTCCTTTGCACTGAGTTATTACTCAGAGGAATTTTTCTGATGACATCTGCCGATGTCTTATGATGAAGAACAGTTTTTATTACCTTTCTGACTGCCGGCAAGATAAGTTCCTCGCCAATGGTATGTGGTTTTCCCGTTTTTGCGATTAACAATGAAATGTTATATGATGCTCGTAGTCCATCATCTTCTTGTTTAGAAGACGACGCAAATAGGTTTGATATAGTTGGCTGTTTCAAATATTTCTTCTGCAGTTCTTGAAAATAGGACAAATCTTTGTCCTTTTATCAGTATGCATTTTATTTAAATGTTCTTGTAGCCTAGAAGGCTTCATGGCTTCATTTGAGAAAACTTTTTGGCAAAGTAAACACATGGGTAATGATGGGTTTACAGGAGAGTGCGTAAATCCATATTTCAAATACAAAAGACTGTACTGCCGGCATTTCTTCTTAGATTCAGACATTTTGAAATCCAAAACTTGCCACGGTTTAAAATAAATTAACTTTTCAACGAATTTATAGATAATTATAAAATTAATGGTTATAATGACTTATATAACTTATCACTCACGAACATGGATTATTTGCGAAGCACACAAAATAATAACACATTCCTAGAGCTATCCCTGCCTTTTATACGTTTGATTTCATACAAGCATCAACTTGTATGTTTTATCTTGTTTGCGATGCCGGTGCACTTTGTAAGCAAGTCATATCGCGTCTTTGCTTATCAACTTGCAAAGACTTGTTGCGGACAATATTAAACGGAATTAGGAATTCATAGACCTAATGCTGAATTAAATGTTTTAAAGTATATTTTCTCGATAACAATAACATAGACATTTTAGATAGCTAAATAAACTGTCTATTCATGCCAACTAGGTATTTTCAAAGTATTTTAATATATTTATTTTCTAAAAAGGTAAGTACGTCACGAACGCCCCTTGATCCTCCTAACGCCCCCCTTTTGCCCCTGTACTCGCTACCACCCCCTTTGAAAGCTACAGCGCCCACTGGGGGGCGGTACCGCCCCCGTTGGGAACCTATGTCTAAATGAAAGTGACAGTTCACGGTAAATTGTAGGTTATATAAATAGTAGACACATGTTTTCACATTGATCCATATTGTACTCAGCATACGCACTTTTTCCTATCCATCTTGTCATAATGTGGAATAGTTACATACAAGGACAAAAACACGTACATTTAATGAGATTTCGCGTAATGTACTGCAGTGAATTACACGCTAACTTAACCTTTAACCGGTCTCAACTATAGTCCATGTGCTTTAACTTTAGGATGATGACAAATGTAGTAATGAAGTGTTGGTAACTGTATACAAATGAATACATAGAATTACGCATGAAGAAAACTGTCATTTAACACAATATAAGTTGGCAGTTCTTTACAGTGTTGCCACCAATTCTTCTTGCAAACCGAAGCGTTTGTCATGCGACACCTGCCAATGGAAACGTTCGTATATCTTTCACTAAATATATTAAAATTTAAAGTAATAGCTCTTTTACACACAACAATTTATTGATAAATTTCTAGAACTTAAAAATAAGTAGAATGGTTTAATACACATCAATTTATTAACTTTTTTCTGGATAATTCAGAAGCAGCAACCGTTTCGAATGTTTACATTCTATTTACATACTTTCTACAGATTACTGACATGATATACATTAATTTAAGTTAACAAAAATTACACTACCTTAAGTAATTCACAAAAACACCAAACAATAAACACTTAACCTCATAATTATTATAGAAATAAACAACTTAGTGAATACCCTATAAGCTGGTAATTCAGCTCAAATATTAAAGTTACTAGAAAATAGCCAGAAAATTGATGAAAAATTAAAACAAGTTCTAACTGGGCTTAAATTTCTGACCATCAAGTTTATGAAATTGATCTATAAATTGTTGTATGTAATACCCACTGTTGAGCTTGCTGTTCGAGGTCAACAATTTCTAGAAGTTGTGTGTAAAACAACTATAAGAGCTGCTTTACACTCAACAATTTATTAAGCAATTTTTAGAACTTGTTGACCTTGAGCAGTAAGTCGGCTCAAAAGTGTGTATTATATACAATTTACAAATCAATTTCAAGAACTTGGTGCTCATCAATTTAAGCCGACTGTTGGAGTTTCGTAAATTATTTCTTATTCATAGAATTCTCTTTATTCTCTATAAGATTAATTACGTTCAAAAATGCACTATCCTTATTTCATTAGTTTTTACCAATATCAAATTCCATTTAATTTCCTGTCCAACAGTCAAAAAGATAACATTTGGGGCACGTGCAGCGCTGTTTATCGCTCACCTGCTTTTGTTCTAATAAACAAGAGGAAAAGTCTGTTTCTAGCCTACTAAGTTAGAGACGTATTCGCGCGGGTTGCAATTACCTTTATGCTAAAACGCTGCTCTATAAATTATCTCTAGTGTGCAAAATTAGTAATGCATTCGTTTCTTTCGTAAAAGTTACAGATTAACTTAAAAACGAGGCGATCATTATTCGTAGTAATTTTTATTCTCTCAACACAGGTGCGTGTTTTTACCGGATGTATGTAAATTTCTTACAAATCGTCCAAACATTATTGATCCTTCTGGTTATAATCGTAATTAACAACCATTTTCTTAATCTGGTATCACAACAAGTTATCTCGTGCTAGTGTGGTATTAATGCAATGATACTTTCCATTGGCGTATCATAAAATCAATACGTTGGTGAACTTGATGCAACCGCATATGTACTATAAATTTATAATAGTGTGATTAAAGTAGTGCGTTTATACAAACTCGGATAATTCAAAAAGTGAATATACTGCAAATTGTGCTTTTCGCTGTATTTCTAATTCTTATTGACGTTATAAAATATGATCTTCTTACTACACGGTGTAGGATCAATTGGTTAATTTATTCATTCAATAAAGTTCACCATATTGTCGTTGTGATTTGTTATATTGTCAATAGTGTTCATTTCCTACTATTCGGTCCTTCGTATTTCTTACCCTGGTGTCTCCCCCTAAACGATTACAGTTCACTGCTCTGGGAGGTGGAACTCCAGGGGTGCCTATTTCGCTCCACCTACCCTAAGTTGCCCGATCACCGACTTATAACAAGTCTAATTTTTTATCAATTTTCTGCTATTTTCTAGTAACTTTAATATTTGAGCTGAATTATCAACCTATAAGATATTCATTAACGTGTTTATTTCTATAATAATTAAAAGAGTAAATATTTATTGTTTGGTGATTTTGTGAATTACTTAAAGAATGTAATCTTTTTCTAACTCAAATTAATATAAAACGCGTCGCAATCTGTAGATAATATGTAAATGGAAGGTAAGCATTGAAAAGGGGTTGCTGTTTCTGCAATAACCCTAAAAAATCCATAAATTGATCTGTGTAAAACTATTCAAGGTTAGCAAGATTGTTGGCAATTTCCAACTTATTCTTTAAGTTCTAGAAATTGATCAATAAATTGTTGTGCGTAAAACAACTATAAGGTAATTGTTTTGATATTAATTGAGATTCAGACACATATTTATTATGGAAAAATGCACTTTGACTTTGAGAAATTAAAAGATTAAGATATTCACACAAGATTTGAAAAAAGTCAAATGAATCGCTGAAAAATATCGGGAAAATTTCTGATACTAAGGAAGTACAAACAGAATGGAGTAACATTAAATCCAGCTTAGACATAGTGGCCAAAGATATTCTGGGGTATACACAAAAAAAATAAAAAACCGTGGATAACAAAGGATGTTCTGATTAATAGAAGAAAGACGAAAATAGATTAGACGAAACAGAAAAACAGATACAAAGCCATAAATTGGAAAATTATTCGCAAATGCAGGAAAGTTAAAGAACAATGGATTGATGAAAAGTGCAAAGAAGTACAAACTAAGATGGAAATAGGAAATGTAAAGAAAGTGGTTAGATGGCAAGAATATATAGGGAATTTATATGCAGGAGAGGAACTAACAGCATTAGAACAAGAATCAGACATTGAAAGAATGATAGGGTATCCTATACTTACATATGAGTTTGAATTAGCATTAAAGGGTCTGAAAAATGGTAAGGCGCCGCTACAGATAAGGTGCAAGTGGAAACTTTAAAAGCCACTGGACAAACAGTAACAGACGTTTCTTCCAACTTGTAAGCTATATGTATGAGACAGGTAAGATATCCAAAGATCTCAAACCTAACATCATAGTCACTATACAAAAAAGAGGCTCAGATAGATGTGAAAATTTTCGAACAATAAGTTGACAGCACACGTACCAAAAATATTAACTGAAATTGTACAAAGACGAATGAAAAAATGAGCTGAAGAAATACTAGCAGATCAATTTGAGTTTAGGCAAAACAGGAGAACACGGGAGGCTATTTTAGCACTCAGGGTTTTTGGAGAAAACAATAGAAAAAAGGAAAAGCGTGTATATAAGGTTTGTAGATATGAAAAAAGCATTTGACAATGTAATAGAGAAAAAAATGTTCGAAATACTCAAAAAGATTGGAATGAGTTTTAGGGATAGTAGCTTATACAAAGAGCAAACAACAGGGGTAATAGAATTAGAGTAGGAATGTAGAGCAGTAAATATTAGGAAAGGTGTGAGATAGGGATGTACCTTAATCCCCATTAATTTTTAACTTGTACATCGAAGAGGCAATGAATGCTGTCAAATGCAGGAAGACATTTGGAATTATTATGCAGGGACAAAAGATTGATATGCTTAGATTTGCAGATGATATAGTTGAATTAGGATCTAGGAAGGACGAGTTAGAAGCTGCGCTTAACGAAATGAAAACATATCCAATAGAGAGATACAGTATGAAAATTAATAAAAATAAAATTAAAGTACTAGTATGCAAAGAAGGAAAAAATAAATCAAAAACAAGAATACAAATAGGTAATGAGAACTTAGAAGAGGTTAAAGATTTCTGCTACTTAGGAAGGCAAATAAAGCAAGATGGGAAGAGCACAAAAGATATGAAACAAAGTTTAGCACAAGGTCGTGCTACATTTAACAAGAAAAAGCAACTACTGTGTTCAAAGACAACAAACAGAAAAGATTGCTTAAAACATATGTGTGGGGCACAGCACTGTATGGCTGTAAAACCTAGACAGGAGAAACAAATGGGAAAAAGACAGAAACCTTTGAAATGTGGTGCTGCAGGCGTATGATGAAGATATCATGGACAAAGTTAATAATATAGAGGTACTAGAAATGTTAGGGAAAGAAAGAAATATGTGGATAACAGTAAAAAATACTAAGGCATGAGAGAATATATTAGAAGCAGAGATACGAAAAAGAAGAGGTAGACCTAAGTTGTACTAATGCATGCAGATAGTGAAAGATGCAGACTGTGAAAAATTCAGGGAAATGAGTACGTTAGCTCAGAATAGGAAACAATGAAGGTATGCCTTTAACCAGGTTCAAGACAACATCTAATGATGAAAGTTCATAGTGCTAAAGTCTTTCAGAATCAAAGTACAAAAAATGCATGCAGACGACGTTTTATCAAAACCGATCAGATACCTTAGTTTTTACGGTTGTAGTTTAGGGCCTATATAATTAGAAAACGTTTGCCTCGAGTCTACCCCATTCCGATCTATGGCAGGCTGCGCATTAACCACAAATGTATAGAATTATTCTAGACTATTGCATCTTTGCCAAAAATATCTTATGTTAAGCAGAGCAATAATTAACCACGAAGAGTAACAAACAATTGCTAAAAGGTCTCATATCTTAAAACTGATTTTCTATTACATTAAAACCGAGTTTTTATCGCATAACTATAAATATTTTTTATTTGAAAGCAATAAATACATATTTATCAGCAATAAACATTTTTGTCAATGTGTATAGATTACCTCAAATAATTATGCCTTTTATTTTAATATCGACTCTGCAAAACCTTGAATAAAACTAAGAAATTTCTGAGAAATTCATTTATGTTCTTATACATTCTTATAGATTTCCTATTATTTTAGATAAATATTTACATTTAAATTTTCTTAATTAAGGTTGATGCGTATAATATTTAATAAAATAACTGTGCTGCGTATTCTCGTCTATTAATTTGTTGGCCTCATTCCAGTATTGCAAGGAATAAGTTGCCTTTTCTTTACAGCACCTACATGTTGATTTTAATTATAATTTTTTCTTTAATTTGAGACTAATTTTAATATAGGATATATGGTTTTGTAGGTTTGATTGTTGTATACGAGATTAGACTAATGGACAAATCTGATATATTTTGAAATAGAAAAATATATATTTAGTCTATTCTACTGTGCTTTATCATTACAAGATAAATCTAAAATCGCATACACTTTAGTTGTTTCCCAAGATAAGTGTTAATTAATAAAATTTTCTTTTTTAAACTTTAAAGTATAAGGATAATGCCAAATGTAATATCTATCATAATATACTTTTTAGTTTTGACTATTCTATAGATGTCAGGCGGTCAAAAACCACCAAAAAATTAGAGAGAAGAAACAAAGTTGTTAAAGAGTTAAACACAGACATACAGCATTTTTTTTAAAAGCAGCACCAAGAAACGGCATTTTCAACATTCGAAGAGATATCATCTTTTCAAGTTTCAACCGAAACTAAGGTTCCTAACAAATCATCTTAAGAATTTCCACAAAATCACCAAGGAGATGCTAAAAATACGTTAAATTTTTAAAGTATGAGCCGTTTTCAAAACCTGAGCTAAATTGCACTGTTTCGTATAATCCTGGACCATAGCCTGATGTTACTGACAAAAAACAGAACTGATTCTGATTGATAGTGACTTAAAACAAATGCCTAATTTTAATTATCATATGGATGCTCATAATAGAAGCTTTTCAAAGATTATGGTAAACAATATTTACCTAATGGAGGTTGTAAACTGTAATTGGTACTCAAGTCGCCAATGCTGTGTTTTGTTTTTCTTAGGAACTTTTTAGAAATCAGTCTACTACTTTAGGAAACAAAACAACAGCCACTGTAAACCAAAAAAACACAGAATTTAATACTAATAATAGGATTTCTCTTTTTTAAGGTTAATAGAACACTATTCTATACATTAGTAATCTATTTAATATAGGTATAAAATGAATAAACTAATGGAAAAGCACACTACAATAGGAAGAACTTCATGAAAATACTCAGACTGTATTTGATGAAGATATATTCGTATTTGCAGGTGGCGCAGAAGGTTGTCTTGTTACAAATGAAATGGCATTTTGCAAAACCTGCTGTCGTAGAAAGTTTGATGTAATATTCGATAAACTTCCAGTTCCTCCAGCTTTGCACTTAATATATCCATATAAATTAGCTCCGTTCAAAGTTAAAGCAATGAAAATTAGCACCTATAAGTAAAAACTGACTGTTATTTCATTAAGCGATGTACTCACCAGCCACTTTAAACTCCAAGAAAACAAAGCAATAATAAACAATATCGCCCATAATACTGGCGTTAAAACTAATGCTAGCCAAAATATAGTAGCTTCTTTATCATTTACTTTGTTCTGTAACAAACCCTAAAAAAAAAGGTTCAATAAAACGCGAGTAATATAAACTAGCAAGACACAAAATGTAAAACCTTTCTTGCTTCATACACCCAATGTGATTTACCATCATCATCCACATAGTTCCACCATCTTAGTCCAACCATAAGCCTTCCTGTTATATTCTTGACAGTCCAAAAATCCATCGATAACAATAATACAACTATTACAAAACCCGTTATAAAGTTCGTGCCACTAAAGAGATAGGCTAACACAGCAAAGCCCCGAAAAAATAAATGAAAAAATGTTACAAATGGGTGCCTACAAAAATTATTATAAATAAATTTAAAGGGGATATCACTAGCTTAAGTTTACGCCAATTTCCCATTTGTTGTGCTCTGAATATCTTCTTCTCCAAAAGGAACTGTATCATCAACAAGAAGTGGCATCTGTAAAATATTTGATATATATGTACCGTTGTATTAGTCTTTCTACATACTGACGAGGGATCCATCATGTTGAATATATCAGTAATTCAGAGATAATATAACAATGTTTAATCTGAGATAAGATTTGAAATTCACATATTATTCTAAAACGTGTTAGTCATCCAAATATCAAACAAAATTAAATTTTAGTACGGAATACAACCTTAGGTAGAATCCTGCAATCAATGGATAAAACGTATGCGAGTAGTGTTTACAATACCATAATACTAAAATGAAATACAAGATAAAAGAAGTTAGCTGAAATTTCTATTCACAAATATACCTATGTATATTGTAAGTACATTTTATTTAAGAAGAGCCTGTACATCATCATGAGCATACGGCTAAAACGGTGTCAGATTAGTCCATTGTTTTTAAATAGGAGCGTTTGTTCAGCATTTCAGCGTCGTAGATAATTTGCTGTTAAATTTCAATTGACATTTGTTACTATGACATTCTATATTTATTTTAAAGAACGCGTACTTGCTGCTACAAAGCACAATATAACAGGTATTATAATCCACAAAAAACTAATTTCAATTTACACACGTATTCGTCATGTGAATTTGAACCTGCAACAAAATAAAACTTGATTTTAGAATATTTTCTCTATGGGGTGTTTTAAAAATCCTAAAAATCATTAAATTCACTACGCCACTGACTTTCAAGGTTTGTGTATATGTCAAATGACATACAGGCTCTTCTTCACGAAAAGGTAAATGCAAAACAAATCTACATTCTTTATTACATTTATGACGAGCGTCTCACAGCAGTAATGCCGTGGCTGCAATGATAGGTTAGGTTACTGTTAGAAATAAATATTATTATTAAAAAACACAAATCACTTAACACGCATATCAGAACAGTTGTTGCTCAAACAATTGCAGACTGTTCTGATATGAGTGTTAAGTGATTTGTGTTTTGTATTTTTTAATAATAATATCTAATTTGTGTTTTTTAATAATAATATCTATTTCTAACAGTAACCTAACCTGTCATTGCACCCACGGCATTACTGCCGTGAGACGCTCGTCATTTATGAATTTCTTTGAAAATAACTTCACACTGACTATCTTCTGGAGAAAGTAACACTGTTTCTGGAACTTGTTCGGTTTCCCAGAACTATCAAAAAACTGCATCCAATGAAATACTCACAGTTGTACACAATGATTTCACTTTTGCTTTAGAAGAGCAACCAGTTTCTTCATCAATTACACAACAAAAAATTGTATTCACTGCTGTAGGTTCGTCAACATGTCTATGCTGTAAACTAGGTAGCAACACAGAATAATAAACATCTGCTCCTAATAGCAAATCTACTTCGCAAGGGCGACCATAATAAGGGTCGGCCAAAGATATCTTTAAGATGATCCCAACGTATTGAAACTGGGGCGGATGGTACGGAATTATCGATTGAAGGCACAATAATCACGTCAATTTCAAATTGAGAGTTATACTTTTGGATAGGTTTTATAAGACATGGAGCTATAACCCCAACTTGACATAGTCATTGTATTTAGGCCATGAACATCTATTGAAGATGGAACTGCTTTTAATCCTAATCTTTTCATACATGTTCGAGTCATAAAACTTGCTTGACTTCCATTATCCAATAACGCTTTACAAGTTTGAAAATTTGCTGGCACTATCACGAACATGCAATAGAACTGTGGACAGTAAGGCAACGGATTGTTTGGACACTGTGCTGGTCAGAACAAACAATTGTTCAGATGCACTAGATTGTTGTAAGACTTTTTTGTCAGTAGAACTGCTAGAAAAGGTAAACTCAAGTTTTGGAAAATGTAGATATGTATGATGTCCATGTTTACATACACGACATCGAAACTTTGAAGAACGCTTCGTCAGAGCATGTTCGCCAGTTAGGCAATTGAAATACAGATTAAAATCTTTTGCCAATTTATAACAATCGAAAGGTTCTAATTGCAAGAAGCGATCACACTTTAGAAGTAAATGATCTTGTTTACAGCACACACACACTCTTAGAACTATACAAAGTATTGCTGTGTAAATCATTGATTAGCACGATTTTGACCAATTTTCACAGATTGTTTTGGTTCTGGTTTTCGTTTAATAGATGACGTAGGCTGTCCTGTAATTACCAAATTAGTCTCCAATGCCTAACAATGTTTTAACAAAAAGGCATATAAGTCTTCATACGTCGAAAGCTCCACATTATAAAGCTCAACTTCAAAACATTTTTTTGTAACACTATCTAATTTTTGTAACAAAATGTTTAATCGAGTAAACCCGCATATCATGATTAAGCTGCTAAAGTGCCAATGAATTTTCAGAAAAAATTGCTAACAATGAACGCAAAGAAGTTGCAGAATCCATATTAGCTTTCGGAGCTTATATATAGACTGCCAATAACTAGTAAGCAGAAAACGTTTGTTCTGATACTTATCTACCAATTGCTGAAAAGAAATTTTATAATTATTCAATTTCCATTTTTCCCATAGTAAACACAAAACACTAACGAAAATTGTGTGTACAATGCAAATACAAAAATAAGATTGCTTTTAGCAGAAAGAAAATCATGAATTGTTCACAAAAATGCTTAATAAATGCTTTAAATAGCAATAAAATGAATACATTAGAAATCAAACCACAAGCAAACATCAGTTTATATTTTCACCAAATCCACTCAATTGTATTAAGCTATTTGGAGAGTTTAATGTTTAGGTTAAACGGAATTTCAAACGCGTGTAAAAAATTTTATCACTTGAAGAAAACAAGTAAATTTAAATGAACTGTAAAGTGTATATTTTAAGGACTAATTCAAAATCCGGCTCGAAGACCAAAATGTTAATGAATCACTAAATTTCACAAAGTAGGTAGAAATGTTTAACCTAATTTCCACGTAACTGGTGTGTTCAAAGGTAAATACACTCACCTGAGTAGTTTCACTTGTAGAAGGATAATGGAGGCACTCTCGCAATTTAACTAATTAAATTAACCAATCATAAACAGTCATACTTTACCTATTAATTGATGTTTCTACTTGTACTTAGTATTGTGATATTAATTAATTATTTCAAAATAAAGCTAAAATTACACGTGGTCGAGCAGTCGACAAATTTCTTAGTATTCCACGCACTCTAGTAAGATTTGCAATTAACAAATGTTTAAAAATTTTTAAGAATCTGGTTGTTGAACACATTTTACACTATATAACTCTAAAAAGACCGGTTAAAAAATAATTTTGGCAGACCATCTTGTTGAGCAGTGATCAAGTAATTAATTGAAAATTTGAGAAAGGATTATTACCTGTGACGCGAGCAAGTTCATTTTGTTTGAAAGGAGTTCTGTTGATATTACTACCTACTTTTAAATTTTTAAACACATGCAAACATGGTTTATTTTACTCCATTTCAATTTTTAGCTAATTTATTTGCAATAAATGGAACAACTTTATATGGTACATGTAAATGAACAACAACAGACATTCGAAGTATTTTAAATTGGAAAATAGACTAGTTTTCGATTAAAGATTAACAATGAATTTGAATTTTCCTCCGCTAAAAAAGAAATTAAACTTTTATTTTTGTTTACTTTGAGCTAATCAAATTGAATTTTTGGAACAAGTCTTTAAAAAATTGACTTAAAATTTGTTATTAGTTTTTAAATTTATAAGGCTTCTGTAAAAAATATTTAATTACAAAATTAAGTAAACCTGATATGCTGAATGAAATCTTCAATGATATTTTTGCTATATGGACCACTTTTGCTTACGCTACAACTGTTATCGTTGACACGGCCGACGCCTCTCCCGGTTAGATTAGGTTAGAGTCGATATTTTTTGAAGTAAAATACTTAGGCTAGGACGACGCCTCCGGAACGGATATAACCTAAAAGATATTTTACTAATTAATAACATTAGCGCTCACGTGGCTGGACAAGCATAGACAAAGAACGAAAAGTTTATGTATATCTATCTTTCTTCTACTCATGTAAAGTTCATATAGAAGAAATTACATTAAAAATCCCATCTACCGGTAGTCTTTGTCTTATACATATAAAATCCCGTCTGTCGTTTTGTTTACTATAGTTTCTGTAGTTTTGTACTAATATTTTGTAACAAAATAGTAGTTGCAAAGAAAGTTAGCTCTGAACAAACAGACTATGACTCCCATTTTAGCCAAAATATGTAAATGCAAATATTTAACAAAGTTTCTTTGATACAAGACATCTTTTGGCTAATGAGGAGTGTTAGATTGCTCGTCTAGAAGTAATTTTTCTTGTAATATCTACTTTGTGGCTGGTTATCCTTTGATTTAATTAGACCTGAGTGTACATTTAGAAATAATGATCTGCGTTTTGTCCTGATGATATCGGTTATGAAAGTAGACGAAATGTCTCATACACAATAATGCCTTAGTCTGCTTGTGCAAACTTTCGTAGAATGCTGTACACTATTTTAAATAGAAGAGACAAATTGCTTTAATATTGAGCGTTTACTTTACTTCTCAGCCACCACTCTTTGAATATATTTTTCTTTTAGACTATTCTACCGACGTGTCGGTGAAAGGTGTATATGTGAATAAAATAAAACATGGTCGACAAGCATTTATAGATACATAATTACATCAATTACAATTTCACTCCAATGTATTCGCGAGGAATAATTTTTATTTGATGTTATATAGAAAGACGTGTTGGGAGTTGCTTTATCCAATTACAGACATCATTTTTTTCTTAAATCGGATTAAGAATGTTCGTCGAAATTAGGTTAAGAAAAAAGGACAGTACGGCAGTATTATTAAATTTTAGTAACGTTTGGCCTGCTACATGCGAATCGATAATATCATTGTGCAGAAATGGGAAACTTGATTTTAAAGTCTTTTGGCTTTTGCTTCAACGTTTTCTCAACGTAGGATGTATGTTAAGTTAGTGTTCTATTGCTATTGTATTAATTGCCTACGAACCACATTTAAATAATTAAATACGATTTTCATCTACTAGGCTTTCCATATATCAGCGGTGAGCGAAAGGGACACACAACTAATGCTTAGAAACCATATTCTAGTTCACTTTTGTTCTTGTAAAAGGGATGAACGTTGAAACGCTATTAAAAGCAAAACAGCTACAGAAACCGTTTTCATAATTAAAAGCTGACGTAGATTGCGTTTCCAAATTTTTATTTTGCTTCGTATAGTACAAAGATTTTGGGTTTCGCATATAAAATGCCAAACTTGAAATACTCCCTATATGTTTGTTGTTGTTTGTTTTGTATTTTTCTTAATCTTCTTTGGGAATTAAACTACTTAGACTTGTTAAAATCGTCTTTATCTACGTTTCGATCAATGACCTAGGTCCAAAAAAAATAATTTAAAGTTTGACATTTATGACATAAATTGAAGGTAACTGATTTATTAATGTTTGATATATTTGGTTTGAATATATTATATGAAAATTTTGAAGTTTAGAAAAATGAGTGCCTTCAATTTGTGTTGCGCCCTGGGAGCGATTTTGAGGTAGCCAATAACCTTAATGTGAAATCAGCCGATTAATTTTTATATAATTAAATTTCATATAATTCAATAACTTGATGACTGGAAAACATTTTTTCACATATTTTTATTTATACGATTGAGAGGATGGTTATTAAAGAGGTGTGCGATTACGTTACCGTAAGACTTAAGCAGCGGCTTCTTTATATTTATTTTGAGGAGGAAAACTCATTGTGATTTAGGCTACCTCTTTGGTAGATAATAACATGGTTCTGAAACGACCCTATGGTGGGTTTACACGTGTCAGATACCAGTAGTGGGGTAAGGCCGGTCCTAATTCAAAACGTGTTCACACGTATTTTACATATGTAAAATACACGTGCACCGTTTTGAATTAGGATCAACCTATCTTTCAATGTAAAATAGTTGTGAAAACATGAATTCTTATATACTTTCAAATGTAAAATACTTGTGGGCACGTTTTGAATTAAGATCGGCTTTATATTACTTTCAATGGAACATACATACTTCAAAACACACGTATGTTGAAAAATGCAAGTGCAGAGAAAAATGTGTGTAGCTGTTTTGAATTCGGTTTTCTAGCGAGAAGTTACACGTGCACCGTTTTGAATTAGGATCGACCTTATATACTTTTAATGTAAAATACTTGTGAGCATGTTTTGAAGTCAGACCGGCTTTATATTACTTTCAATAGAACATACATACTTCAAATCACACGTATGTTGAAAAATGTAAGTACAGAGAAAATGTGTGTAGATGTTTTGAATGTGGTTTTCTAGCGAGAAGTTATAAAGTATGCCAGATGCAAAATATCACATTCAAGTCAATTGTGTTTAATTAAAGTGGATTCTGATTTATGTTTTTTATTTATGTTCAGAGGCTGCAAATACACATGGGCCGGTTTCAATTCAAAATGTGTTCACTCTTGTGATAGGTTGAAAAGTGGGTTGGCAAAGTACGCAGATGGTGGTAATCTGCTATATAAGGAGATCGCTCCTAATATTAATTTAATTAGTCGAAGTTTACTGCATATATTTACATACAAACATGTATATATTGATATTCAGGGGTTTAAATACAAATACAAATACAAATACAAATACACTTGTCAGATACCGATGCTGTTCAACGGAAATTGTCAAATACCAATGCAGTTGCACCCTTTCTTTTAACAGGTAGGAATGGGTGTACTACAGAGTCTAAACAAAACTCTGGCGGGACTAGCATCGACCTTTTGTGACTGCGGTAGATTGCAAAAGACTATATCTTAGGGGTTTTTACTGTTAGATATTTTGAGAACAAAGTTAAATTTTACCCAGACAAGTTATAGGGATATAATTTAAAATATGACAAAAGAAAATACCTTAATATAACTTATATATTGACGTTTAGTTAATAACATTAGGAAAACAAAATATATACCCTTATTTTCTTACAACCAAATTTTCATGCGGCAAAATCACTAAATGTAGTACATATATATATATATATATATATATATATATATATATATCTACATTCTCATAATTTATAATTGTATTAAACTCTACCAGATAAGATATTAGAAAATCTAAAATTATTATTGTACTTAGGCACAATTTCAAGTTAACGTTATAAGTAAAAGGAAACCATAAATGCTCTTTGTTGTATTTAACTTAGTTAAGAAGATTTGAATTAAACATTTATATTGAACATAACCTCAAAATCCACAAAAAGGTTCCATAAAAGCTTTTATGTTTACACTTGTAAGGTTATACCAGGAAAGCAAAGGTAATATTAAATTAGTTAAGATAATAGGTAAGTAAAAGTATGACTTTATATTTTACATGCATTATTTATCTAGATATTTGAGATTTAAAATGTAACACATGCATATTGTTCCGTTACAAAAGTAAATAAAATAAAACTCATACCTGTATTTGTGAAATATGAAAGAAACGTATACTTAAGTATTGAGCTCCGGCTTGTATAGAACTATAGAGGTTTCAGTTTCTTCTTACTGCTTGTTAAGACGAACAGCATCCATATTTAGTTTGGTGTTAACCTGAAACTTAAAATTTGTAAGAGCCAAATTTTTGTTCCACAGCGATATGTTTTGTTAACGGACATTTAATTTATTTTAGAAGGTAAATATTTGCAGGTAGTAGAATTAATGAATTAAGCTAGATAGCCTAGCATGTATAGGTAAAAACTCCACCAGAGAATATTTTACCGGAGGATACTTCACCAGAGAATATTCTACCGGATGATACTTCATTAGAAAACAACTCATCAGAGAACAACCCACCAGAGAACAAATCTCCAGAAAATACTCCTCCAGAGAACAACTCATCAGAGAAAACCCCATTAGAGAACCCTAGAAAATAAACGTGTTACAAGAACTAAGTATTGTAATACGCTACGAGGAACGATCTGAAAGTTTATCTGTAATCAACTTACCATGAATGGGTAATTTAGGTAGACTTTTTCCGTATACATTATACTAATATTCTAAAACGATATTTTTGTACTTCAACAAAAATAAAAGAAAAGACACCTTTACATACCAGGTACAACATCTTGGCCTTAGAAGGAACTTCTTTATCGGGAAACGGCATGTGTACTAGAAGGCAGTCAGATATCGAGAGAGCGAAAATTTATTCTGGTTTGAAGATAACCACACATTTTGAGAGGAACAAACAAGAAAACCATCTTAAATGACAGATTCATGTATAGACCAGTTGTGCATTTATGGACATTATTCAGAGGTTTACCAATTAGAAAATTACATCTGATCGTAATTATTTATATTATTTATACAAAAGAAGGAATATTAAATTAAGACTAAAGATGGACGTATTTAGTGTATTATTTTATAATACTAAAGAGAAACGTTACACAAATCAAAACTAACTTGTGATTGTAAACAGTATTAATATAAAATTAAAATGAAAAATACTCTTATATGGAAGAAAGTGGAATGCTTATTGAAACATGGCGAGGCAACGTCGAATTGACATGTTACACTGTTTTACAGGGTCTGCTAATATGTCTATTGTTATGTAATTACTTATTGTATGTATAAATAGAAATCATGTATGCAGGTTACATTTCATGTTAATATCGCAAGAAAAACCCAGGAAAAACTTGCAATGCTACCTAGATATTGGGGGCATTTAATTTTCATTTGTTATTTCTTTTGGTAATGGAATCCATTGTTACTGACAGTCACGGATTCGTTTGCTACGCAATTATTTTTATGAAAGGTTATATAAGCAGCTTCCTTGATATTGCGTTTTTGGTGATTTTCTTCTTTGTCAATAATTTTGGTGTTCTCGCATTTTATTTTATGACTGGAGAACCACGCATGTTGGCAAATCATGGATTTCTCAAATTTTCTATTTTTTATATACGATTTATGTTCTTTTAGCCGAACTTCAAATGATCTGAAACTTTCTCCTGTGACGTGTGCGTTGTTTATACCGCATGTGTCACGTGCGTAGCTCAGGGGGTATCTAAGAATGTCTAGAGAGGTTACCCGCGGATAGAGTTCCAGGGTCGATTTATTAGTTACATGTTCCTACCAGGACTGGTGATTGAAGTTCATGCATAAATAATAACCCGAAGTACAGGATCAGTGTTTAATCTTAAGCAACGAGCATATGAACATATTTTACAGTAAGGCGTACAGATTATAAATAGTTACAGCATGACTACAAGCATATTAACATATTAGTAACGATCATTCGTTACGTAGATACATATATAATTATAAGCATGATAATTAAATAGAAATATTATAGCATGACAGTTACAATTAAAGTCACAAATATTTACTTACATTTCTCTTAGGCTGCTGGGGATGGAAGCACACACACCTTCAAGGATTTACTTTCTTCAAGACCGTTGTACGTTCTGTCGATTTTGGGCGCGCTCCTATTTTTATTAATTCGCGCTTCCCACTGATTGGTGCGTAATCTCTTTGTTATAATTAAACGTTATTCTCTCATAATTAGTAATCGTTCATTTCCTGTGTGTGGTTCTATGTTTCATGCTGATTAAGAATTTGCTTTCCTGGTAGTTGTGTGTGAACTTCCTATGACTGTTATTTCGCACTTGATAATTAATAATTAATTCTAATAATTTTTGATGATTGTAAAGCTGAGTAAATAATACACGTAACATTACCCCCGCTAAAAACTTGGCCTCCAAGTTTCCTTGGCGTTAAGTGATGGCTCAAAAGAAGAAAAAGAAAGAAGATAAAGAGAGAGGAAAAATGCTATGTTTGAAAATGTTTGAGGAACAACTACCAAGAGCATTGCCTGTGAGAAATGTAGTGTACAATACTAATACATAATACGTCATGCACGATATATGATATGAAATAGATAATACTTAATGTGTAAAGATTTGAAACATAATATACAATACATAATACATAAAGATTCGGAATACAAATTACAATAGACAATACATAATTCGATAGATAATACAAAGATTTGAAATATAAATTACAATAGATAATACATAATACGATAGATAATACAAAGATTTGAAATATAAATTACAATAGATAATACATAATACATAAAAGTTTGAAACATAAGATACGATGAATAATACATAATTACACTTTGGGGCAAACACTTTTTGAAGGCACGTACACTATACTTTTTAGTCACTACGAAATGTATTTAAAGTTTTGGGTTTTTTCTAAGCAGTTGCGACATTGTAACATATTCGCTGGGTGATTGGCTTCGGTGACCTAGGTGTCTACTTGTGGTAGACGTTTCTCGAAGTTGTGGCATTGTCGGCAGAGTTGGTAGCGGTCTGATGACAATGTCTGTTGGAGGTAGGGTTGGTGATGGTAATAAGTAGTCGTGGTTTTCTTCTGTATCTACATTGTCTGGGTTATGTTGGGATTGTATTGGCTGCGGTGGCAATAGCGATGAGAAATTTGTTGGTCGTTTACTTTGGGTTTTTTGTGGTTGTTGTCGTATTCCATTGCGTTTAAGTGTCTTTGTTATGACACGTAGTCGTTTGGCCATGAGATACAGTATTACAAAATTTGTGAGGAAAAGGATTAGAGACAAAGAGAGTAGGTAATAAGGTAAGTAGTCGTTGTTGTCAACATCGAGACGTAAAATCCATTTTCGTCTAAGCAGTCGGCCAAACTGTCGAATTTTAAGTTGGGTTGTCCCACTTTCGGTAGTGTTAAACTGTTAAATTTGGTCCATTGAGCTGGTAATATGTGGGTTAGCTGTACATCGACTTCTTCCAAACATAATACTTTATTGGCTACTATTGTTGCATGTTGTCCGTGTAATGAGCATTTACATGGTAGTTGAAGTAAAATTGCTCCGATGTTGGAATATGACGGTAGGGAGTGGTTCATGTGGTTGCAAAGGATAGTGGTGTTTGGATGAGGATGTGTGATTAGATAATGATTGACATCTAACTGTGTTAGGAACTCTGTTTCTGTTCCTGTATCTCTACATTCTATTGGACAAGCTTTAGCCAGTTGGTATCCTGTGCTGTCCTGAAGTAAGTGTTTAACGCAAGATATTGCCAATGGGTTGTTTTCAAATGGTCGGTTTAAGAAACATAGACTGTCCTTGAATGGATCGCAGCGTGGGGTTACAAATTTCCAGTTATTAGTAGATACGTGTTGTATGTAGGCTACGTCAATGGTCGGTATCGACACTGTGCATGTATAGTGGTTCCATGCAAACGGTGGATTAACGATTCGTCGCATGGTTAGTCCATTGAATTCATTTCTTATTAATGGTACGTGTATGCCAATTAGTGTTGCCTTTTGGAAATAACGCATTCCAAAAGTGGTAGTGTATAATACGATGAGGTATATTCTAGAGATAATGAAAGATTTTGCATTAATGTTTCATTTTTATTCTACTTAAAGCTAATTCCAATGTTTGCATTGGAATGACGTCAATATGCGGAATTTTATGCTGGCACATTTCAGCTAGAGATCTTGTCCATTCATATAATGAAAGTCGTTCTGCTATAATTACAGACATAAATAATGGACTGTTACAATTTGCAGTATTTGCATTAAAAATGGGAAAGGTGTTTCATAATGAATTTCATTTATTGGAAGTTTTCTTTTAACAAATTTTGTTTTGTCAAAAGATCTATCTCGTAAGGAGTCGTAAAAACACGAGGGATATGGCTCCGTGTTATGTATTGAATATCAAACAGATCTCCATCATCCATTAAAATTTTATCATTGGATGTTAGGTGTTCAGCAGTAAAATTCGGCGTTATTGCGTCTAAATATGTTGCAGGTGTCAAGTATTTTTTACAAAAATTGTGGTTTGTTGCACATATATAATTCACACATTCTCTTCCATATTCTATTTGTGTTGGTTGTGTAAACCTGAATAGAAGTTGTGTGGAAGTTTCATAAAATGAAATATTTGGTAGTCTTTGTAGGTATATACCTGGTGTGATTGTGGTTTCACACGTTGGTTGTAAAAATTTACATAAGAGCATAATATGCATTAGTAATGGAGGCATTTCTTTAGAAATAAGTTTATTGCCTCGAGTAAAAAATTTTATATATAAAAAAATTGATTATATACTAATCTGAGAATTGAATGATGAATATCTGTTATACAAAAATAATATCTTATATTATTAAACACGTATAATCTGTAACGTTCAGTACGTTAATTACTATCGTGGCATAGACACGTCTTTGAATTCGTTTTCTGTTATGTCTTTTATCCACTAATCTACTAAATTTAAAATAATCACATATGTCTTTTATTTAGACTTATCTCTCCTTTTTACTTATATAGCGCTATGTTGCATTGATTAGCAACCAAAAATGAAAACCTGTTGGTTTCCTTAATTTATACTTTAATTCATCATGTATTAAAGATACTTTTATATCTTTTCGAAAATAATTCTCAAAAGTTATCTTAACATCTACTATTGAAAAGCTTATAAAATACAAATTTGCTAAAAATTTTATAAAGAAAGTAGCGTTGTAAACAACGTCTCTAACGAAATTTAAAAATTGTGTCTTTAATTCTGATAGCTCTTCAAAACTAAAGAGTTTTGCGTGTCCTTTGTACACTTGTGTTAATTTAGGACAAACGTAGTTCTTTTTCGGTGGCAACAGTAGTTGAGTATAAAACGGATAGCGTTTGAGAAAAATAATTGAATAAGCAAGTGAAATGGTCTACTGTTTCACTGGAACAGAACTCGTTTCGCAAATGTAGTTAGTTGTTTTAGTGCTTCTAGCTGTGTTATATATATTGTATTTTTCTTTTCGCTAGTAATAGTAGTAGTGTTGTTAGTATATATAAAAAAAAATAAATGTTACCTGGTGATGACTTAGGATGTTGTACTTACTACATCACAATTTATCTCTTCATATAATATCGGCTTGTGTTGGACGTAACACTTGTGCCTGGTCGTGGAACTATGGTTACTGTGATATTATTCTCTTTACAGTCATCCAGTTTGTGCGTTTTGTTATCTACTTGGCTGGGTTCCTCCTCTGAACATGTAGGTAGTTCAATAGTGGAATCTGCATTTGTTGATATGTCCGTATTAATTCTTCTTGATGGTCTTCGACATAGGATTAGCCATGCCATATAAGATAGAGCTAATAGGAAAAGTAGGAAGCAGGCTACTATAATAATGAATTCCATGTCTGCAGTTGGGTATTGTGTTGGACCCTGTTGTGCCACCACTGGTGTTATCATATGTGTTGGCACAAAGTATTTTTTATAAAGGAGGTATAGCACGAAAATAGACAATACAGTGTTCCAGACTAAATAAATATTATCGCTATGTGGAGCGTATAGGTCAGCATAATTTTTGTGCATAAGGTCTTCAATGTCATCTTCAATCTTACTAAATGCAGAAGATGAACTGAGGTTTAAATGTGGGACTGTAGAAGCCCAATCTGGATTGAGATACTCTGTTATGTTATTAAACATTGGTTCGTGGTTTGAACTTTGAAGAACAAATGTTTTAAATTACTCCACATCGCTGGTAAGTAGTGATGTATTGTAAAATCTTTTATGTTTTGGAGTCCACAAGGGAATCTTGGTGATATGATTTCCTCTGAGTTTAATGATAATGAGCAGCTACACGGAAGGTATAGCTTTATTGCTCCTGGGTGGTCATAAATGGAATTATTTAATTTCGTATTTTTTAGTGGACATGAAATACTCAAGTCGCGTTTAGGGTGCGTTATCACGAATGTGTCATCTTTTATTTCTGATATCAGCATTGCTGAAGAGGAATGGCAACGTAGTGAACAGTGTTTTCCTAGTTCTTGTACTGTGGTTCCTAAGAACATGTGATAAGCGCATTGGTGCCCAAAGGATTCATCCGAAGAGAATCTGGGTATAAAACACAATTTATCATGATGTGGTTTGCAATGATTTAGGGATGTACCTGAAATTGGCTTTAAAATAGGTGATTGATTTGAGTCTTGGACTTTGCTACTGCTAGATACATTGTATCGTGTAGAAGAAGACATGTGCCGTTTTGCCATGCGAATGGTGTCGTTGTAAGTTCGTATAATGTCCATTGTAAGCCTGAATTGATTATTGGTACTCTTAGTTGTATAAAATTTCATTATTTGATATTGTACAATCGGAAATCGGAAGTTTGTAATATTTGGAAATATCTTTTATTGGTATTGCTAGCTTGTATTTATTTTTGATTAATTCTGTAGCTAAACGAGTTAGATCGTGTTGTAGTACTAAAGTGTTTATTATAGAAGTTGGAAGTTTGTGGTCTTTGCATGCGTTTGTTATTTCCATTACGTTAACTGATCGTTCAAAGTTTAAAAGTCGTATAAGTGTTGTGTAAATATGGTACATTCCACGTTGGATTTTAAAATCTACTTCGTTAATTGTTTTGTCGATTGTATTCCGTAGATTGTTATCGAATTCAGTTAGTTTGTTTATTTTTGTCGTGTTTCTATGAAACTGTCAGATATCTGTTTTGATAGGCTTGAAAATTTATAGAAGTGTTTGAAATTTCGCGAAGATTTTTCGTAATCCTGAGTCGATTCTAAATAAAAGTACTTGTAGTTCGTGTTGGTCAAAATGTAATGATTCGAATTGTTGTTGAGTGGCTACTCCACAACAAAAACTGAAGAAGTCGCCAATAAAATTTAATGCGCGTTTCTTCCGGTACTTATTTGTTTCAGGATCTGATTGTGTGTCTATGTCTTCGTAAGCGTTTGGTATTAATTGTTTCCAAAACATTGGGTTGGTAGCTTGAGAAAAGACTTTAATTCGTTGTCGAATATTGTGCCAATTGCTTCTAAGTGTTCGCTCATTTTACAAATGTGGCCTGATTGTGCTTTGCAAAGGTGATCGTATGTATATGAATGAACTTCTTCTGCTTGTTTATATAGTTCCGTTCTATATGTTATCGGAATTGTGCTTGTATATAATATTGTTGAGGTAGGTCCTTCCAAATGACTCCTGATGTCATAATAACTGGTAGGTTGGCGTTAGTATAAGTAATGATAACTATCATAAAAGTTAACTGAATTGCATACCTAAAATAAAGGTGTCGTGTTATAGGATAACAGGAAAGTCAATTTAATTTTATTAGTTTTGCATTGTTAAATTTTTTAATGTAAAATAATTTGAAGTTATAATATTTATTAATAAAAGATTATAATTAATCTGGTTCGTTAGTTCCTGCTAAAATTCGCATGTTAATTAGTAAGTGCTTGCGTGTTATCAACTGTATTTCCGTGTTTGCTTGATAACTAGGCTAGTATTTGTTTATCATACATGCAAATGTGTTTAGTTTTAATTAAAAGTTTTGTGGTAAGCAAGTGCGTGTTTGTGTTGTAAAACTGTTTTGAAAAACGAGGAATTTATAAAAGAAAATTAATGGATGAAAAACGCTGCGTATTTCGCGCAGCTGAGTGGCTGCTGTAATTAATAAACAAGCAAGCCACCGTGCTGTGCAATATACCTGCGCTTTCAATTCTACTATTATATTTGTAACGATGGTAAGTGTTTGCTTATAAAGATGTTAATTATTTATTACTTTAAAGCTGGGATATATAGAAAGTTTTCTCGTTGGTTCTATTATGTGCATTGGTTAGTCATTGAAATTAGAATTAATGTTTGTGTTATCTATTTATAACTTGTACTTGTTTTGTGATAGTAAGAAAAGTTTTTGTATCTGTCAATTCGTGTGTACCTGAGCGTTTGTGCTAAGGGGGGTTTGTGCGTTTTTGTGCTAATATTAATTTATTTGAATTACTCTGTACTTAAACAAAAATATGTTGATTCCGTTATCGTTATTAGCCTTGGGTTTTAATAATGTTAGCCTTGGGTGTTTGTGCCTGTACCTTCAGTATTAGAACGATAATGCTGTTCTGGAATAGATTCTGGTTGCCATGGATCATTATAATGAATCATTCTACTAACGTGAACTGTCTCTAACTTTGCATTTGAGTGATTACCTTTTTTAATTACATAATTTACTGGACCGGACCTTTGAACAATTTCGTATGGTCCGTGATATCTTAACAAAAGCTTTTCGCTTTTTCCTATAAAACGTCGTGGTGTGAAGACACGTACGCGGTCTCCCACATTGAAATTTATTACACGATGCCTTTTATCGTATCTATTTTTTGCATAACGTTGTCTTTTTTGAATGTTTTGTACTGCTTGGTTTCTAATTAGTAATGCGCGTTCGCGTATCTTTTTTACATCTTCGTTTTCGATTTCGTAATTTAAAGAAGCTTCTGTAGCAAGTGTTGCTTCGCGCGCGTATAGTAATTGAAAAGGACTAAAATTGGTTGTGTCCTGTTTAGCAGTGTTGTACGCGAATGTTACATGACAAAGGAATTCGTCCCAATCTTTTTGATCCGTACTAGTATAAAGGGACATCATGTCTGCTAGGGTTTTATTAAACCTTTCAGTTAATCCATTACATTGTGGATGATATGCTGTGGTGTATGCATTTCTTACACCCATGATTTTTGTTAAATCTTTTACTAAAGCTGATTGAAAAGTTTTTCCGCGGTCACTTAATAGGGTTCGCGGACTTCCGTGTCTCGCAACTATTTGTTCGAGTAAAAATTTTGCGACATGTTCTGTTTTTCCGTTAGGAACTGCACGAGTTTCCACATAACGAGTGGCGTAATCGGTTGCTACGATAATCATCGTATTACCTTTTCGTGAACGTCGAAATGGTCCAAGTAGGTCAATGCCTACCATATCGAATGGTATGGACACTTCGATACTTTGAAGTTCTCCTGGAATTTTTGTGTATTGTGCCCTTTACGAGCTTGACAATCGACGCATCCCTTTACGTAGGTGCGTACGTCTTTTAACATGCCGTCCCAATAGTATCGGGATTTTATTCTATTTAGTGTTTTATTAAATCCTAGATGTCCTGACATAGGTTCCGTATGGTTGGAAAATAATATTTCTCCTACTAGAGATTTGGGAATGACGATTAGTAATGACTTACCGTATGGGTTAGCATTCTTTTTGTATAAGATGCCATTACGAAACTCATAATTTTTTATTCTTCGATTTAATGCAATTGGGTTACTTTCTGGGTGTTTTATCGCGTTAACTAGTTTCTTGATTTTGTGGTCTAGTTTTTGGTACTTAGCCATATTATCTTTTGTGAGTGTAAAGTTGGAATTTCAATATTTTGTTCGTCATCTTGTGGAGTTGGTAGTGACGTCGAGTTTCTGGAAAGACAGTCAGCATCATTATGGCATTTGCCACTTTTATGTTCGACAGTGTATTGGTATTCACTGAGGCGTATCGCCCATCTTGCTAAACGGCTATTAGGGTTTTTAATATTTTTTAGAAAACAGATTGCACTGTGATCTGTTATGATTTTTATTGGTCTTCCATAAATTAAATGTCTTAGATAAGTTAGGCCCCAAATTACAGCTAATGTTTCTAATTCCGAAATTGTATAATTTGTTTCTGACTTTGTAAGCGTTCGCGAAATATATGCTATTGGATGTAGTTTTCCTTCGTGTTCTTGCAATAGCACGCCGCCTAGTCCTGACTTACTTGCGTCTGCTCGAAATTCTTTTGGTGCTAAAGGGTCAAAGTGTATTAAAACTGGATATGTAATTAATTTATGTTTCAGTGTTTCGAAAGCTTGCTGGTGTTCGTCTGTCCAGTGAAAAGGCACGTCCTTTTAATTAATTGATTTAGTGGGTGTGCTATTGTTGAAAAATTTGGAATGAATTTTCGATAGTAGTTTGCTAAGCCTAAGTAACTTTGTAATTTTTTAACGTTAGTGGGGACTGGAAAATCCTTTACAGCTTTTATTTTATCTGGGTCCGGTGAAACTCCCGATTCGTTTACTATGTGTCCAAGCAATTTAACTTGCGTGGACGCAAAGGTGCATTTCGAGGGTTTTAAAGTAAGACCTGCCTTTCTAAGGCGATTGAAGGCATTCCTCAATCTACGTAAATGTTCGGAAAATGTATCTGAAAAGATACAAATATCGTCCATATATAGTACTAATTCTTTCCATTTGAGATTTTCGAAAACTCTGTCTGCTAGACTTTGGAATGTGCTAGGCGCGTTTGAGAGACCGAACGGCATTTTTTCGAATTGGTAAAGTCCGTCAGTCGATATAAATGCTGTTTTTTCTTTACTGTCTTCGTGTACGTCTATTTGCCAAAAACCGCTAAAAAGATCTAACACTGTGAAATATTTTGCGTTCTTTAGATAAAGTAAAATGTCATCAATTATTGGTAGGGGATAACAATCTTTTTTAGTTACGCTGTTTAATTTCCTATAATCTACACAAAATCTTGTTTCTCCATTTCGTTTCTTTACTAAAACAATGGGGCTCGCCCATGGCGAAATACTTTTTGTAATTATCCCATTTTGGAGCATGTCGTCTATCTGATTTTGTATTTTTTCACGTTCTGATTGTGATACTCTATACGGTCGGCTTTTTACTGGTTGTGCATCGCCCGTATTTATTTTGTGTGTAACTAAATTGGTTCTGCCCATGTTTGCAACGTCTTCCGTAAATATATCTTGGTATTCGGTTAACAATTCTTGTAACTGCGTTTGTTCATTTGACGATAGCTCTTTGTTGATATTAAATTCTGGTGTTGATTTTGTTATTGTTGCCACAAATTGTTTTAAGTCTAATTTTGTATTTTCAGAGTTTTTAATTGAACCTAATGTTGTACCTTTGAACAGTTTTGTGCGTTCGTGTACTTTGGATACGACTTCCATGTGGAATTCGTTACCTTTTGTATGTGGTAATTTCTCTATTACTATATGTTTGTTAATAATATTTTTATTATCGGGGACGAAATGACTATCTTTTTGGATTTCAAATGGTTCTAATGTGAGTGTAGTTATCTTGTCTCTTTGTATAAGCGTGTCATTTTTAATTTAATTTTATTATGTAATATAGGATTCTTGTTATATTTGGTTACTGATGTATTTTTATAACTTGATTCTGGCGTTTGCTGGTTATTGAAAATTATTCGATTTTCACGAAAATCAAGAGTTATCGACTGAGTGCGTAGAAAGTGTAATCCTAATATTACTGGTACTGGTAGGTCTCTGATTACTAATGCTTCTAGTGTTAAATTTTTCCTTGTAAAATTACGTTTATTTCGGTTGTACCTAAGACTTTAACTTTATAGTTATCTGCTGTTATCAGATTTGTGTGCGCTTGTTTTCTAATTATTATATTTTCAAAATGATTTATTGCTACGATATTATGATAACTGCCGCTGTCTATTAACACGTTTGTATTAGAACCGTTTACTATGGCTTCGAATGTGAACATTTTGCTATCATATTTATTTATAAATGTATATGTTGGTTTATAGAATGATGCGACACGCGGGGATTTAGTGCTTGTTTTGGGGATATATTCTGCGTGCCGCCTTTCCGCGTTTGGGGACTTTGATCGACTTGTGGAGAAATTGACTATTCTTGGTCTTTGGGGTGTTCGTTGTCGAGGTCTGTAGGCTAATGTATCACTTTTACATTGGCTATAAAAATGACCTGTTCTGCCACATCTTAGGCAATTTACTTTTGATGTGAAAGTGCGGGAATTATAGTACGAGTCACGCGTTTGTGACCTTCCTCGTGGATTGTAGTTTTATTGTTATGGATTGAAGGGTACGTTTTCTATGCGTATAGTTTGGATTTTCATTTTATTTGTTTTGCTGTTTTCTTTAAGTGCTAGTACAGTCATTTTCTGTGTTAGTGCATCTTGTATTGCATTTGTCTGCATTTCAGACAGATGAAACGCTATATCTTTTAGTCGGTCTTCCGTTATTTCGAAGTTTGCTGACAGCATTAGGAAATTATTTCTTAAGGTCGGTAATAATCCTGCCTCGAAGTATTCACGAAAGTCATCTATATGTATTTGCGGACGTAATTGGTTCGCAATGTTCAACAGAGCATAAAAATAATTTATGGTAGGTTCGTTCGTTAATTGACGACGATTTTTTAATTGGATTCTTATCAATCTTAGTGCGTTTGGACCTCCGTAATATTTTAAAAATGAATTTTTTATATCGGACCACGTTTTATTTTTGTTTTCGTTTTCTGATTTGAAATTGTCGTACCAATTTTTTGAACTTTCACGTAGGTAATGTCCAAGGAACTGAATTTTATTGGGTTCCTCCCAAAAATTTGCTTCCGCGCAACGTTCGAATTCTTGTATAAACTCCAAGCAATTCGATTTACCTGGGGTAAATTTGTTTGGTTCTGCGAATTTGGGTAGTACAGCCGTCGTTGGCATTAGTTCCGTTGCCGCTATTGTATTATTAGCCATTTCTTTATTGATTTTAATACTATTTTCTGGAGTTTTATTTACCTGTATTCGGACATCTAAATTTAGTTCGTCGTGCGAAACAATTAATGATGTTGGTGTATTTGGCGGTGACCGTAGAAGTGAATTTCGGGGATTAAATGGTCGCGTTTGCGTTTCAGTTTCGTTGGGAAGAATTGAACTAGTTTCGTTTTTAATAATTTTGTTCTTGTGTTGTAGGTATGTTTAGGGTACTTTTGGGAACATCCATTATCTATGTGTACCATGGTGATAATGCATCGAACCGACGTACTATGTTACGAAAATGGTTATTTGCCTGCGTGTAGTCCTGATTTTGTTGTGCTTCCGCTTTAAATGTGTTCGACGGGACCTGAAAGTATTTTATTGCCCAAGATTTCTTACTTTCTTGGATTAGTTTGTAAAAAAGTGTAGCATACCAATGATGCTCTATGTCGTTTTCGATCGCCCAATCGATGTATTTTAAAATGTACTCGTCGTAAGTAATTTCTCCGGGAGAAAAATACAGAATTGTTGTGCTAGTTGTACTGTCTGCTTCGGCGCTTGTCGTCATTAGGGTTTTCTTTTCGCGTTTATTCGTACATAAGTATGAACTGCTGATTAACAGTCTAGTTTTTTAAGGGTGATTAAGCCTTAAAATCCTCTATCATGTGTGTAAGACAGAGGAGCCGGCGAACCTCCACCATATGTGACGTGTGCGTTGTTTATACCGCATGTGTCACGTGCGTAGCTCAGGGGGTATCTAAGAATGTCTAGAGGGGTTACCCGCGGATAGAGTTCCAGGGTCGATTTATTAGTTACATGTTCCTACCAGGACTGGTGATTGAAGTTCATGCATAAATAATAACCCGAAGTACAGGATCAGTGTTTAATCTTAAGCAACGAGCATATGAACATATTTTACAGTAAGGCGTACAGATTATAAATAGTTACAGCATGACTACAAGCATATTAACATATTAGTAACGATCATTCGTTACGTAGATACATATATAATTATAAGCATGATAATTAAATAGAAATATTATAGCATGACAGTTACAATTAAAGTCACAAATATTTACTTACATTTCTCTTAGGCTGCTGGGGATGGAAGCACACACCTTCAAGGATTTACTTTCTTCAAGACCGTTGTACGTTCTGTCGATTTTTGGGCGCGCTCCTATTTTTATTAATTCGCGCTTCCCACTGATTGGTGCGTAATCTCTTTGTTATAATTAAACGTTATTCTCTCATAATTAGTAATCGTTCATTTCCTGTGTGTGGTTCTATGTTTCATGCTGATTAAGAATTTGCTTTCCTGGTAGTTGTGTGTGAACTTCCTATGACTGTTATTTCGCACTTGATAATTAATAATTAATTCTAATAATTTTTGATGATTGTAAAGCTGAGTAAATAATACACGTAACACTCCTACATAAAACTTGTTACATTCGCACGGTATTTTGTAAATGCAGTTTTTTGAACTTTGTATTGCGTTTTTGGGTTTTGTTTTTGTTAATTGCGTTCTTAGTGTATTGTTTGTTTTAAATACTGTTTTGATTTTGAATTTGTTTCCTATTCTTTGGATTTTTCGGAGAATCCTTTCGTGTATGGTATTGAGAGTAATTTTTAATGCGCATCGTTGTTTCTATTTTCATTTTTATTTTTTGGGACTTTATTCATTTCTTTCTCTATTATTCTTTTAGGATACTTGGTTTTTATTAGTTTACATTTGATTAAGTATTTCTCTTTTTTTAAATTTTTTTCATCTGATGATATTAATTTTACTCTATCATACATGGTTTTGATAATTCCTCGTTTGACACAGTGTGGGTGGTTTGAATTGAAGTTTAAGTATCTGTTTGTGTGTTGCTTATATGAATACTGATGTATTAATTATGATATCGTTTTTGCTAACTAGAATATCTAAAAATAGAAGTTTTCCATGTTGTTCTAATTCATATGTGAATTTAAATTTGGGTCTATTTGGTTAATTGAATCTACAATGTTTTTAATTAGTTCTGTATTATGAAGCCAAATAGCAAAGACATCATTTACGTATCTCCACCAGATTAGTGGTTTCAATTCTTGTATCAATATTACATCTTTTTCGAATTCCTTCATGAATGTATTACTAAAGATTGGCGATAGTAGATTGACCATCGCCATTCCGAAGCTGTTTGTAGAATTAGTCATTTATTTGAAAATATGTGGTATTGACGCACACATCAAGTAATTCCATGATCGATGATATATTGTTACGGTAATTTGAACATGCCCGTTTTAAAAAGCATACGAGGCCGCTTTTATTTAATTTTGTTGTGAAAGTGAAGGCCATTTATTTATTATTAAACCACAAATATTTAAAAGTATGCCAACAGCGCCCTTTTACCTTAAAAAGATTGGCGTAGCGGCGATTAGCAGTACTACCACTTTTGTAGGTGTAAACCGAAAACAAGATAACGAGAGCGGTCATTAAGTTATCGGGATTCATTGCGACAAGTGCCGCGATGTGGAATTCAAAAGCTCCTGGGTAACCGATATGATACCAGAAGTGTTTTCTCTAATGGGAAGATCGTAAGTAAAGTAGTGTCTTACTATTTGCCTCGGAAAGTTATGTGAATTTATTGTTATCAATTTTCTACTTTGAAATTGCCAAGGATAACATCACCTGTTTGATGATAACAAGCTTACATTCTCAAATGCTCGCTTATCGCCTCAAAAGGTGAACTGTGTACCAGAAGGTCAGATTGTTGTCGATTATTCACAACTTGTTGTCTTATAAGATTCGGCCTGGCCCGCCTTATCTTTACAAAAACACGGATTACGTTTACGTCTTGCCGTGTCACAAAGGTATGGCACACGCAATTTAACCTTAGAAGAAACTAGTGGATCTGCTTGATTATTTATGGACTTAACCGCATATTAAAGCACCGCCATTGGCCTTCGGTAGTTGGATACACTCAAAGTTAACAAATTGAGTTGACCCTTTGCATTATTCTGCAGATCACCTTCATATTACAAAAATTTAATTATATAAATATTAAAGCGCGGTCACAACACGAATCGAGGGGATGCCACGATGAACTTATCTTTCGTTGCACGCCGAAGCACCACCTGTCCACTTCGGGCCTTCACTACTTAAACGGCACTCCGATGGTACCCGAATGCATATGGCGGAAGAATTTAAATTGCTTTTGGGTGCACGCACTGTTGAAATGTAAACTGTCCGTTACAGAATTAAGTGCAACAGGGCCAGCATCTAAATCAACGATAATTGTGCGTAAATGCAGTATAATGTAATAAGAATACTAGTTGAAAACGCATAAAATTATATAATAACAGTATAGAACTGTCTATTCGTTATTATAAGTTCGTAATTAAAATAGTAACGGGTGAAAAAATTTAAATATCAACAATATTAATAATTATATTATTTTTTAGTTGTTATTGAAATCAGATATATTGTTTAATTTATGAATTTTATTATTAATTTTAAGAAAAATAGTACCATCATTACTGTAAGTACTACGATAATTAAAATTTTGGTCTACCTACAAATTTTGACGAGCAATTGTTAAATTTATGATTCTGTAGTATTCTAAACCCCACGGTAATTTATACATATTGTAGCGGGCTACTACTAATGCGTTTCACTAATTCAAAACAAGTAGTAATAAAAGTCTTTATTACTCACGATTCACAAACCTAATTAACAGTATATATCTTATTTATAAATGTTTTCAGTCCAATTAACAATGAAGAACTATCACACTAATGAATTTACAAGCACTAATATCTTCTTAAACTAAATTCTTAACCATAGGTCTATTAACAACACTAAACACTACTATAATTTATTTATTACACTTTTGTCTATTTATGTATTTTACAAACTGGTGGTACAATAAATACGTTTACATAACACAGATTTATATTTACTAAAAGACTTTCAGAACGTAACAAACCCTAACTATATACGAGATGATTTATATACGACATTCTGATATAGACTAACTTTTACATTTATCAGTGGTCTTATATATACCCTGAACTAAAAGAATGATTCATTATCCAGTATATCCTAGAAAATTCTAGGCTTGTGTAGTATATACATTGCTTACGGCGCTTATGTGTTTGACGGGTTGCCTAATAGTAGCTCGTAACAATAAGTTATTGTGAACGACGATGTCCACGGTTTTTATCGGTAACTTTTCTAATTTAATACGAAGGGTGTAAAGTCCCCTGTTGTTATTTCTGTTTGTAAAAAAATTGGACTAGGCGCTTTTCGGTTTATTTATTTGTCCTAATTCAATACACTATTAAATTTAATATAATATTGAAAGGCGTTGTCCACACATTCGGAATTAAACGCTTATGAGAGTATTAACATAATTAAAATAACCCCTTTATAAAATGTAAACTACCCAAACTTCTATAAATTTTTCTATGTGATTTCGGGAAAAAGCTAACTGAAGTTAACTTATATAAATTTATTTCTACAATGTGCACTTAAGTAACGTACGAGCGCTACAAATTCATTTTTCCTCGTTGTTAATTTTCCAATACATGCGTGTTGTTGTCTTATCAATTAACCGCGTCTCATTTTATGAGTAAATTAAACTCTAATAAATTAATTTTTACCTTTAGGCTCACGAAATCTAACCAAGTTACTGCTATTCAAGCTGAGTTCAATTCCGCTGCACTTCACTTAATTCAAGGCTAGTGTCCTTTAAATTTAGAGTCGTGCATAAGAAGTTGTTAAGTTCAAAGTTACTTTGGTCTACGATACTTTCAGTTTCGTAGATACAATAAAAGTGCATTTGTTACTAACGTGATCGCAGTCAATTTTCAAGGTTATTTCGTGTTTACAACTTCTCTCGCTAGCTCTCTTTCTCTCTCTCTTTCGCTCTCTCTCTCTCTCTTTCGCTCTCTCTCTCTCTCTCTCTCTTTCGTTTTCTCTCTCTCTCTCTCTCTCTCTCTGTGTGTGTCTCTGTCTCTCGCTCTTTCTGTGTATTTATCTATTTATGTCTTTCTCCGTTTGTGCATCCTTGAGCATAAACCATTCTGAAAACTATAGCAAAACATCAAGCGTTCGCGTTCTATTAAAAAGGCGTGTTTATGGTGTCTTGCTTTAAAAACTCTGTACATTAAATAATTTTTCGTTAATTAATAAAGGAATTTTTTAACAAAAAAAAAGCGAACCTGGTGTAGAAGTTTATTGTGTTTTCTTATTATATTCGTCGATGTAAATACAAAAACTTTTGTTTGCATTTTTGATGACATCGGCTTAGTATTATCTACCTTTTGGTATATATCGAGTAATTAATGGTGTTCATTGTGTCCATTCAAAAAAAATTACACTGCAGTTGTATTTACACAACTAGTTTATAGTGCCTTTCTGGTCCGTTTATTCTACAGGTATATCTCGTTATTAGCTCAGTTAATCTAGCCCCACCTCTAAATCTCAGATTGTGCTGATAATACCGTTAGCGTAGCCTAATTATATCTAACGCAACTTAGCGCATTTCTTATAAAAACTAGCGCATCAAAATTACTGTATTTACGGGATCAAATCGAAGGGGGAAGGAGTGGGGATTTGAACTAACATTAGCCCCGCTTCCCATGTTGGACGGACTTAATTATACCGCTTCTGCAGGTTACTTAGAGCTAGTGCAACCCAGTGCACCTCAAGAAATAGCTAGTTTATTTTCTGGAGGGCTAAGTTAACGCCCCCCCCCCTCTCACCAAGTTTATACTACTAGCAGCGTATGTAATAATTCTATAATGCGCGTGTAAGTGTATTGCATTAAGAGTATAACTTTAGCCCTGTTGGTTATTATACGACCGTAGTTGCTACATACCCCCCCCCCCCCAGTGAAGACAGATGACCACCGGACACTTTCTACTACCCTTGTGGTAGACAGGACAGAGAGAAAACGTCGACGCCATTCAGTGATAGTAACATAACTATAGCACCTCATTATCCATAACATCGGCTATCACTTCCTAGCAACCACCAGCCTCAGTAGTAGCTCTCATCCCTTTCAAGAAATCATCGAGCGTAGATTGCTCACTCCCGCTCCAAGAACCAAAATCTACAACATCAGTCAGCTCGAAACCTACGAAAAGACTAAGGGATGAAAAAGATATGGACGTAGACACCCTTCTGTTAAAACAAATAAGCCAAATAAAAAGTTAAGTTACCGAATATGAAGATTTTAACAAAAGAAACAGATTTGGTATTAACAATATTTTGCAGAAATTCGAAGCCATGGCACTCATCGCTAATGAAATGGTTTAACAAATTGCTGTCGCCGAGGAGAGGACAAACACCAGGTTACCGAAAAGCACCTAGATTCAGCTCTACAAGCCGCTGCCAAGATAACAACACACACCACACTGCAACCAACACATACGTACGCAGCTACCACATCTTCGAAACCCACCTCACAACGTGCACCTCCAACCCGACCGTCCATCAAAATTATAACATTGAAATCAACATTCACAGTAGTAACTTTTACAGCTCCTACACTTTATTAAAATAAACTTGCGCCCTTTGCTTCCTAACCTCAATATCCACAGTATTCGCCGTACTAAATCAGCAGCATCATCCGCATACGAAACCAGACGCAAGGATCGTTCCTCCCATTGACAAAACTCAACACTATCTTAATTACCATACATCATCCGTAAAGTCGTATAATAATTCCCTATCTGCCTCCAAATTTCTAAACCTATATACACCCCAAATCCACAGAAACAAACGTTTATTAGAGTCAAACGAGCGGGCCAGATATAAAAGGACGAGAGCCAGACAAGAACAACCCGCCCGAATTACTGCAATCGAAGTGGTAACGGAAGGAAAGAGAAGGCCAGGCTAACACTGTCGAAATTTGAAGGGATAATTAAAACAAAACCGATGAACCTGCAACCCAGCAGTAAAGTAAAGAAATTCAAAAAATATAAAAAGCAATCAATAATTAAGGTATAAGTAACATACAAAAAATATTGTATTTATCAACATTTGTGTATCTGCGAAAGTCTTACTTTATTTATTTACTAACGCTACAGTACAGAAGACGAGCTCGCCTTACAGGAATCAGTTTAACATTGTTACATTTAACCTTCTAGGATTAAGGATACTCCGCATATAGGTAGGATAGAATACCTAGTAGGGTTCAGCGGAACTCTTAAATTGATATAAGCCTTGTACTTGGGCAGGATGGAAGAGCGGCTTTGTTAGTAACGGAATCGCGGAGCATCATAAGAGTGGTCGTGGGATGAGACTATAAAAACAAAAACAGGGAAGGGGACGCCACTGCTTCAAAAAATAGTTACAAGATAAACCTAACACGTTGTGAGCGTTACAATGTTACATTGTTGGGCGCCTCAGTGTTAAAGAGTACTTACATAATAAGTGTAAATGGTAAGATGTAGAAACCTTTAGGCTATGACGAATTCAACAGCAATAAATACCTTAATTAAATCTGAAACATAAAAATACATACAAGAAAAATTAATAACTGAGGTTACTGTTTGTGCCCCATAAAATACATAAAGCAATATCCAAGTAATAGTTCATATTGAAACTATTCAAATAAACTAACTTTCTTGCGAGGAATTTTTATCGATCTTATACTTGAAATTTTCAAAAAACATTAAATAAATTTTAAGAAATTTAGATTGTTTTTCAATGTCCATCTCTAATTCCCAAGTTCACCATTCATTTTTTAACTTTTAGCAATAAAAAGAAATATTGCCCAGTTTAAACTTATAATAAATACTTATAAGATGCCTTTTATAATCAAAATATATTTAAAATAAGCGAAAAACGCTTTACTCAAGTTTGACTTTACTTAAAATATATTAGATAATTTATAATTAATCAAAGTTAATGAATTTTCTAATTCACAGATCTGGCAATTAGAGTACATAAAATATGGCACAAGTGTGCATGTTGTTTGTTTAAAAAATTATACATAAAAAGTAATCTCAAAGCTAGTATGTTACTTTTGTAATTATAACCTCAAACTATCCACAAGTCAAAAATATAACAATTGTCATTTGCATCACTTAAAATTTGTTTCAATGATATTCTTAATATTTTGATTTTAAAACAAGAGCCTATTTAAAAACCCAATAAAATATATAAAACGTTTCTTTTACATTTTAATAACGAAACATTGAACAATCACCAATTTTATCCACTACTAACGAATTAGGAAATTTGCAGATCTTCTAATGAAATGTTCATATATACTTAATAGAAGAAAGTGTTTACCTTAACGAGTCCAGTACAGACGTTAGATACATAAAATACCTGGGTATTTACATCAAGGACAAAGCACTGCATTACTTCGGGCAACGTACAAATAATAACAGCTGTTGACCCAATCAGTCAATAATGCGTATTTCCATTACAAAATTTAATCGAACTACCTTAGAGCTAGCGCAAACTAGCGCACCCCAAGGAATAACTAGTGCAGGGATAGAAACTACATAATTGTAGCTTTTTCTAGGAGAGCTACGTTAACGCTAGCTCATCCCCTAGAACTCCCAGTGGAGAAATTAGGTTATACATTACCTAAAGCTAGCGCAACATAACGCATCCCAAAAAATAGCTAGCGCACCACGACGAACAGCTAGCGCAGGCAACAATTCTTATTATGGGAACTTTCTAGTTAGACTGAATCAACGTTAGACTTTACCTATGTTGAAGTAACGAAGTTCTACTGCTGTCACAAATTACTTTGGGGTATCACAACATAACACACCCCAAGAAATACCCCAAAAAATAGCTAATGCAACTCGAGAAATAGCGAGCGAAGGGAACAAAACTAAGTTATGTTAGTTTTTCTTGTCGGTCTAAATTAACGTTATACTACCCCCATGTTGAAGCAACTCCTTTATACTACTGTCGCAAATTGCCTAGAAACAACGGAAACTAGCACACCCCAAACATAGTTACTGCACTCAAGAAATAATTAGTGCAGATAACAAAACTATATTATGGTAGTGTCTTCCTGGTAAGACTGAATTAACGTTAAACTTACTCTACGTTGAAGTAACCAAGTTTACCTGTTGACACAGATTACCTACGACTATCGCAATCTAACGCATACCACGAAATAAGTAGCGCACGCTGAGACATAGCTAGCGCTGGAAACAAAACTATATTATGGCAGCTTTTTCTGTTCGATCTGAATTAACCTTATACTGTCCCCATGTTGAAGCAACTTAGTTACACTAGTGGCGCAGATTACTTAGGCTAGCGGAACTAGCGCACCCTACGAAATAGCTAGCGCGCCTCGAAAAATAACTAGCTCAAGCAAAAAAACTATATTATGGTAGCTCTTTTTCTTGTCGGTTTGAATTAACGTTATATTGTCACTTCCCCTTATTGCAGCAGTTTAGTTATACAACTGATGCAAAATTACTTACGGCTAGTGGAATCTAGCGCATCCCAAGAAATAGGTAGCGCACCCTAAGAAGTAGCTAGCGCAGGCAACAAAGTTATATTATCGAAGATTTTTCTGGTAGGATTTGAAACAATTAAGTTCTGCTGCTGGTACAGATTGCCTAGCGCACCCCGAGAAATAGCAAGCGCACGCAAAAAAACTATATTGTGGTAGCATATTTCTAATCGGTCGTAATTAACGTTAAACTGCCCCCAATGTTAAAACAACTTATTTATGCTAATAGTGTAGATTACTTAAGGTTAACGGAACTTAGTGCATCACAGGAAATAGCTAGCGCAACCTGAAAAATGACTAGGGCAAGCAACAAAGTTTTTTATGGGAGCTGATTTCTCGTAGGACTGAATTAACGTTAGACGTTCTCGATGTTAAAGCAACTAAGTTCTACTGATGGCACAGATTACTTGGGGCTAGAGCACCCCAAACATTAGTTAGCGCATCCCTAGAAGCAACAAAACAATAATATGGTAGTTTTTCTCTGGTAAATCTGAATTAACGATACTGTCCCCCATGTGAAAGCGCCTAAGTTAGATATTTCTCGGGGTGCGCTTGCTATTTTGTACCGTACGTTAGGTTGCGATAGCCCTAGGTAATCTGTGTCAGAAGTATAACTTAGTTGTTTCAACATAGGAAAGGCTAAAATTAATTCAGTCCTGTCACAAAAAGCACCCCCATAATATAGTCTTGTTGCCTGCACTAATATATTTGTCGACATAGTCTAGTTATTTCTTGCGGTGTACTGGGTTCCACTAGCCCTAAGTAATCTGTGTGAGTAGTATAACTGAGTTGCTTCAACATGATGGGGCAGTATAACGTTAAATTACACCGACTAGAAAAAGGCTATCATGATATAGTTTTGTTGTCTGCGCTAATTATTTATTGGGGGTACTAGCTATTTCTTGGGGTGCGTTCGGTTCCGATAGTACTACGTGATTTGCGCCAGTAGTATAATTCAGTTACTTAAACATGGGGACAGTATATTGTTAATGCAGACTGACCACAAAAATGCAATCATAATATAGCTTTGATGCCCGCACTAGCTATTTCTCGGAGTGCACTGGCTATATTTAAGGGCCTTCAGGGTTCCATTAATCCTAAGTAATCCGTCAGTAGTATAACTAAGCTGCTTCAACATGGAAGCAGTATAACGTTAATTCAGACGGACTAGGGAAAAGTTACCATAATATAGATTTGTTGCACGCGCCAGCTGTTTCTAGAAGTGCGCTAGCTATTTTTTGAGTTGTGCTAGCTCTATGTAATCTGTACCAGCAGTATAACTTTATTATTTGAGGGGCAGTGAAAAGCGCTTATTTGTTTATATAATACCTAGGCCAAAGACCCATACTTATATGTACTGCACAGCTGTGTATGTTTAAGTGTTTTTCTTATTTCTACGGCGTGTATATTTAAATATAGAAAAACACAAGCTTCATATCTCTTGTCTCGGATTGTCAGAGACTAAGGGCTGTGTTGCAGGCCCTGACGGCACAAGCTTCTGGACTTTGGAATACCAGGAGTCGAAAACAAGTGCAGAATCTATCTAAATGTTACGAATTAAGAATACCCGGCTGAAGGCCTAAAATTCGCAACCTTAACCTAAGCTAAACCCTATAATGCCTTTTCACCTCCCGACCATCGACAGCCGAAAATCAGGGGCTGAATTGACGAGCTGACCTACGACACATGTACCCCGACCATTGGCAGCCGGAAATCGGGTATACAAGTCTAGATCTCAAACTACCTATCCTACCTAGCCATATTCCTATTTCTACTTATAAACAAAATAACAAATAATGAAAAATGACAGCTAAACTAAGTTTAACTAATTACAAAAGGAGTTCAGAGTGACTCGGTTTGTTGAAAGTGAGCACAGAATCTCCACTGTGTTTGTACGGCACAACACTTACTTACTACACTGCTGATTATTGTTACCGGGGTATATCTCGTCTCTGCAAGATCCGTTTGCAAGTGGAGTTGAAAGGATATGAGAAATGTGTAGTTAGATGACTGAGGGAGTGTAGGGGTGTGTTGGAATCTACGTTTATTAATTGTTAACTTAGCATTTTCTGAACAGAAGCTACCATTATATAGTTTCTATGCCTGCGCTAACTATTCCTTGGGGCGCGCTAGGTTGCGCTAGGTCTAAGTAATCTCCACTAGTTCATTCACCATGGGAGGGTTAGTGTTCACTCCCCTTCCACAAAGAGAAGCTACTACTATGTGGTTTCTATGCCTCCTATGGTTATTGGTTATTTCTTGGGGTGCGATGGGTTACGCTAGCTTTAAGTAACTCTCACTAGCAATACAAATTAAGGGCGCTAACGTTATATTATGTGCCCATTCGATTTAGTTGCCGTAAGTAATTTTAGTGCGTTATTTATTGTTAAGAATGCGCTAGGTTGTGCTTGATGTAATTAAGCTGCAAACCAAGATTGTGAGAGGGAGATCTGAATTAACGATACACTGTCCCCCATATGGAAATGACTAAGTTAAATATTTCTCGGGGCGTGCTTGCTATTTTGTGGGATGCGTTAGGTTGCGATAGCCCTAGGTAATCTGTGTCAGAAGTATTACTGGTTACTGCAACATAGGGGAGGCTAAAGTTAATTCAGTCCTTCCACAGAAGTACCCCTATAATATAGTCTTGTTGCCTGCGCTAGTATTTGTCGGCATAGTCTAGTTATTTCTTGGGGTGCACTGAGTTCCACTAGACCTAAGTAATCTGTGTCAGTAGTATAACTGAGCTGCTTGAACATGAGGAGCAGTATAATGTTAAGCTACACGGACTAGAAAAAGGCTATCATTATATAGTTTTGTTGTCTGCGCTAATTATTTATTGGGGTGCAGTAGCTATTTTCTGAGGTGCGTTAGGTTCCGATAATCCTACGTGATTTGCGCCAGTAGTATAATTTAGTTACTTAAACCTGAGGAGTAGTATATTGTTAATTCAGAATGATCACAAAAATGCAATTATAATATAGCTTTGTTGCCAGCGCTAGCTATTTCTCGGAGTGCGCTGTCTATATTTAGGGGTTTTCAGGGTTCCACTACTCCTAAGTAATCTGTCAGTAGTATAACTGAGCTGCTTCAACATGGGAGCAGTATAACGTTAATTCAGACTGGCTAGAGAAAAGTTACCATAATATAGCTTTGTTGCCCGCGCCAGCTGTCTATAGAAGTGCACTAGCTATTTTTTGAGTTGTGCTAGCCCTATGTAATCTGTACCAGCAGTATAACTTTATTACTTGTGAGGGGAGGGGGTCAGAGAAAAGCGCTTATTTTTTATATAATACCTGGCCAAAGGCCCATACTTATATGTACTGCACAGCTGTGTATTTTTAAGAGTGTTTCTTATTTCTATGGTTTGTATACTTGAATATAGAAAAAAAAGAAGCTTCGCAGTTCTCGTCTCGGATTGCAAGAGACTAAGAGCTGTGCTGCAGACCTTACAGCACACGTTTCTGGACTTTGGAATATCAGGAGTCGAGAAAACAAGTGCAGATCCTATCTAAATGTTGCAAAGTAACAATACCCGGCTAAAGGTCTAAAATTCGTAACCTTAACCTAAGCTAAACCCAATAATGCCTTTTCACCTCCCGACCATCGAGAGCCGAAAATCGGGCATACAAGTCTAGATCTTAAATTATCTATCCTACCTAACCTTATTCCTATTTCTACTTATAAACAAAATAACAAATAATGAAAAATGACAGCTAAACTAAGTTTAACTAATTACAAAAAGAAATCAGAAAATTTGTGTGACTCGGTTTGTTGAAAGTGAGCACAGAACCTCCACTGTGTTTGTACGGCACAACACTTACTCACTACACTGCTGATTATTGTTACCGGGGTATATCTCGTCTCTGCAAATCCGTTTGCAAGTGGAGGATATGAGAAATGTGTAGTTAGATGATTCATGTTGTGTAGGGGTGTGTTGGGATCTACGTTTATTAAGTGCTAACTTAACATTTCCAAAACAGAAGCTACCATTATGTAGTTTCTATGCCTGTGCTAACTATTTCTTAGGGCGCGTTAAGTTGCGCTAGCTCTAAGTAAGCTGCGCTAGTTCATCCACCATGGGAGAGTTAGTGTTCACTCCCCCTTCCCCAAAAAAAGCTACCATTATGTAACTTCTATGCCTCCTATGGTTATTTCTTGGGGTGCACTGGGTTACGCTAGCTTTAAGTAACCCGTTCGAGCAACACAAATAAGTTCCTCCAGGGAGGGGGGAGACTAACCTTAAATTAGGTGTCAATCCGATTTAGTTGCCGTAAATAGAGTAATTTTAGTGCGTTAGCTATTGTGAAGAATGCGCTAGGTTGCGCTAGATATAAATAAGCTGCAAACTGAGATTTTGAGAGGAAGCTATGTTAACTGGGTTGAAGTTATTGCGTCTTCGCCGTTTTCGGACCTCCCCCCCGCTCTTCAATCATATGTGTGAAACGATGATTTATCACTGGTGTGAATTCTCTTCTGGAAGTAATTCTATAGAGTTATGTAAATTTTAGCACCTTCTCTGCACTATGCAACGACGACTGTATTCTTTTTAGTATGTGTTTAAAGCCTTGGCAATTTCATTATCAGTCTGGAAATAAATACGTAATTAGTATAGGTTATACATCTATTTATTCTGAATAATTAAGATAATGTACTCTTTTGAAAAAGTAATTCATCACGCTATTTAAGCAATCTAAATGTAATTACTTCCTAGTTTTATACATCTTTATGCACATTAATAATGCATTGCCACTAATTCTATGCTGCTCTAAAGATAGGTTGTACACGTAAATTATGTGTTGGCTTTGGATAATATTAGATGTCGTCATTTCATACAAGCAGTTTGTGTGCTAATGGTAATCTATTAACGGTTTGTCAAATAAGGAAACGTATAAGAAAAATATAGATGCTATTTTCCTAGTATTTTAAATAATGTTATCGTTTGTTTTTATTTATGTAGGCTTTGCGTAATAAAATTTTTAAACTACAGTAATAAATTTTTTGGCAATATTCCTGCGTTTGAAAATTGACAGACCCACTACAACACACAAATGTGTGCGCATTACATCAAGTCTTTTAGTTGCGTGTGTTAATTTTAATAGTGCCCTATTGGTATTTTTTGTACAAACTTAATAAATTCAAGGAAGATTACTGTCGATTCTCTTGAAAGTGATAGGTACCAATAACCAACCCATCGAAAGGTAAGAAATTCGTTATATGTAGATTGTTCGAAATTAAACTTACCTGGATAGTAAAAATGTTGGACAAAAAACCTGTCGAACTTATATAGCATTTTGGCGGTTGACTAAAACTTAAAAAAATTCATTTAAACAAACTTATGGAAGATGTAAATAAATCGAAAATCACGCAAACATCTATAAAATGGCGGGAAAGACACGAAACAAAAGTATAAATTTCTAGTATACCAGGAAAGTTACTTGGAGGAAAAGCGACGTAAATTCTGAGAGTAGACTGATACTGTAAAATGTGTAAGACCCTTTATGTACTTTAAAAACGTTAGTCCTTTAAACATTTATAGGTTATTTTAATCGAGTGGTAAATATAGGGAACAAATGTTGACTTAGAAATTAAAAAAGATAGGCAGTATGAGAAATAAGGAAGTGGTGGTTTTTCACCTTGACAAAACGAAACAGAATATAGAACATTAACCCAAAGTTACAGCCTCGCGGACTTACAATACCTTTTTTTCTGTTTAGCTATTCGTCATCTGAAGCAATGAAAAACCCTAACTTCATTAATTTAGAACTCATTTGAAAACGAAGTTTTCGCATGCTTAAAAATGACCATGTTAATACGAATATATAAAGGGGCTATTATAGACCTACAGTTCTTCTTCCATCCATATCAAAAGTAATTGAGAGGCTATTCAAACAATGACTGTTGTCATTTCTGCTAAAATATAAAATTAGAAGCAACAGTTTGGTTTTTTCAAACAGTAGTACGAGCGATGTAATGTTTTTACTACTAAGTGAAGTTCTCTCAAATTTATTTAATAGCTCATATGTTATTACCGTGGTTTTGAACTTTCCAAAAGCATTTGATTTTAATAATAGTTATTTATATACCAAGTCAGTAAAGTGATTTTTTCATCGAACTCTCTGAGATTATGAGTCGAGCGAGCGATACGATAATAAGCAAGTTCGATAATTAGTATATTACATTACTAGTGTAGAAAGTGACCCATTATACACGAGTGGAAGAGTTGTCGCACGAGGTTGATATAATCACGCGACTGTTAAAGTCTAAGGTTTAACCGTTAAAGTCCCGGCGTAATTGATAAGAGCCATTACGACAGTTGGTAATACATACTAAAGCGTACATAATATTGCGCAACAAGATATTACGACAGAATTGCGTCTCAATTGTATTACATACCAAAAATATTTATTGTAATACCAGAGGCGCCTTTAAGAAAAAGATAAAATGTACTCACAAAATAAAGTTGAGCTCTTCACGACCTTACGGTTATTCTTGCGGCAAGGGTCATGCTTTTATTCGTGGATCTCGCTGTTGGGCGTGGTTCGGCCTTCGCCCTCGTTGAAACCAGATTTTATGTCTTCCCTCTTCTTTCTGTAGCGGTACGATAGAGGATCTAAAGGTAAGGAGGAACGATAATAGGTACGACAGAGGAAACTTACATTATCTGAAAGAGAAGACAAAAAAAGACACAGATAAACCTCACTGTTAGACGTCTAGTTGGCTAATCCCGTCGTGTCGGAAAACAACCACTTACTTTCGCACTCCACGTCTGCGCATTCTCTAGCGCCGACGCAACTGTCGCAAGTGACGGAAAAGCACGCACAAGTCTATTTTTGAAAATTGGCGCGAAATCAGTGACATATTTAAAAACTTACCAAAAATGTTTACATAGCCGATTTTCGGCATGTAACAAGGTGTCAGTCGAGTGCGACAATCCCACGAGTATGAAATCGCACTTTTGACACCAGTACTGTAGACGATTTAAGGATATTTTTAAAAAACGTACATTGTTGCTCTTTCCCTTAAACACCTTGCCTTGATGCAAGGTCGTGCGATCGTTTAGTGGTTATGTCGAACAAACTCTACATCGTGTTTTTGGCATTGGGCACGTTGAGTCGTCTAGGTAATTAATGTACTAATATCTCGTTCGTCATACACTCTAGAGTTGAAAATTATTTCAACACTACAGTGATGTTTACTTTCGCAATCTAGAGTGATATTTACTTTCGCACCTTATAGTGATATACGTCACTTTCTAAATAAATAAGTAGTGTGCAATCTGTCGTTTTCATACGTGGTCGTCGGAAGAGACACTTTACTGACGTGGTGCGTACAAGCTTTTATCGCCAACCATGAAAATTTCATTCAAAGAAATGGAGATATAATTAATAACATTGTGTTACCACAAAGTAAACAAATATAAGAATAACAGGGAATACAAAACAAATCTACTTATTTTTTGTTATATTAAACACGGACGTAAACCCTGACGCATTATACAAATTAATTCCCGAAGACGAAGGAGTCTCAATTGAAAATATTTGAGGATTATTATCTACATTAACAATTTCTAAATCGTTAGTAGAATTATCATTTGTAATAACTATGTCTTTGCGATTTTCGTTTTATTGAGTACAGATTCCTCAACATAGGTCTCTGCAATCGTGTCGCTTTTCGATCCTCCGCGGCGTTTTAGATGTACCTTACTGCCGCCTGCGTTGGCAAAAAGGGTGGCGTACGTGCGTTGAAAACAATGTCCCGTATGAAGTGATAGTTCTGGCAAATGCAGATAGTTGACAATTTTGCTTGGGGCATTTCCAGTAGTATGGATTTCAAATGGCTGAATTGTGCATTTTCCATTTCTATAAGTATGGTGGTGAGGCGTCTGTTTAGGGCGCAGAGCTAAATATTTGTTAAATAATTCTATGGATTTTACTTTTCTTTCAAATTCGGAAGTGATAACAAATAATCGAGGCCTACTGCTGTTGTTGGTTTTCGTTTTATTTATATGTACAATCAGAATTATTGGTAACGGTTAACTCTTACAGACCACGATTGTAGCCTTTTACCTAGATGGAAACTGTGCTTATGGATGTAGAAATACTAAATGTACAATAAACATTACGGTTTTTATTAGCTACTACTAAAAAAATCTCATTTCGAATGGACCTGCACCTTGCCGAAGTTCTAGATTACTAGAACAGGTGAAATGGCTTGCGTGTTCTAATGAGCTAAAGAGCCAAACTACAGGTCCAACCAAAGCAGTAGGGTCGTTTGTGAGGAATCAGACTAAGACAGGTTCTCGAAAGAGGACAAAGGCTCTTTCGATACTTAGATTGGCAGAGATCATAGGGGTCGGTATGGCAATCTAAAACACACTACCGCGATGTGGAAGGCAACGGGAAACTACCACAATACGTCCCAAGTACACAGCGTACTTAAATTGAAATAAACTTGATGGCATTCTCTGGGGTAAAAGATTCCGGAGTTAAAATAGCCGGATCTCCGAGAGGGGACTACTTCGGAGGATGCGATCGGAAAGTTCAGAATAAGAATGGGGAATATTTTGCGAGTCGGAGCGTGGAATGTTAGAAGTATGATGCAAGTAGGTAAGCTAGAGAACCTGAAAATTCAAATGAGTAGGTTAGCAGTAGACATAGTAGGGATCAGCGAAGTTCGGCAACTAGAGGCGGGGGATTTTTGGAATGAAGACTTCAGGGTGATTCATACAGGAACTAAGGAAGAAAATTTTGGTGTGGGGATACTTATGCGAAAAAAGATAGGACACTGTGTAGAAAATTACTTACAAAAGAACGAATGAGTACTCATGGTTAGATTAGAATTTAAACCGGTAAACACAGTAATAATACAAGTATACATGCCCATCTCTAGCTGCAGTGACGAAGAGGTAGAAGCGATCTACAAAGATATCGAAGACATATTAAGATACGTAAAAGGACATGAAAATTTAATAATTGTGGGGGATTTTAATGCAGTGGTAGGTAAGGGTAAGGAAGGAGCGGTAATAGGTTTATTTGGTTTAAGCACGAAAAACGATAGGGGAAATAGACTGATAGAATTCTGCGACAAGAACAACTTAGCCATTAAAAACACATTATTTCAACATCATGCTAGAAGACGATATACGTGGAGATGCCAAGAGATATTGGAAGATATCAAATAGATTACAATCTTGTTAGACAACGGTTTAGGAATCAAGTAAAAGACTGCAGAAGCAACCCAGAAGCAGATATAAACCCTGACCAAACAATCGTAATTATGAAGGACGCACTTAAATTAAAAAATTTGAAAAAAAAACGGAAAAAGGCACTTTGACTTTGAGAAACTAAAAGATATCCAAGAAAGATTCGAAAGAAAGTCAAATTATTTGCTGAAAGATATCGGGAAATTATCTGATATTAAGGAAGTAGAAACAGAATGGAATAACATTAAATCCAGCATAGACATGGCGGCCAGAGATATTATGGGGTATACACAAAAAGAAAATAAGAAACCATGGATAACAAGGGATATCCTGAATTTAATAGAAGAAAGACGAAACTACAAAAATAAATCAGACGAAACAGGAAAACAGAGATACAAAGCCATAAGATGGGAAATTATTCGCAAATGCAGGAAAGCTATAAAACAATGGAGTGATGAAATGTGCAAAGAGGTACAAACTAAGATGGAAATAGGAAAGACAGATGGAGCATACAAACTAATTAGAATCAATTCTAGGGATATAAAACCGTATAGCAAAAATATAAAACACCATTATAGAAAATGTAGAGAAAGTGGGTAGATGGCAAGAATATATAGGGAATTTGTATGCAGGAGAGGACCTAACTGCATTAGAACATTAATCAGACATTGAAAATGATGACTTGGAATATCCTATACTTAGAGATGAGTTTGAATTAGCATTAAAAGGTCTGAAAAATATTAAGGCGCCGGGTATATAGATAAGGTGCAAGCAGAAACTCTAAAAGTCGCTGGACAAGCAGTAGCAGAACGTCTCTCCCTACTGGTAAGCTATATATACGAGACACGCGAAAGACCCAAAGATTTCAAACGTAACATCATAGTAACTATACCAAAAAAGAAAGGCACGGATAGATGTGAAAATTTTCGAACAATAAGTTTGACAGCACACGTGTCAAAAATATTAACTAGAATCGTACAAAGACGAATGGAAAAACGAGCTGAAGAAATACTAGGAAAAGATCAATTTGGGTTTAGGCGAAACAGGGGAACACGGGAGGCTATTTTAGCTTTGAAAGTAATAATGGAGAAAACAATAGAAAAAGAGGAAAGTCTGTATATAGGGTTTGTAAATCTGGAAAAAGCCTTCGACAATGTAAAATGGAAAAATATGTTCAAAATACTTTAAAAGATTAGATTGAGTTATAGAAATAGACGAATATTACATAGCTTTTACAAAAAGCAAACAGCAGTTATAGAATTAGAGCAGGAATGTAGAGAAGTAAACATTAGGAAAGGGGTGAGACAGGGATGTGCCCTATTCCCATTAATTTTTAACTTGTACATTGAAGAGGCCACGAATACTGTCAAATGCAGAAACACATTTGGAATTACTATGCAGGGACAAAAATTTAATATGCTTAGATTTGCAGATGAGATAGCATTTAGCAGGGAAGGGTTAGAAGCTGCTCTTAATGAAATGGAAACGGTTCTAACAGAAAGATACGGTATGAAAATTAACAAAAATAAAACTAAAGTACTAGTATGCAAATGAGGGGAAATAAATCAAAAACAAGAATAGAAATAGATAACAAGAACTTACAAGAGGTTAAGGATTTCTGCTACCTAGGAAGCCAAATAACCCAAGATGGGAAAAGCGCAAAAGATATAAAACAAAGATTAGCACAAGGTCGTGCTACATTTAACAAGAAAAAGCAACTACTGTGTTCAAGGACAACAAACATAGAAACAAGGAAAAGATTGCTTAAAACATATGTGTAGAGCACAACACTATATGGCTGTGAAGCCTGGACAGTAGAAGAAGCGGACAAGAAAAAAGTAGAAGCCTTTGAAATGTGGTGCTACAGACGTATGATGAAGATATCATGGACAGACAAAGTAAAGAACGAAGATGTATTAGAAATGGTAGGGGAAGAAAGAAATATGTGGAAAACGGTAAAAAATAGGAGAAATAGGATGATAGGCCACATACTACGGCATCAGGGAATATATTAGAATCAGAGATAGGAAAACAGAGAAGAAGAGGTAGACTTAGGTTAGACTACTGCACACAGAATAGAAATCAATGGAGATACTCATCCAACCAGTCTCAAGATGGATAAACTAATGACGAAAAAAGTAACTGTACTTAAACATGATGATTACTATAAGCAACTACAAGTTTTGGTTAGGCAATATTCTCGAATATTATTAATTGTGTGTAAAGGATTTACTGGAAAACAATTAATTCGGCAAATGTCTAAGTGTTGGAGGATCTTGGCAGCCAGAGGCTGCTTAACCCCCTTCACTGAATCTCGGTGAAATGGGTAATAAAATTATAAAACAATAGAAGGAAAACTAAGCTGTATATAGGTTGTGTGAGAATTTCAGGGAACTGTGCAGGCTAGCTCAGAATATAAATAAGCGCAGGTACGTGCCCAAGCTAATGACGAAAAATAAGCGTAGATAAATCTGATGATTATTATAAACAACTACAGGTGTTGGTTGTGAAATATCCAACTAATGTTGACTGTGCGAAAAGATATATTGGAAAAAATATTAAATCGGCAAATTTTCAAGTGTTGGGAGAACTTGACAGCCACAGGCTGCTTACCCCCCTTCACAACCACTGAATGCCGGAGGAATAGGGTATATAATTGTAAAACAATAGAAGAGGACCGAACTGCGTGTTACAAGAAAGAACAGCGCCTATGATGAAAAACAACAAACCGAAACAAGAAGAAAATTGTTGAAACCATATGTGTGGAGCACATCACAGTATGCCTATGAAATACGGGCAGTAGGAAAAGCAGACAGAGAAACGGTAGCAGCCTTTTGGAATGCAATGCTTCGGATGTATGAGGATGATAGCATGGACAGACAAAGTTAATATAAAATAGGTTATAAAAATAGTAGGGGAACAAGAAGAAATAAAAGGGCAGAATACGTTCTAAAGAATTTTTGGGGAATAGTATGGTATATTACAAGCAGGTATAGGAAAAAAGAGGTAGATGTAGACCTAGATCAGATAGTGATAGATGTAGACTGTGCAAATTTTAGGGAAATGTGTAGGTTAGTTCAGAATAGGAAACAATGAGGGTACGCGTCTAACCAGTTACAGGACTGGAGACCCAATGATGATGATTAAAAAATCAAAAATTTTAAAAACATATAGGCAACTAAACTAATGCATGTTAGTGAATTACTACGTGCTACGATTAGAACATCTTAATTTATTGGAAAACCTTGTATAGGAAATTCTTAAAATGCCAAATTAATACCACCTTAGTTAATATTAAAAATATAAGTAGAAAGTGGTAAATGTGCAAAACTAGTATTGAGTACTCTCAAAATCACGTTACTGAAATATTTTAATACCATTCCACTCTGTGATGTCCTTGAATGTGAGTAATTAAATTATTTAGCGTTTGGGTTGCACTGCCCCTGTCGAAGTGTTGATGGCACATAAATTCATCAATGTAGTCTGGAAGTATGGGCGAAAATAATACCGATAAGCGACGACAAAATGTTTTTAATGAGCTCCAATAACCCTCTATTGCATTTGTACATACACCACTTGTAGGATCTACAAAGTTTCGGTTATGGTTTGTGGTTGCATGTGTGCATCTCATATCACCAAGGCCGTTTTAGGTTCGCCGATCATCAGTCCATATTGTTGAACCTGGCAATACAATGTGCTTTGATTATGGGCCGTAATGTAACATTACATTTGATTTTCCAATGCTCCACCCGAAGGTACTACATTGGCCAGGAAGCGAGTTTTTTACCTGGAAAATTTGGAATTTTGCCGAACCCTTGCTGTTCCAAGCAAGGTAGGGATCTTTAACGTGCGTGACAACACTCACACACGGGACCTCCATTTTACCTCTCATCCGAACGAGCGTGTATTTTTGTGAAAAATGCTCGCCTAACATTTTTCAAGCGGACCGTGTCGGGATTCGAACCCGGGACCTTGGGCGTAGTAGTCACACACATACCACTACGCCACGGAGCCTCCGCCGTAATGTAACAGCGGACCTATTCGCTACATAAATGATATATATTTTTTTGTGGTTGTGTTATAAATGCCTAAAATCCCACCGCTGCCGTCCAAAACGACCTCTGAGGTATTTTCTTCGGGACAATAAGCTTTTGTTAATTTGCACACTGTGGCTAACTCCACCAAATACGAAGATATTCGGCAGTTGAAGCAATTTGCAATAACATATGTTGCGAAAGACTGATTTCGTTGAATAACCGCTGGCTTGCTCAATGCCAAGAGGTTCATAGTAATAGCAACTGGTGACTTGATACACCAGCACCACAACAATTGAAAAATTAAACTTAAAGGTAGGTTACATTTATCAAAAAACATGTTGTGAATTAGGCTGATCGTAGTGTAGCGCCTTGAACATCGATAGAAATGACCAAGCGCTCGATTTGGATCTTTCGTAAAAATCACATGAACACTGCATCATCTTTCCGTACAACTAGGGTTACTTTGCACCAAGTGTAAACTACGTAGATCTGCAACAACGACCAATATTGGTGATATTGTTGAAGTTCCTCTTCTACGATTAACACCCCACGAAAGCAACACAACGCACTTATTAATAACTACAAATTAGGTATTGAAAATGACAGTTAGTAAAGTAATAGCACTCTAGAAAATAACAAAAAACAATTTTCAAGCTAAATAAGAACGATTTAGTTTGAAATCGCTATTATCATCTGTAAACTACTTTATTTGTGATGTCTCAAAACTATTCAAAAATAGTGTTGAGGCGAAAATAGTGTTGAGGTTTCATCGTAGACTAGTTGTTAAAATGTTTTACTGCTAGGACATAATGATCGGGCAAGTAAATATGCGAAAAGAATATTGAGACGAATATTGTGTTTGAGGTTTCACCAGTAGGTTAGTCGTGGAAATGTTTTACTGTTAAGACAAAATAACGAAATGGGTACATGTGCGAAATTAGTGTTGAGGCGAAATTATTGTTGAGGTTTCATGCTAGGTTAGTAGTCAAAATGTTTTACTACTAAAATATAATAATTGGACGGGTACATGTGCGAAAAAAGCGTCGAGATGAAAATAGTGTGGGGCGAAAATAATGTTGTTGTTTTAATTTAGGTTAGTTGTCGAAATGTTTTACTACTTATATAAAATAATTGAATGGGTACATGTGCAAAAATAGTGTTCATGTTTCAACTTATATTCCTGACATAAAAATCACTAGGAATTTAAGATTCATTTAAAGGAATAGATTGTTTCTTTTGAATAATATGACCGCAGCGATGAAGGGGGATATTCTTTCAATAAATCGAAAAAATATGCCAGTAAAACCATTTCACTGTATTTTTTAATTCCATGTTTTTGCATCACTCTATAAATATGTTATACTAGTCATTGTATTTTTCCACTGATCCTTGTGGTAGAATTTCAAAATACGTTTTTAACGACTTGTTCTTAATTTCAGACGGCATGCACTGAGAGTCTTCTTCCATTATTCTCTATAAATAATAAGCCACAAAACTTTTACTGTTGAAGCCGTGACAACGAGAAAAAAAATTCTGTTTAATGTCATACAGTCATTACCATGTGATCAATATTTGCTTGCTGCAGGTAAAATGTTTGATTTATTCAGTAAGTGAGCTCTTCCATCTTCAGGAATAGTTCCTTAATATTTACATTCAAAGGGCCATATTCACAAGTAAATACAAAGTGGGCCCAAGCCTGCCAAAACCGAGATCCATGCCATTAGATAGATCTCGACGAGTGAAACAAAAGTGCTGCTGCGGACATCTTCAGATTTCGTGTGCCAATGACACTTCTAGGTCTTTGAAATTCACACTTGCCATATTATGAGTACCAGTCTTATGGCATTTGTTTTTGAAAATAATAGGCCTGATTATTTTGCGTCAACTTGTTTGGGGATATCGCCTTACGGCGGCGGTGGGAGTGTCCCGAGAGTGTGCGCGACACCAACTTGACGAAAGTTTTTTTTATCAAAAGACTGGATATAAGATCGTCTTCTGATTGTACTATTAAGGCACGTGGCATCAAATCCAATATCTTATGGCGTGTTGTGGGTCGTATATGTCAGGCCATCAACTGTGTTTCATTAGATTCTAATAAGGGACGTTTTCGGTGATTTTTGTTATGGAGGTTTGTGCGCTGTCTGGGGCTGGTTAAACCGGATTTGATACACTTCGTTGAACAGGGTTTATTATTTCGAGACAAATATATTTCTCAGGGTACCGTGGATACGAGTAGTACTAATAATTCTCCATGTAGTTTTCAAATGTTGTATTCTTGTGAAGTAGGGCATTCAGTGAGTTAGTCGTGGAAAAACAAATTCAAGGAATTATAGGATTTTAAAAGTGGTTGATATTCACACCAATAAAAATAGATACGCCAATCATAAAAAGTTATATCACAGCAATAAAAATGACACCCAACGTAGGGGCTTAAAGGAAATAAAAGTTATATCACAGCAATAAAAAAGGGCACACCAACGTAGGGACTATATCACAGCAATATATATACATATATATATATATATATATATATATATTGCTGTGAATTGTCTTGGAATCACGTGTCTCAGCGTTGGGCCGTCATAAAAATGCTATGAATTTTACCGCTGGAATCATGCCCCACAAATTGGGTGCCATAATAATGCTGTGAATTAACCTGCACAATCGAGCCCTAGCGTTGGGCCGTCATAAATATGCTGTGAAATTGCTCTAAAAATGCTGTGAGGTTAACCCTTTATTCTCGCCCCCCAAATTGGGCCGACAAAAATGCTGTGTAGTTTAGCTCAAATCTCGCATCGGCTGCTCCTGAATCGTTCTCTTAATCCGATTCTTTCTATATATTACATACACCTACCTGTTACATAAAAAACTTCCTTTCATTATCACCATAGAAACCTAAATAGAAATCCACATCAATCATACATTCAAAAATAACTCAATTAACCAAAACATCACACTCTATTTATCTGAAATTCAAATTACATTTTTTTTTCAAATTTAAAATACCATTGCTGTGTATACATTCATGTGTTCACTAAATTTTATAACAATCCTTTTGCATATTGATTAACCTTTTAACACACAACTTTTTATTAAAGTAAGAGGGCATTCCTCATACCTTACGTTACCCTTTGCTCTAACATGAGCTCACCTCAAAACTTTATAGTTGTGCATATAAATTCTCTGCACGACCAATATCAAAAAGTCCTCTATACCTCTTTACAACTTTTAGTTATCTGCAAATTAATGAATAATGCTCAAAAATCAATCTCGTGTTAACAGTTTTATAAATGTCTGTTCAAATAAAAATCAAAGCCAATAATCATAAAACACACCAAAACACCACAAACACTATGAAAATATTTACCATGAAATGTCTTATTCTATCTCCTACCTTGTAGTTGTCTTTGTACTGCGGTCCACTAACTAGCCACTTGTAGATGTTGCCGTCTGATAGGTCCTCCGTCTATCCATTACTTCCAGGGTCGAATCCCCATTTGTACCATACATGCCTCTGCTCCAAGAACTCTTCTTTTATAAATTTCAATCAAAATATCCAATCTCCAAATTTCGTTCCTTTTATTGCAAATAAATTCTACTACCCCAAACCTCGCTTTGATCCACATCCAAACAATTTTCAAATTCTAGTACTTCTCGTGCATCCAAACAAAAATCTTTGTACTTACATCTCAACTTTACTATTTACTAATAACGCTTTATCAACTTTTACATAAATTTTATTTAATTAGACTGCACTAATTCACTTGAAAGTAAACTCACTGTATCACCGATCGAATCAAAGAGCAAAGAGCGAAAAGCAAAGAGAGCGAGACCCCTCTCTGTTACTGATTATATAATGCAAACTGTTCCTCCCTTCTGTTTACAAAAATAGCACGTATATCTGTTTAACCGTTGCTTTATTTTCCTCGAAAATCACCAACGACCGTCGATTTTTCGTAATTTTTCATAACATAACACAACAGTACGTGGTAATGCACTTAAAAGCGTCAACTATCGTCTCAAACTTCCCGGATTAGCTCTACTCCTCGCTTGGTACACGCCTTTAACTTCAAGCAAACATCATTTATCTTTCTTGTACATATCGCTTTATCGCACACACCTACCTCTACCACCTGAATTTCTAACCCTTCTCATTTAATCTTCACCAATAATCTCGCTTGGCTCTATTTCCCACCTTTCTGAGCGACGCGTGCTTGTTTACAACTATCCTTGAAATTATCGATTTTTAATTCCCTTCTTCTGGACATACTTTATGTTTCTCTCTTATACTTATAGGCTTTTATTCAATCTTGGTCTTTTCATTGCTCCTTCGGACTCTATATCTAAGATTAAAAAACAATATCTTACCTAACGTATACGGCTTTTACATCAATTCTGTGTGGTTTTGTGTATGTCCTTGGCTGCTTTAATTCCAACGGCTGTTGATTCCACTAAGCTATTAAATTTGTTTGCCGCAACTCTACCAAGAAATATATCTTTCCCCCTGTCATTTGAAACGTGTTGGTTTTTACAACTGAAACCTAGAAATCGTTATTTTTAACGTGCTCAAAGCTTTTAAAACTGTTCCATAGTACTTCATTATGCTATAATTTAACCCCAAATTAATTTTTTTTCTCTTTTACATACATACTATAATACATGGTCCCTAACTAAATCTAATTAAGATAAATTATTTCTACATTAATCACGCGTTAAACTAAATCGATATTCCCCTATTATCCGTTAATTAAGCTATAAAATAATTGTTGAAAATCTTTTAACTCAATAAATTTATTTTACTATACCTAATCGCTCTCACCCATATGAGTTCACTTATGTCCTCATGTATTTTATCGATCTATTTAATTACATGATAATATATATATATATATATATATATATATATATATATATGTATATATATATGTATATATATATGTATATATATATATGTATATATATATATATATATATATGTATATATATGTATATATATATATATATTGACGTGATAAGGGGTCATGAGAGGTCATTGAAACCCAAATTATACAATATACAAATAAATCCCACTAAAATATAATAGAATCCGGAAAAATAAAAATTTCTGTAAATTCATGGCTAGACCCTTTAAAATACAAGATTACTTTTATTCAATAAGGTGCCAGGCATAAACGCAAACTGCGTGTGTATACATAATCACTCTGTATTATAAATAGCAAGTAACGTAAGTTGTACATGTAACAATAACTAATTGTAAGTTACCGTAAAACGCATATCAATGCGAATGCAAATCGATACATTTTGATAAACTATGCTGTAAATAGCATAGAATAGTATAGCTTTACGCATTTAACTTAAGAAACTACAATCAACATGTACTTTAAACCCCAAACCTCAAAATCAATGTTAATTTTGGGTACAGAAACACAAACGTGAATATTTTCTATAAAACGCAACCGTTTTTGCATTAAAAAGCAATTAAAGTTTAAAATAATTATCCCGTGGATTATAGCAATTTATTCTAAATAAGGAATATAAAGAATATAAAACGATGAGTCATCGGGATTTAGAACTACCTAAATATCTAATTAATAAATAAACATTTTATTTCTAGAAGCGGCGGAACACGAGAACCCCACAAAATCGCGAGAATAACTGATAAAAGTTCTTTATGATTTTCGTGTTCACTGTTGGAGAGAAGAGATCCGCCACAATAATAGTATATGTGAGAGCGGGACATATAGTACACGTCACAAATAACTGGAACCAGATAACAAGGTGATAAATGTCGCAACTATAGATGCTAATCAGTTTTTCTGAGAAACCGTGCATCACAAAGTTCCACATTTTTTTAGTAATTTCTAGATATAGATAATTTAGAGTATATAATGATTCATTCGAAATGGATTCATTCATTCAAAATTCAGCTATTTGATTCTGAAGTTTAAGTCGCGAGCTGTTGCTAATGCGAAGATAGTATTTGAAGTATGCAATAAGCATAGTGTAATTTAATAGTTGCGAGGTTGCAATGAATATAGAAGAGATGGTCTATACGCAAATTACATACAAAAATGGAATTATTAATTACAATGAATAAGAAAAATTCTTCAATATAACGCTATTTTAAAGATTTTATTAAATAATCGAAAGGAAGATTTAATCAGAAATGTAATATAATATGGAAAATCTTGTGAGCTGATTTGACGCCAATTTAAAATAAGAAGGTTCTTTAATGATGAGGAACATTTTTGTGGATTCTGTAAATATTATTTTTAGATTTATTTGTAACTGATACTAGAGTATTTGTATCTAGTTTAAGTTAATTTTTTTGTGTAAAAGATTTTTGCCAAGATTTGTGTTCAGAGTTTGAAATACTCTACCCTTTTAATAGATTATCTGTCAAGAATTTTTTGGCCAAACAAACCTTACAAACGTGGCAATAAACATACCCAGGTAAACCATCCATAAAAGAAATTTTGTTCTATAAATTTAAAATACGGTAAGCAACTTTTTTTTTTGAAATAAATACTTCTTAGAAATTATCTTATCTTTGAAAGAAACAATGTTGTAAATGTTTTAAATGCTTTTGTATGAGAGAAAATAATTCACGCTGTATAAATGCTTTGTATTATTGCTGTGCTTGATTTCATTTTGAAAACTCCGTCAATTCCGTTGAGCTAGCCAGGCAAAGTTAAAAAGGAAGGTAAGTGAACAATTTCAAGTTTAAAAATTGCTGTATTTGTATCACAGCACTGGTTTAGTGACGCTCTCAGTGCGGTCTTATCATAGCATTCCTCTAGCGGCACCTCAACGTGCGGCTTTTTTTATATCACTTTTTTAGTAACGCCCCAAAGCGCGGCGTTGTCACAGCACTTCTTTAGTAACGCTCTTAATGTGCGGCCATTTTCATATCACCCTTTTAGCAGTGCATCAAAGCGAGGCCTTGTCACGCGCGGCGTTGTCACGGCAATATATATATATATATATATATATATACAGGGTGTCCACGTCCTCCGTGAAAGTTCTATAACTTTTATGTTATTTAAGATATCAACTTCCGGTTTTTTTTAAACGATAGCCACGGCTAGGCCGCACAATCTAAAGATATTTTCACCTATATACAGGGTGTGCCAATATGGTTTCCAACCCAAAGTTTTTTTTTTTAAATAAAACACCCTAGATTTGATACCATATTCTAAAAGCTCTTTTGATGCTTATCAAAATTATATAGAGGTACTATAGGTCTAGAATGGACGGTTTGCCTTTTATGAGTCATTTTATGTCAAAATCATGTCAACTTTCAAAAATTGCAGAAGTTTTCTTATTGAACTTGGAGAGTTGATTCTTTCACGACATAATTTTCCATATCCTGTTGTATTATTATCGATAGCGCGATGTGCTTGTTTTTTCCTTTTATTGTACAATGTGAAGCAAAACGCTAAATGAACAAAAAGTCAATTTTTTTAAATGACACCCGCCGTATTGGATTTTGCCATTGAATAGCGTTTTTGTGGAGCTTTCTATTGACATATAATGTTTTATAGGTTACATGAGAAAAAATTCTGAAAAATTGAGAAAACATGTTTTTTATGCAGTTTTGGGACTAGAGAAAACTAAGTAGGTTACAAGCATCAAATCTGACATATCTTGTCAATATTAATTATCTTAAAAACTTTCCGTTTAATTTGTTGATGTCACAATGAATTTCACACGTCAAGAATTAATTAATATGATATACTGTATTGGAGAAGCTGATCGAAACCCTTTATTGGCAATAAAATTGATTACCTTTTGCATTAGTACGCGACGCCACAATAATAGTATATGTGTTAAACAAGAAGACGCAGCGCGCGTCACGAATAAGTGGAATCAGATAACAAGATAATAAAGCTCTACAAATTTGAACGCTAATGAGAATTTCCAAGAAATTAAGTAAGATATGCGTTTATTATTTAGAATGAAATTGCGCTAATTCTACAACATTCTGAAAACATATAAAATCGCCTACATAAGAAAGCGTTTATTAAAAACGGGGATTCGTTCATTAGATTCATTCAGTCGATTCATTTGATTCTTAAATGCGATCGCGAAATGTTATTTTAAGTCGCGAGCTGTTGCTTTGCGAAAATAATATTTGAAATATGCAGTAAGCATACCTTAATTTAATAATTATTACGTTGGTACAATAAATATGAAGTGATGTTTTAAATGCAAATGACATTAAAAAATGGAATTTATTAATTACAATCAAGATGGAAAATTCTTCAATATGATACTATTTTAAAGATTTTATTAAAAGGAAGATTTAACCAAAAATGTACTAGCATCAAATCTGACATATCTTGGTTACCAATAATACCTCCTCATGCATTAAGGGACCATTGATGTCGATGATCAACAGTTCTTAACCAATGTGGATTTTCGATTGCATAGTAATGCATATTATGCCTATTGACTGATTCGTTGCTTTTGAACGATGCCTCGTCAGTGAACAAAATGTTCCAAATGTAATAATTTTCGGCAAACACACCGCTCATTCTACTTGAAAATTGTATGCGATTCTCAAAATCATCTCCATATAGTTCTTGATGAAGTTCGATGTGATAAGGGTGGAATGGATGTTTCAATAGTATATTGTTTACGCTGATTTTTGAAAGATCAGTTACTAGAGCGATTTCTCTGGTGCTCAGATTCCGATTTTCTTCTATGATCAGCAAAATTTCTAATTCGGATTCGTCGTCAATTCGTTTTGCTATTATTTCACACGTAGAATATGCAACGTACGTTTCCAGTAGCTTCAAATCTGTCTCGCAGCTTTTCAAAGGTTACAGTTCGTGGTGTTCTCAAGTTTGAATATTTTTGATGATAGATTCAACTTGCCAATAAAGGGTTTTGATCAGCATCTCCAATACAGTATATCATATTAATTAATTCTTGACGTGTGAAATTCATTGTGACATCAACAAATTAAACGGAAAATTTTTAAGATAATTAATATTGACAAGATATGTCAGATTTGATGCTAGTAGCCTACTTAGTTTTCTCTAGTCCCAAAACTGCATAAAAAACATGTTTTCTCAATTTTTCAGAATTTTTTTCATGTAACCTATAAAACATTATATGTCAATAGAAAGCTCCACAAAAACGCTATTCAATGGCAAAATCCAATATGGCGGGTGCCATTTAAAAAATTGACTTTTGTTCATTTTGCGTTTTGCTTCACCTTGTACAATAAAAGGAAAAACAAGCACATCGCGCTATCGATAATAATACAACAGGATATGGAAAATTATGTCGTGAAAGAATCAACTCTCCAAGTTCAATAAGAAAACTTCTGCAATTTTTCAAAGTTGACATGATTTTGACATAAAATGACTCATAAAAGGAAAACCGTCCATTATAGATCTATAGTACCTCTATATAATTTTGATAAGCATCAAAAGAGCTTTTAGAATATGGTATCAAATCTAGGGTGTTTCATTTAAAAAAACATAACTTTGGGTTGGAAACCATATTGGCACACCCTGTATATAGGTGAAAATATTTTTACATTATGCGGCCTAGCCGTGGCTATCGTTTAAAAAAAAAGCGGAAGTTGATATCTTGAATAACATAAAAGTTGTGGAACTTTCACGGAGGACGCGGACACCCTGTATATATATATATATATATATATATATATATATTATGTTATGTATGGTTATATTTAATGAAATGCTGCTTTAATATACGAGTAAAAAGATAATAGGTGCAACCTGTAATATGGTGTTGGTCTTTAAATGATTTAAAATAATACCCTTTCAAATTCAATTATGCCACGGCTTTTTGAAACTCTCTCTCAGGGAAACTGAATCTAGTATTTAAACTCTGTAAGGAGACGTGGGTTCTTTGTCCCCTTACAGGTATTGAACCACAGGCGCCTAAAGCGTATGAGATCAAAATCAACTTAACCTCTTAGTTGTGCTTACGTATACCGATTAGACAAAGATTGATAAATCTATTCAGCAATTATTTACTCTAGTTAACGTTTGAAATTTAAATTATTCCAAATTACTTAAATATGAAGAGTAGATAAAATTAACTTTGATACCTGCAACCCGTTGAATGTGTCTGGGTGTACAGGTGTTGGAAACAGGATACCACAAAGTTGCCTCGAACGCTTTCAGTGAGTACCTAATAAATATATGTTTTAGTTTAAATACAATAAGGATTTCCTATAGTTTTAGGTTCTACAATTGAATACTACTTCAACCACTATTTGCTTTAAATTCTCTACAACTACGAACACTTTAATACTTCACCAAGTAAACTGAGCTGCAAAATTCACTATTCCAGCTGCACTCTTTAACCACAACAAAGGATGCCCCAATGTTGGTATATTTGAATTCTTCCTTTTGTAATTAATTTTCGTCGAATAAACCTTTCACTTTCTTTTTATTATATTGAAATAAAATGCATGCACTTTAACATGTATATTAATTTTTAGAGAAATTTTCAGTACAAGCTCTTAAGCCAAAACAATTATTCAGTGTACAAAAATTTATATCTTACTTCTTCCAAATTTTTATTATTAATTAATTTTTTTTAAACAAATATCACCTAGGACAACTAAACAAAAAAACCTTATTTCTAGCCTACTAACTAATATTACATAAGGGATGCATTCAACATATTAAACTTAATTCTACTTAGTTACTATTTTAGAACAGCTTTGGTAATTTTACATTTTATTTTGACATTTCATAATTTTTATTTTTCTTTATAATTAAAATGTATTAAACATCTTTCATTTTAGGTAAATCAAACTTATAAATGGCCTAAAGTATCCTGCACAAATTACAAATGATAATTTTAAAGACAAAACCTATACACATTCAATCGAAGATACATTAGATACCCTTCGTATATGCAAACTATGGAAAAATGCTTTTTTAAACCTCAAACGCTGTATCACTAGTACATAATATTCTATATCTGCATTCAAACAAGTAATTATTCATCAATCTTTGTTAACCGTAGTGTTTTTAACTTTTAGTATAGCTTGATAACAGTGGTAAATTAATGTTTTTATCAGTAGTACTAACAACTACCTTTGTAGACCCTTTTGATAATGTCCAATGCTAAAGAAGCCCCACCTGGTTTGATAAAATAAATATAAGATTCTCTTTCCTCTAAACAGTGTCAACGATTGTAATAAGCTTATTTTATTTTATTAAACCACTGCTAACCTTACGTTTTAAAATACTAACTGTAGTTCAACCATATCAAATTTAAAGATGAATACTAACACTAAAATTAACTTTTGTAGAAATGTGTAGACTTGATTACTAATGCCTGTAATTTACTAACCCTTTGTGATATATAATGTGTATGTGTATTTATTGTATGAATGGGTATAAATGTTCCAAGTGAAATCGTCCCCGACATTCACCCCTTTCATTCTCAAGCTCAAACGTATTGCCATTAGCGAAAATTTTCCTTATTTGATAAGGTCCTTCATATGGAAATAATAATTTTGCACAAATGTTTCTACCCCAATTCGAAACTCTCAACCTCTTAAATATAACTAAATTCCCAATCTGAAATTTTGTCTGTTTCTTTATTCGATTGCATCGTTTCTCGACCTCCCTACGCTGTCTAGTCTCTGCCCTAGCTCTGGCCTGTTCTAATAAACTGTCAATGTCCTCCACCTCGTTCTGATCTCGCCATGGCCTGGCTGGTACCACCCCTTTCATTAACGTCACTGGACAAACCTTCGTCACTGAACTCGGTACAAAATTCAAATAATTTTCGATCCTTGGTAAATTTCGAACCCAACTATTATGCTGTCCCTCAACCGATATCCTTAAATACTTGATGACTTCCCTAATGTAGCGTTCACATGGATTTGCTTGTGGATGTCGTATACTACAAAACCCAACTTTTATACCTTCTCCCGCGAGGAAGAACCGCACTTTCCAGAATTGATAATATGGACAGACGAAACGCGGTTTACCAATTGCGGGTGTTCAATAAACATAACACGCATCACTGGAGCACTGAAAATCATCATCTGACGGCGCAACGCAAATTTCAAACGAGATATGGATTTAACGTTTGGTGTGGTATCTTAGGTAGTTAATTATGATATAAATATTTTAGTAAATTAACCAATGTAATTAATACTTTTATAGGTAATAATTTGATTGGACCCTTTTATTTTGTCAATAACCTCAATGGCGCCAGATATACGGAATTGTTAAGAGACCAAATAATTCCGACTATTAGAGGACTTGTACCAAATGATGATGATTTTCGAAAACTATGGTTTCAGCAAGATGGTTGTCCAGCTCACAATTCCCGAGAAGTTAGCGCCCTCTTAGCTGGACATTTTGGCCAAAATATTATATGCAATAGTGGACCAATTATGTGGCCGGCAAGATCACCAGATCTTACACCACTTGATTTTTATTTATGGGGTTTTGCTAAAATGAGGTATATGAGTTTGAACCGCCTCATAATATAAACGAACTGCAGGAAAGAGTCCGTGACATTCTTAACTCTATAAATAGGCGCACGTTAAGCAGAGTTGTACGGAAAGTTTTAATTAATTGTCGAATGTGCCGTGATGCAAACGGACAGCATTTTCAGCATCTACGGAAGGAATTTAGATGATAGTTTGCTGTTTCGGTCACATTTAATTTTGTTCCCTAAATTAGATAAGATAGGCTACAGTTTTATGTTTAAGTTAATTTTAAGATTTATATCCAATACTTTACGAGTTCTACTTAACAAAATGTATGTGGTACTACTACTACTACCACTGTTTGGAAAGTTCAAAAACATACAAATTTAGTTATTTTTAAAATTTAGGATAGTTTTGCATTTTTTTTATAGACATGTGGCATATTTTTGAAAAGGTAATTTTAAGGCGCATAATATTCACTTAATATTCAAAATGGCGGCCATAAGAAAAACAAAAGTTGTGGGCGTTTCCTCGAAAACAAAAGACAGTCGAATGATTCTGTTTATGCTAAAATACTCCTTTTAGAAAAGTCTCTTAATAATGTGCAAGTCTTGTGATGGTGCGACTTATGATTCATGTTTTATTATCAAAAACGAAATCCGCCATTTTAGTTTTCTTCGAATATCTCCAAAACCAGACAACTTACACCAATTTTGTAAACGGATACAAAACTGGCCTGGATTCCTCCAAATCTTTCCCCATTTAACCCAATTTCTATCTCTTATAATAACTGAAATCACAATGTAGAGACTCGAAATTTGGACACACTGTATATATATATATATATATATATATATATATATATATTATGTTATGTATGGTTATATTTAATGAAATGCTGCTTTAATATACGAGTAAAAAGATAATAGGTGCAACCTGTAATATGGTGTTGGTCTTTAAATGATTTAAAATAATACCCTTTCAAATTCAATTATGCCACGGCTTTTTGAAACTCTCTCAGGAAACTGAATCTAGTATTTAAACTCTGTAAGGAGACGTGGGTTCTTTGTCCCCTTACAGGTATTGAACCACAGGCGCCTAAAGCGTATGAGATCAAAATCAACTAACCTCTTAGTTGTGCTTACGTATACCGATTAGACAAAGATTGATAAATCTATTCAGCAATTATTTACTCTAGTTAACGTTTGAAATGTAAATTATTCCAAATTACTTAAATATGAAGAGTAGATAAAATTAACTTTGATACCTGCAACTCCGTTGAATGTGTCTGGGTGTACAGGGGTTGGAAACAGGATACCACAAAGTTGCCTCGAACGCTTTCAGTGAGTACCTAATAAATATATGTTTTAGTTTAAATACAATAAGGATTTCCTATAGTTTTAGGTTCTACAATTGAATACTACTTCAACCACTATTTGCTTTAAATTCTCTACAACTACGAACACTTTAATACTTCACCAAGTAAACTGAGCTGCAAAATTCACTATTCCAGCTGCACTCTTTAACCACAACAAAGGATGCCCCGATGTTGGTATATTTGAATTCTTCCTTTTGTAATTAATTTTCGTCGAATAAACCTTTCACTTTCTTTTTATTATATTGAAATAAAATGCATGCACTTTAACATGTATATTAATTGTTAGAGAAATTTTCAGTACAAGCTCTTAAGCCAAAACAATTATTCAGTGTACAAAAATTTATATCTTACTTCTTCCAAATTTTTATTATTAATTAATTTTTTAAACAAATATCACCTAGGACAACTAAACAAAAAAACCTTATTTCTAGCCTACTAACTAATATTACATAAGGAATGCATTCAACATATTAAACTTAATTCTACTTAGTTACTATTTTAGAACAGCTTTGGTAATTTTACATTTTATTTTGACATTTCATAATTTTTATTTTTCTTTATAATTAAAATGTATTAAACATCTTTCATTTTAGGTAAATCAAACTTATAAATGGCCTAAAGTATCCTGCACAAATTACAAATGATAATTTTAAAGACAAAACCTATACACATTCAATCGAAGATACATTAGATACCCTTCGTATATGCAAACTATGGAAAAATGCTTTTTTAAACCTCAAACGCTGTATCACTAGTACATAATATTCTATATCTGCATTCAAACAAGTAATTATTCATCAATCTTTGTTAACCGTAGTGTTTTTAACTTTTAGTATAGCTTGATAACAGTGGTAAATTAATGTTTTATCAGTAGTACTAACAACTACCTTTGTAGACCCTTTTGATAATGTCCAATGCTAAAGAAGCCCCACCTGGTTTGATAAAATAAATATAAGATTCTCTTTCCTCTAAACAGTGTCAACGATTGTAATAAGCTTATTTTATTTTATTAAACCACTGCTAACCTTACGTTTTAAAATACTAACTGTAGTTCAACCATATCAAATTTAAAGATGAATACTAACACTAAAATTAACTTTTGTAGAAATGTGTAGACTTGATTACTAATGCCTGTAATTTACTAACCCTTTGTGATATATAATGTGTATGTGTATTTATTGTATGAATGGGTATAAATGTTCCAAGTGAAATCGTCCCCGACATTCACCCCTTTCATTCTCAAGCTCAAACGTATTGCCATTAGCGAAAATTTTCCTTATTTGATAAGGTCCTTCATATGGAAATAATAATTTTGCACAAATGTTTCTACCCCAATTCGAAACTCTCAACCTCTTAACGATAACTAAATTCCCAATCTGAAATTTTGTCTGTTTCTTTATTCGATTGCATCGTTTCTCGACCTCCCTACGCTGTCTAGTCTCTGCCCTAGCTCTGGCCTGTTCTAATAAACTGTCAATGTCCTCCACCTCGTTCTGATCTCGCCATGGCCTGGCTGGTACCACCCCTTTCATTAACGTCACTGGACAAACCTTCGTCACTGAACTCGGTACAAAATTCAAATAATTTTCGATCCTTGGTAAATTTCGAACCCAACTATTATGCTGTCCCTCAACCGATATCCTTAAATACTTGATGACTTCCCTAATGTAGCGTTCACATGGATTTGCTTGTGGATGTCGTATACTACAAAACCCAACTTTTATACCTTCTCCCCTTAATTTATCAATCACTCTTTTATTATTGAAATAAGTGGCGTTGTCTATCGATATCTTTTTCATCACCCCTGTCTGTTCAGTGTACTTTCTTATGCTTGTCAAAACATGTCTCGTGTTGCAGTTTCTGCTCGGGTATAATTTTACGTACTTTGAAAAAATGTCCACCATCACCAAAATATGTTTGTATCCGTTATGTCCTGGTATTAAGTTGCTTACATAGTCGACGGCTACTATGTCCAATGGTCTTTCTGTGTTAATTACCATGTGTGTGTTTTGTAACGTCATGTTCTTCTCCTTGCCTAGTAAGCATGTCCTACAACTATTTATGCTGTCTTTTACCAAAGAAATGTCGTTGTTAGTGTAAAAAGTCTCCCTAAATAGTAAAAAGGTCTTTCGTATTCCAATGTGTCCGTATGTCCTGTGAATTTCTACGATCATTTTTAGTGCTGTCTCTTTTGATAATACTAGTAAGTCTTCGTCCCCAATGCGTTTTACCAAAAAGTTATTCCTCAGATTAAACCCTTTATATTCAACCCCATTTTGCTCGTTTAACTTCGTCCGAATGGTCATAATGTCATCGTGTTGTTGCATGTTAATAAATTCCTGGTTTGTCCATCTACCTTCGTCTCTAAATGTCTGTAACGCTACTAAAAATCCCTTTTTTTCATCCCCATTTATGTCGTCCTTTCTACTAAGAAAGTCTGCAGTCACGTTCTCCTTCCCTGGCTTGTGTCTAATGTCAAAGTCATATTCTTGTAGTGTTAATACCCACCTATAAAAACGATTATTTAAAAATTCTTTCTTCTTCAAAAACGTCACAGCTGAATTATCTGACTCTATCAAAAACTTATTCCCTAACAAATAAAACCTTAATTTTTTTATTGCATACACAATAGCTAACATCTCCTTCTCGGCAGTTGAATACCTTGTCTCACATTCCTTTAGTACTCTGGAAATGAAGCATATTGGCACTTCTACCCCCTTTTGTATCTGAACTAATTCTGCGCCTATCGCACGATTGGATGCATCTGTTCGTAAAATAAACCTTTCTACAAAATTTGGATATTTTAACGATAATTCCTGGTAAAACCCCCTTTTCAAATCCTGAAATGCATTCTCTCGCTGCTCCGTCAAAATCCCAAATCTTTAAATTCATAGTCGTTATAACGGGTGTAGAATTGGTTCACGCACTACAGGGATTGCTATGTTAAATTCTTAATGTTCAAATATTGGCTCAACAAATTATTTTAGAGGAAAAGTGTAAACATATTTCTTGTAGAGAAAAAAATATTGTATACAACCATATCATTACTTATTTTCTTATTCTTCACACAGGGGTTAAAATTAAGGAAATTAAAACTTCTATTTTAACAAAAATAGGTTGTGCCTTGGAATTGTTGAAACAATGGTAATGCCACACATTTAGACGTATTTTAAGTAGTTTTTCGTCACAGACCACATAAGCTATACGTTTAGACAATGTTTACTGATGCCGAAAATGTATTTCCCTTTCTCAAAAATTTTAGGAGCAAGGAAATACCAAACTGCTATCTTAACAAAACCCAGCGATGATGATTTGAAAACTATTGAAACAATTACGCCGTTATTCAGACATGTTAAATAAATCTCATTTTCCTTACATGATGAGAATTTCTAAAATAATGAGAGTAATAATCTGCAATAGAACAAGAATTAAATTTTATTCAACGAATTAACACAAAAAGCAATTCTTATAATAAATGTTCAAATAAGCCTCCATTCACTGTTAAACAATAACCCAGTCTATCATAAAATTCTCGTCTGACATTTGTCAACTGATATGGTGAAATTCTTGCACAGTGATCTTGACTACAGTTTTGCAATTGTTCCAAATTTTTAAAAATGCTACCACTGTAAATCTTTAATTTCAAATTTTCCTATAGAAAGAAGTCATTAGGAGAAAGGTCAGGGCTCCGAGAAGGCCAACCAACTTCATATCCTCTGCCAATAACTTGCCATTAAAGCTTTGATTTAAATATTTGTAGACGTCACGACTGTTGTGTGCAGGGCAACCATCCATTTGAAACCAAATTTCAAATTGTATTCCAATAGCTTCTTTTTGATGAAAAAATAATCACGTCTTTCGTAAATTTGTTTGTGAAAATTCTATTGACTTTTAAAGTACAAAGTTTGTCCCTAAAAAGTTTTTCAACATATTTTGAGATAAGGTCGGCTCTAGATTAGTGATGTAGCGTTGGACTTTATTCTTTAGGTATGAAATTGTTTGGCAATAGTTCTTTTAAACCTGATTTTTCAAATACCTTTAAAGAAAAAAGTCCAAAAGAGTCAAGTTATACAATTTTAGGGAATTATTCTACCCGAAAATTTGCTTTATAATAATAATTAAATAGTCACTCTGCCGCAAGTCGCAACATGCACGTTTTCCAACTAGTTCCAAAAAAGTTGGTTATCATTTCACGATAACGAACACATTAATCGTAACTGTCTTACCAGTGTCATTTTGAAAATGTTTGTACAATCATCACCCCGCAGGACCAAAATACATATCAAACTGTCACTTTTCGGAGATGTTTGGTTAGTTAACTCATGAGTAGTATGGGGTTGTTCTTCTTTACAAATTCAGCAAGTTTAAATGAGCGCTATCGGAAAATATTATTTTGTGATGAAAATCTGTGTCACCCTATTCCATTTCCAACATTCATTCAACAAACTGTCTTCATGCAGCATGGTCTTTCGGCTTCAATTGTTGCTACAATGGGTTCTTGTAGGCTTTGTGGTGAAAACCTTTAAGCAAAATTCCATGAAGAACTATTAATGACACGGGCAATTGTTTAGAACAATGCCATATGGAGGCGTTTGCGTTCTGTGACACATTTTCCCTAACTGCCGCTATATTTCCTTAACGAACAGGACAATGACGCACAGACGGTGTTTCGTCTTTAAGAGAAAACGAACGTTCAAATTCTTTGATCAAATTGCGATTGCACTTGAGGGTAGGACGATGATATTGTAACGAAAATTCTTTTGCAATAACTTCTTTATAATTGGTTGATTACACACGCCTCTTTAACAACTCCTAGTTACAGTAAATTGTAAAGCACTCACAACAATTTATTTCCAGCTAATCGCTAACGGTACAAATGCCTAGCTTCTTTAAAGCTATAATCCTAATCTTTTTAATTATTATCGAAGCACTATAATTAATTTATATCGAAGCATTAATTATTAATTTATATCCATCGCTACAATAATTTATACAGCAGAGAGCAATTTATTTTAACAGTATGTGCCACTAATTTATTTCATAACACGACTTTATAGCTTGAATTAAAACGGTTCAAAGCTTGGACTAGAACTGAACTTGAACCCCCCTAACGGGCAATTTGTATTTTAGGTAATCGTTCTATTCGAGAACGTACCAGAATTATGCAAAAAACATTTAGAGGATTCCTACTGTACGGTTAATAAAGTTCTTAAATGCAAACTCGTGTAACCTACCAATCAAGTGTATTAGTGTGATTATGAATTATCCTTTGCGTAAAGATGCTTCGTTTGCGTTTGCGGTATTATTCTGGTCAGAGCGTTACACTGCCATCCTCTTAAATTTATTCTGTGCCAGAACACTATAACCCGGATGTTAGAAGTGCTTGTGGCGGTAAGGATAGTCTGAACCATTTCTGCAGTTCCAATGCTTATAGAAGTAGCAATTAACACTCTTCATTTGGATATTAACCACACATCTGGATCTGGACCCCGGTTTTCTAGAGTAGCACCTCTGACATATTTTGTACCACCCTCTAGACCAACCCATTGAGCCCATAACTGAGCCTGGTAATGGCCAACTTCTTATCTCCAAATTTAACCATCTGATCTTTGAAGTCCTCTAACGCCTTTCACAAATCCTGGTAATTCGATTATCAGAAAGCCTTTGTTAAGCACGAGATAGTACATGCCACGATGTCGTTCCTTTAGCTGTATGGCCTTTCCAACCTCTAGTTGTTGTCGGCTAAGTTGGTCCAGACTAGCAAATTTATTTATAAACACATTTCGGGAGATTTCAAGGTGCGCTGCTACGCAATGTTCCAGGGAATATTCCGATGGCATATCGAATAGATCACCCTGAATTTCTTTCATGACCCCAAATTTTAATTGGCCAGTGTCGCTGTACAGAAACGTGAATCAATAATAGCATTCTGATGGTGACATTGTTTGCATTTGTACTCAAGATGATTTGCCTTCCGATCGAGGGTAACTTAAGATTGGGACTGTTGTCAATTAATCTTTTAGTTGATAAAACGCATTTTGGCAATTTTCATCCCAAACGTAATACGTCTCCTTCAATCAAGGGTTTGGCAATATTCTCAAAACCGGAAACGAATTTTCTACAACAAGTGCCCAATCCCAGAAAGCTGTGTAGTTGCTGTTCGTCTTTGGTAGTTGGTTACTCTTGTACTGCCTTAACCTTTTCCAAGTCTGGGCCGACTCCGTTATGTGAAACAATGTGCCCTGAGTATTTCATTTCTTCGTACAGTGGGATACTTTCTTGAACTCAGCTTCAGATTGGCTTTTCTGAATCTGCGAAATACTTCTTATAAATTTCCCAAGTGTTCCCCAAACGTATTCCCAATCACGATCACGTTATAAAATTATACACGACACATTTTACACAATAGCTAAACAAAATGTTATTTCTTAAACGCTTGGTGGCACGAGCGTTGCTGAACCTGGCTAAACTGTAAATTACCATAGGCCAGTACCAATAGTGACAATAGTCATCCAGATCTTTGGGTTCCATATCCACTTACCAGTAGCCATTCTTTAAATCCAAGGTGAGAAACCTTCGCGACCTTGAAAGTGTATCTAGAGTATTGTCAATTCCTGGAAATGGGTGGCTATTCTTTTTGGTGGTAGTATACACAAAACCTTGTTGACCCGTCCTTATCCTCAACAAGCACAACAGGCGATGCCAAAGGGTTATCAGAGTGGTTAATCACTGCTTGCCTCTCCATATCTCCAATCATTTCTTCTGCTTCCTAGTGTTTGACCAATGAGAGTCTTCTCAGCTGCTGTTTTATGGCCGGGCACCACCTGTATCGATTCTATGCTTGACTACTGTGGGTTTTTCTTATCGACCTCCGTCGATCCCAAATACGTCCGAATACTCCTGCATTTGTCCTTCAAATTCTTTACCCGAAGGTACTGTATTAGCCAGGAAGCGAGATTCTTTTACCTAGTAATTTTAAATTTTGCTGAACCCTTGCTATGTAATGATTTTAACGTGCGTGATAACACTCACTCACGGGATCTGCAATTTACTTCTCATTTGAACGAGGGCGTATTTATGTGAAAAATGTTATGTCTGGAATCGAATTGGGATTAACAGTCATATGTGAACCAGTCTTATTCACGGAACCGCCTACACGTCTGAGTGCCGTCCGATTAAGTTTTTAAGTGCTGCCAGTTGTTCAAGCTGATGGCACGATTTTTTCAGCTGGTCCAATAACTTGATGGAGCATTCTTTGATGGATGGTTCTTTCTTAATATCGGTACACCCCGCCAGGTGAACAACCAAAGAACACCACCCAACCGCTGCATTCTTTTTTAATGGATTATCGTAGTTATTGGCGTCTAAGATCCTAACAAATACACCGTCCCTAACTTTGGTCAGAGGCTTTTCCACAAGCATGCCTTTTCCGAAAGATTCGTTATTAATCGATTCAATAGCGCTTACAAAATCCTCTAGAAAGAGCACCACCCAAATATTCTATCAGCACACTTTCTATTCTTTCATATAGGATTACGTCGTCTGTAAGACAAACACGCACAGACACGTCGTCTGCTTTGCAGTACGGTACTCTCTCATTCCCTGTTCTTAGGACATTCTTTTTTGTATCTACATGGAACCCATACTTGTTTACGATATTCATTCTGAAAATAACCTCTTCGGTGATGTTCGCTGTTACTACCTGATGGTCAAATATTTTGCTCCCAACTTCGATTTTTTACATCTAACACTCAGTTGCGTTTGAATTTCCTTACCAGCCACGCTTCGAAAACGCATTGCCGCGAGTGACACTGTACCATTGTCGCGCACTACATTCAAATTAACAATTGTCTTAGTATTTCCGGTATCAACGAAGAACTTCACAGTTTTGCCGTTAAACTATCCATAGACGTAATTGCTGTCTGAGTGCTTAGATAATGCGATGCGGATGATCGTCTTCGTGCAGGTTCACTTTTGTCCCGTCTTGCCGGCCTTCTTTAGTTTTCTGGCTTCTCTGGTTCGTTCTTGAGCTGTTTACATTTGGCCTAAACTCACCGCAATTCCAACATCTGGGTCCCTATCTCTTTTGTTGGTGTTCACGAAGTATTCGTCAAACCACTTTATCTACGCTTGTCCCTTGCTCCTCTACGGAGCACCTTACCTTGCCAATACCACAATGCGAAGCTTGCTTTGCCACTTTAAATTTCACAGCATGAGCCGGCCATGGTGCTTGTAGGTCTCAACGTCGCGTTTCCCGTCAACGAAGGTTTGTACCATCAGCTGTTCTGGGACGCTGCCCTGTGCTGTTGAGCAGGTTAGTCTTACTAAGCGAGCAATTTTCTGCTTGCAAATTTTTGTTAACATTTGGTAATGGTACTTCACTTGAACGTGGTACACGTTGTGCAGATGAAAGTCTTCAGACCTCATTTCCAGCCCGGTGTTATGGCCACGTAGCTTTCTTGATCATGGTCTGGTATGATTTGTATAATGTCCAAGACCTCGTCTGGTAAAGTGACAATCAACGCGACTTTCCATCAAATGTAGGTGGTTTTACTCTTAATCTTGAAGTCAGTTCGATTACCGCAACATTCTTAAATTCCTAGACGTATTGTTATATCACCAGGGTTGAAATATCTGGTGCTTGTTCTGTTAGGGAAATAATCCACTCTTTTATCTACATCACCGTTTCTTCTATTTTTGCGTGTTTTCAGAGAATTTTGCTTGCAATGTCTATAAGCCGCCAAGTTTTTTGCAGATTTTGTAGTTTTCTGCAAAATTCCACTTTCAATTGGCTGTAATTTTTAACTATCTTTTGTTCGACCGCTTTTAGGTTTTAATCTAGTTTTCAGTCGTTCCCAGTTTAAACACCTCTTTCAATTTAACAGCTTTTGCGTTTTCATCTAATTTTCTCGTAAGATTTGCGGCGGTTTCCTGTAATTTTTCTGTAGAACTTTTCTATAGTTTTAAAGAATTTTCCTGCATGTCGGGCTTGAATTCTTTCTAAGAGAAAAGAATTTCAGTATCAATTTTCTGTTGTTCACTACGCGAGTTAAAGTTCGGGCCTTTGGAGCTGGTTTTTTAAAAACACTTTGACTTTAACAAATTTTTATTAAGTTAAAATTTTGATAACTTGTACATAATACTAAAAATAATTATTGTACTAGTGAGTAGTTCAAACAACGAAGTATGGAGTTTGAATACTGACTCGGTTGAGTAGCTCAAACAACGAAGTATGGAGTTTGAAGACTGACTGCCGGGCATTGAGCTCCCGGGCCTTTTATAATAACCTGCCCTTCACACGGCTGTGAGAACTTGCAGATCTCATGTCTGCGTTTCTCTTTATTGTACACTTTATTACAATGTAACAACTTAATTCTAAGTAACTGCGGTATGTTGACCGCCTGTGACCTGCCACCTGCAGTATCACTGCCCTCACGGATGCAAAGCTGCATTCCGTTCTCATGAACTGTCGATAACCTCTCTGGGTTATCCTTGTGTTACAATGTTGCATTGAACTTATACTTTTACTTAATAATTTCTAATAATTCCTATTAGATTCAATATATCAATATATAGGTAATTGGGGGATACATAACTCCTCCCACCGTAAATGAAAAATTAAGGTTTTCTTAATTTTTAAATACATAAAATACATTATTTAAATTCAAAAAAAAAAAAAAAAAAAAAAAAAAAAAAAAAAAAAAAAAAAAAAAAAAAAAAAAAGGGGGGGGGGGGGGGGGGGGGGGGGGGGTTTGCAAGTTTCTTTGTTGCTATGGGATCTTGATATACTCTGATTACTTCATCTTTCAATTTCACATAACAATCTTCTTTGAGGGTAATTAGTTTGCTTCCGATTAATGCTTGGTTATTTTCATTTTGGTTGCAGTGGATGGTTGCTATTACTTCTGTTGGGAAAATTGCTATCCATTTGTTATCTGTAACTTTTTGAATTTTCATATTAGTTATTTGCACTTGTTTGGTTTCACAGTTTTCATAATGGTTTGAGAATTTTAATAGTTGTACTTCACAAGGGCTGTCTTCTTGAATGGTGGTTGTCGTCATCGATTGACATAAATATTGGTTTGGTGTTACTTCAGTACATTTTTCGTTTGTATAACCATATCTCAGTTCATTTAGGGATAGGAATTTGGTTTTGGGTATGATTACTTGGTATGTGCTAGTAACCTTTGTAAATAAATGATAATAATTAATTGTTACTTTCTACTATCTAGATTTCTATTAAAAATATTATTTCGTTTTCTTAATGTTGCTAAAATTTGTTGCATTAAAGTAAGGTTGGATATTATTTGAGTAAATATTGTATTTTGTATACTTCCTAATTTAATTGGTAGTATACCGGGGTTGTTTTTATATGTTCTTATGTTATTATTTAGTTGTCCGTTCTACCTGGGTGGAGGTTGACGGTAAGGGTGATGATTGTCTATCTGAAATTACAGGGTGTCTTAGGTTTTTTAAATAAATGTATTTCGTTATTTTACCGTTGTCTACTACTGCTATATTTTTATCTGATATTTTCTTAATTTTGAATGGTCCTAAATTTCTGGGTGCTGTTTTATGTCGCTTGCTTTGAAAGTTTTTCTCATATACGGTTTGTCCTATTGAAAATTTATTTGAGTCGGTATTTTTATTTCGGGTTGTGGTGATACGTTCCTTATCGTTTTCTAATTTATCTTTTACCTTGTCATAAGTTATTTTTAGTTTTTGTTTGTGATCTTTCGCATATTGTTGATATACTTCTTTATTGTAGTGTATGTCATAGGGATTTCGTGAATCTGAATGTCCTAATGTTAATTCTAAGGGTGTAAAATTTGTTGATGAGTGAATTGTATTATTATAGGCGATTAGTGCGTATGACATTAAATTGGTTATATGTTCCTTTTTATAATTTATTCTTAGTAATCGAATTTGTTCTAGCAGGGTTAAATGTAATCGTTCAATTAGTCCGTTTGATTCAGGGTGGTTTTCCGTTATGAAATGAATTTTTTATTTTGTGGAGTTCTAAAGTGTTTTGAATTGTCTCATTTTTAAATTCGCTACCATTGTCTAAAGTTATTGATTCGGGTGTTCCGTAAAATGTGAAATATTGTAAAAATCCTTGGGTCACTTCGATGCTGTTTTTGGATGTGATTGGTATTGCTTGGCCTATTTTTGTGAATGCGTCTATAATTGTTAGATAGTTTTGTGCTTCTACTACTAGAGTATCGGCATGTAGTTTTTGAAATGGTTTGTCGGGTGTTTTGGTTAACATTAAGGGTATCTTTGGGAGGTTTCCTATCGTATTTCGCTCTGTCACATAGTTCGCATTGGTTAATGAAATCTGTGGTCAAGTCCTTCATGTCTTTAAAATAATAACGTCTTATGAGTTGTTTTATTGTTTCGTTAATTCCACGATGGTTGGTTTTTCCTTCGTGTTTATTTCTAATTACATCGTTTATTTCGTCAGGGTCGTCTAGTGTTATTAGTTTTCTAGTACATCTGATGAGTTCAGGTCCAGAGTTATTGAATAGTTTAATATATAGTTCTGAAAATCTTTGGTATAAATGTTCGGTATTGAAATAAAAATAAAATCGTTTTTTGTCGGGGGTGTATTCTTTTAAAATTTTAATTATTTGTTCCTCGTTGTCATCTTTAGTTATTTGAATTTGATATATCTTTTTGTTATCTACTTTTGTATATTTTACTGGATTGGGGTTATTTAAAACTTCGGTTATTATAAATTGGTTGGGTTTCATATCGATTGCCTCGTTTAAAATTTTAATCGCGTTTTTTGGTTCTTCGTTTTGTGTCGAATGTATCGTGTCGATCTCGTCTGGATCTTCCCTTATTTCTGCTTCGTCTACGTTTCCTATAATGGATTCCGTTTCTAATGCATTGAGTTGAATTCTGCTTAAAGCGTCTGCGTTGTTGTTATAAATTCCCTTTTTATATATAATTTCGTAATCATACTCTTCGAGTCTGATTCTCCATCTTTGTAATTTTGAATTCGGTTCTTTCAGTTTACATAGCCATACTAGTGGTCTATGATCGGTGTATATGTAAAATTTTCTTCCGTATAAATAAGGTCTAAAATATTTTGTTGCCCAAATTATGGCTAATAATTCTTTTTCTATAGTGCTATATTTTTGTTCGGTTTCATTTAGGGTTCTGGATGCGTAGCTGATAGGTTTATCGCTACCTACTTTTCCTTGGCTCAATACTGCGCCTAATGCTACATTCGATGCGTCTGTCGTCAGTATAAATGGTTTTGTAAAGTCTGGGTATTCTAATACAGGGTGATTAGTTAATATGTTTTTGATTTTGTCTACTGCTTTAATAAATTCCGGGGTGTGTTCAATTTTGTTTCCCTTTTTAAACAATTTGTCAGGGTTTGGTTATCTGAGCGTAACCTTTAATGAATTTGCGGTAGTAACCACTAAGTCCTAAAAATCCTTTAATTTCTTTGTTTGTTTTTGGTAATGGGTAATTTAGAACTGCGTTTGTTTTGTCTGGATTTGGCATTACTCCTTGGGGTGTTATTACATGTCCTAAAAATGATACTTGTTTTGTAAAAATTCACTTTTGTCTAATTGTACTTTAAAATGTGCTTGTCTAAGTCTTTCGAATACTTCCTTCAATCTTTCTATGTGTTCTGCCAGTGATGTGGAATAAACTATGATGTCGTCAAGGTATACAAGGCATTTTTCATTGTGTATTCCTCGTAGTATATTGTCCATGACTCTCTGGAAAGTAGCGGTGCGTTCTTTAGTCCAAATGGCATTCGTTTGTACTCGTAATGTCCTCTAGGTGTGCTGAAGGCTGTTTTGATATGTCTTTTCTTCCATCTCTACCTGATGGTATCCTGATGCTAGGTCTAATGTTGTAAAATATTGGCATTTGCCTAATTTGTCTAAAATTTCGGTTATATTTGGTAGTGGATATTTGTCATCTACCGTTTTTCATTTAACTTTCTATAATCTATTACCATTCTGTACTTTCTCTTTCCGGTTGCGTCTAATTTCTTAGGTACTATTAACACGGGGCTGCTCCATGGTGAATTGGAGTGCTGGATTATGTCTTGGTCTAATAAGTCTGCTACTTGTCTGTCAGCTTCTTCTTGGCTTGCATGAGGTAGTCTATATGCTTTTGTAAAGATTGGTTTATTGTCTGTTAACTCGATATTATGTTTTACTGTGTTGGTGAATGTTAATGGTATTCCTTCACAATGGAATATGTCTCGGTATTCAAAACATAAGTTTTAATTGCTCTTTCTTCTTCTTGATTGATATCGGTATTAAAGCGGATGTTAGTTAAATTTTCTCTTAACATTTCGTCATGTTCCATTGGGTTGTATTCGTTTTCTAAATTTTCGTCTATTTCCATTTCGTTAAAATTTAGTTCTTCTACGTTAATTGGGTCTGTCAATGATAATTCTACGGGATAGTCGTTTGAATTTAATATTGTTGTGGTTGCAAAGTTATCTTTTATTTGTACTAAGGCAGTTGGGGTTTCTACTCCTTGTTGAAATGTCATATGATTTATTATTCCTAAATTTTGTTAGATTTTACTGAGATTTTTATTTTCTTTCCGTTCGGGGTTCTATAGTGTATTTTTGTTCAACTTGTGTGTTTTGAAATTTAATTGGGATTTTTCCGTATTTTGTCCTTAATAAGCGATTTTTAATGTCAATGTTGGCTCTAATTTTCTTAGAAGGTCCATTCCGATTAATCCGTCATATTTGTCGTTAAATTCGAATACACAAAATTTATGTTTCATTTTAACATTAAATGTTCTCGGTAAGGGTATATTGGCTACGAATTGGTGTAGTGTTGTTTGATGAGCTGTTTTAATTTTAAATGGTTCTCTTTCTACATAATCTAAATAATGTTTTTGTACGGTTCTGGGGCTAATTAATGTTTTAGATGATCCGGTGTCGATTAATAGTTTGAATTTGGCGTGGGGTATTTCTATGTATGGTAATACTAAGTGATTTATATTATTTAAGTTTATTAAGTTTGGTCGGTTATGAATTGGTCCATTTGAAAATTTGGGTTTGAGTTTTCTTCATCGTACTCCTCGTAAGTTTCGTATTGTTCGTCACGTTCATAAGTTTCTGCATGGTTTGATTTATTGTTCGTAGGTGTCTCAATGTAATTATTCTGGTCAGTGTCAAATTTTTCTATTTCTTGATGAAATAATTCTTCCGATGTAAAATTACGTTTCTGATGAGGGTTTGGTCGGATATGTGTTATTTTTGTGTTTTGTCTGGTGTTACCAGATGAGGTGTCCATTGGTGTTGGTTTGTAATAATTGTTAGGGTTGTTATGAGTATTAGTCATTGGTGTATTTCTATTAGGGTTTGCATTGAATGCTGGTCTTTGTTGGTTTAGGTTTTGATTGAATCTCGGTTGGAATGCGGGTTTCGTAAAAGTTGGGTTAAATGTTGGTTTTGAAAAATGTTTAAATTGATTATTAAAATTTGTATTGTTGAAACTTGGGTTATTAATTCGCGGTTGATTTGTTTGTGCGTTAAAGGGTGTGAATTTTTGTTGAGGGATTGTTTGTCTTGTAGCTTGTATAGTTTTTGTTGGTGAATAACTTTTATTTGCGTTGGGATTGTATAGTCTGTTGCGGTAATACATTACATTTTCTTCTTCTATTACTAGGCTCATAGCTTTTTCTAAATTTTGGGGTCGTTGGAATCTGATTTTATCCGATAGTCGTTCTGGTAAAGCGTTTATATATGTGTCTAGTGCCATTTCGTCGTACATTTTTGTTTTTAAATGTCTAACGTTTTGATCGGGTTCTTCGATTTTTAGTTTGGTTAAAATTAAACTTCTCACGTCTTGGCATTTCATTCCGAATTGGTAGGGGGATTGATTGTGTTCCATTCTAAGGTTTATTAGGTCTCGTACCAGGCATTTTATATTACGTTGGTCTCCAAAATATGCAATTAGTAGCTGTTTAAACTGGTCTCATTCCGATAAGTCGTCCCTACTGGCGATTAAGGTTAGTGCTTTATTTTGCTATTTGTATTGTTACTTTTGCTTCGGATTTATTAATTTTTCGTTTGGGTTGTGAAATTTCAATTTTTGTAAAAATTGGGGTTGATTTTCTATTTGTAACGTTAATTATGCTTTGGATGTATTAATTTTTCTTTTGGATTAAGTAATTTCGAATTTTGTAAAAATTGGGGATGATTTTCCTTTTTATGACGTTATTTATTGCTTTGGTTTTTTTAAATTTTCCTTTTTAGATTGGATAACTTAGAGTTTTGTAAAAATTGATGGTGATTTAGCTATTTGAAACGTTAACTTCGGTTTTGGTTTGTTAATTTTTCAATTAGATTAGGTAAATAAAATTTTGGTAAAGGTTGAGGTTTATTTTGTTATTTTTCGGCGTTATTTTTGATTTGAATTTGTTAATTTTCAGTTTGGATTGGGTGGATAAAAATTTGGTAAGAATTTGAGATTAATTTCGTACTTGTAGTATTAGATTTATTAATTTTAAGTTTATATTGCGTCGAGTTATTTTTAAAATCGTAGTCGTTGTTTATTTATATTTAATTACACAATGCGGTAATGTAATTGGAGGTTTATCTTCAATAACGTTGAATTTATTACCGTAGTCTTGGATTAATTGTTTTTATGCAACTTTTAATTTGTCTTGAGTTCCTGTTTCTTAAGGAATCTTAAATGGATGGATTTATTTTAGCGTTGTTTTAGTTCAGTTCGGTTAACTCGTAATTAATACTCTTCCGTGGGTTTTACTGAGTTGCGTAGTTATGACCTGAGGTTACTTACTTTTGTACTTTACTGTTGAAATTGAATACTAAAGGATGTAATCTCCGTTACTTTGTCACGTACGTTGAGTTAATTGCACTTACAGGTGTTAGTTTATAAGAATTAGATAATTTACTTGCTAATGCTTTCGCATAAAGTGTTACGGCTATTTATTTTTAGATCTCTTGGTATTATAATGCTTGTTGGTAATTGAATCTCTCCGTAATGTAGGTTTTCAGCGTTTTAATTAAAGCTTCTTATGATGACCGTTTTACTGCACTTTATAATGCTGATTTTGTACTGCAAATTATTTATAGAGTGTTGTGGTGTAATTTTCATGCGCTTCTATAATTCCGTGATGGATTTATTACGTATGATGCAAATTGAAATTATACTGAAAGTTGAAAGTTATTTCTTTAGTACTGTGCAAGGATTCTGAAAGTGATTTTAATAATGATATTGCGTTGTTAAGCTATACTTTAGTACTGAAAGTTGAAAGTTATTGCACTTCTCTGATGTTCTAAGTGTATAAAAGATGCGAGCTTTGTTTTCTTAGGTGGTTTTAAGTTACCGTATTTTTAGTTAATGCAGAATGTTCTTGTGATTTATTCAGTATTATAGAGGTCAATGGTTTAATTAAACGTTCTGTACTGCTTGTTCGAATTAGCTTTGAAATTAAATTGCGTTCTGTGTTTCTAGTTTGCCGGTTTATAAACGTGCGTTGAATCGCGGTAATTATTTGGTGTTAGTGAATGTGCGCCGTTTTTTTTGGATTATTTTGAGTTCGTTCTATTAATTATGGTAAGGGTTTCTTTTAAATTCAATTCTTATTTATTTTAAAGAAAATTTCTTTTAAACTTCACGTTTCATTTGCTTTTTAAAGAAAAATTTTATCTCTTTAACATTCGTCTCATAAAATGTTATACAGTCTCGTTTTGAAAATAATTCACTTTGAACTATTTTCAAAAAAAAATATTCATAATAATAAAATACATTAAACAATAGTAATCAATAGTTATAATACTAGCATATATCAATGATAGTTTTGGTTTGAAATAAAATTATGGAAATGAACTTACATTAATTTCATCTGTTTCTTTGGTGGGTTCGATCGATTCTGTATCTTGCCCACCTTGGTTTGTTTGTTGGCCTTAGACGATTTTGTTCCTTGTCCAACTTGGTTTGTTGCTGGATTCAGACTATGCTTGTTCTTCCTCCAACTTGGTTTGGGTTCTGCCAAAATTTCGAATAAAAATTCTTGGTCACCAATCTTCCGATTTTTGGATTTTTAGTGCCCTTTTGATATCCGTTACAACTGCGCCAGTTAAAGTTCGGGCCTTTGGAGCTGGTTTTTAAAACACTTTGACTTTAACAAATTTTTAAGTTAAAATTTTGATAACTTGTACATAATACTAAAAATAATTATTGTACTAGTGAGTAGCTCAAACAACGAAGTATGGAGTTTGAAGACTGACTCGGTTGAGTAGCTCAAACAACGAAGTATGGAGTTTGAAGACTGACTGCCGGGCATTGAGCTCCCGGGCCTTTTATAATAACCTGCCCCTCACACGGCTGTGAGAACTTGCAGATCTCATGTCTACGTTTCTCTGTACACTTTATTACAATGTAACAACTTAATTCTAAGTAACTGCGGTATGTTGACCGCCTGTGACCTGCCACCTGCAGTATCACTGCCCTCACGGATGCAAAGCTGCATTCCGTTCTCATGAACTGTCGATAACCTCTCTGGGTTATCCTTGTGTTACAATGTTGCATTGAACTTATACTTTTACTTAATAATTTCTAATAATTCCTATTAGATTCAATATATCAATATATATAGGTAATTGGGGGATACATAACTCGCGTTACAGGCATGAGAAAGAAAATTCTGCAAATGTCTTTTCACAAATATCTCACATAGTTGACACCAGTCCAATGAAAACTCTATTACAAAGACACATGTTCTTTATTATCAACTGATTACCTAAGCCCTTTCAGCAACTCGTAGCTACTAAGAAATTCTCAACAATTTATTTTCAGCTAATTATTAACAATACAAAACTAACTTCCTAAAAGTTATTATGCTAATCTTCTTGACTACTATCAAAGCACTGTAATAAATTTATATCAATGCACTAATTATTAATTTATATCGATCACTATAATAATTTATATCACATAAAGCAATTTATATTAAGAGTATATACCACTAATTTATTTCATATATTACGATTTTATAGTTTAAATAAAAACGCAATATTATAATCAAAGATTGCATTAGAACTGATTTCAAAACCCCTAACGAGCAATTTATATTTTACTTAACTGTTGTATATTATTTCGAGAACATATCAGAACTACGCAAATAACATCTAAAGGGTTCCTACTGTACGGTTAATAAAGTTCTTAAATGCAAACTCCTGTAATCTGCCAATCTAGTCCATCTAAAGATGTTACTCCACAGGAAGCATATTAATTATCTTTTGTATTAAGATGCCTCGTTTACGTTCTGTTGAATTATTCTAGTTACGGCGTTATAATATCTATTAAATGAGAACGTAAAATTTTCTCCATTTTCACAATGCGTTTTAATAATTAGTAAACGTTGATCAAGAGAATAGCGCCTCATTTTGCAAATAGCAATGCTTTACAACGATATTTATTAAATATGACTGCTTGACGTTTACCATAAATCAAAGGGCGAGATTTTTAAAAATGAGGTTATTATTTGAACAGCCCTTAGTATACTCTGAAGAATTATTTTCTGGTTTTCTACCAAATAATATAGGTTAATCGGTTAAATAACATTTTCTTTCTTATTATATTACAAGAAACTTATGGTCTAAAAATAAAATTTGCTTTAAGAAACACTTAACTGATACTATTCAAAATAATTTGTTTGTGAGTGTTTAACGTTAACGTTCCAGAAGCGTATGTGCAGTAGGTTCACAGAAAAGTGTTTATGTGAACTAAATTACTAGAAGGCTAAAAATACAAATACATAAAACTAAATTCGAACGATCTATTTATTATTTGTTTTATAGTATCAACTAATTCAACCAGGTTGTTATTCTAGGGATAATAAAATATTTTAAACTGCACGTCTTATATGTGGAGTTTGATTCCTGGAAACACCACGTGACTTGGAACAGTTTCTAAGTTTATTAGGTTATAGACAATCACCTGCAACAAGGAACATGTCATTTTAGGTATACATTGTTAAAACTCTAACTTGACGTATATCGCTTCACACATTATAACATACAGAGCGACTTATCGAAACCAAAACACGCATGTTTTTGCCACTTTACATTATTTTCAGCAAATTCGCTTAAACATCTAAATTTTGTTTATGAAAGGAATTTTTTTTGCACATTTTGACTTTCCCACTCCAACCCTAAAGGGTGACAAAATAAAACCTCAAAATTTTAAATACAAGGGGGGAGGTTCTTACTCGATTTTCACTTTCTTTTGGGGTTGGATTGGTTAATTAAAGTAACCCGTGGGTTCTTTAATCTTCCCAAATGGAACCAGTGAACTTTAAGAAAGGATTTCCTTAAAATGATAGAACGCAAATATCTTCCGACTAGACTAGGGGTCTATTCCTTGGGTAGAGCTTTTTTTTTTTTATTTATTTATTCTAACATTACAATTAGTCTGCTACATAAAAATTACAGCAAACCTGTTACTCCTAAGAAATCTAACAGAATTATTTGCTACCTTAAATTATATTAGTTAGTTTTATATTATTTGCGTTTGGAAATACTCGTGTGTGTGTTTGTGTCTGTGCGCGCGTGTGGGTGCGTGAGTGTGTGTGTGTGTGTGTTTCTGTCTTTGGTAATGTCCTTGGGACTGCTTTCCTTCCCAGCTTCCAACCATCGGCAGCCGGAAATCAGAAACCGAGAAGTTCGCATTCCTGTACGTGTCCTGGCCGTCGGCAGCCGGAAACCAGGGGGACCACGTACAGTCCCTGGTGTGTATGTGTATGTGTGCGTATGTGTGTGTGTGTGTTTCTGTCTGTGGTAATGTCCTTGGGACTGCTTTCTTTCCCAGCTTCCGACCGTCGGCAGCCGGAAATCAGAAACCGAGAAGTTCGCATTCCTGTACGTGTCCTGGCCGTCGGCAGCCGGAAACCAGGGCAACCACGTACAGTCCCTGGTGTGTGTGCGCGCGTGTGCGTATATATCTGTGTCGTATGCGTCTGCGTGCAGGTACGTGTACGTGCGTGTTTCTGTGTGTTTTGGTGTGTTTTGTCGTGCCAGTGTGCTATAATGGTGTGTGTTTATTGTTTTCATGTTTGTGTGTGTGTGCTTATGTCTGTGGTGAAGTCCTTGGGACTGTTTCCCTCTCCCGGTTTCCAACCGCCGGTAGCCGGAAATCAGAAACCGAGAAATATGCGTTCCTGTACGTGTCCTGGCTATCGGCAGCCGAAAACCAGGGAGGCCACGTACAGTCTCTGTTGTGTGTGTGTGTGTGCTTGTGCGTGTGCGTGTTTGTGTGTATTTTGTCGTGCTGATGTGTTGTAATTATGTTGTCAGAATATTTCCTCTGTAGTAATTTTAGTTGCGCTACAACATTGGATATATAAACATTACGTTACTGAAGCTAGGGTTAGATTTCTTTAAAGCAATTACGAATATGGTTAGTATTTTCTCTTGTTTATTTTAGTTAGTTGTATTTTTTATTTTAGATGGTTAGTATTGAGACCTTATCCTACTAGTGTTAGTATTCTAATGCTAATAAGTGTTCTGGGGGAAACTTGTGTTTGAGGTACGTTTGCGCACTTTTGCCGTTTTCACTATTTTCGCTTTGTTTTCACTGGTATCACTCCCGGTCGTCAGGATTCACGAGCCTTCTGGTAGATCTTCAGGAGACACGTGCTTCCTGGTATGTCCTTGGGAGAATGCCGCTTGTTTGTTGTCGGTTCCCATGTGTGTTGGGTGGATTGTGCTTTTGTAATGCACGTTCGATGCGTTACGTCAAACTTCTGTGTTTTGTGTGATCTGTGTTTGTGGTATTTGTGATGTGTGGGGTTTGCATGGTGTTTGTGTGTGTCCTGTCAGAGTCCGTTTGTGTACCTTTGGTGTAGTATAGTAGTAGTTTGGTGAGTGATTCTGTTTAGGTAAGGAAATATGTTTTCGTTCCAAAGCATGTCCGAGAGGGGTATGTCCCGTAGGATTGTCCTGTCCATTCCTAGGTCCTGTTGCAGTTCGGCACAGTGGAACACCAGATGTTCCGGTGTCCCCACCTCACCACATGTGCAGTTGTTGTTGTCTTGGAAGTCGAAGCGGTTCCTGTAGGTTGGGTAGAGCTTATGAAAATTGGTCGTGGTTCTTTTACAAAACATTTTTTTCTTACTAGGGCTTGATTATTATCAAAACAGGGGTTTAGGGAGGGCGCCACCAAGTCATTAAGTTTTAAACACAGGGCTTCCCTAAGGGGGACTTGGAAGTCCTTAGAGAGGAATCTTGTATTAACTGCTAACGCAGAAGCTGTAAAGAAAATTTAATCAAATTAACAAAGTGAGGACGCAAGAGGTATTCTCTTGTTACCTCATATAAAAAAACAGAAAAGATTAATTATGCACACAATATTATGAACACAGATTTTATGCTTCAAATTCTGAAAAGGCTATTAAAGCTTCTTGTTAAATCGGGGTTACCACTCTATGCTATTTGTTCATATACCTGGTTACACTATTTCTGAACTTACTTGTGCAAAATAAAACAATTAATTAAGAGAATTAAATGTTGATTCTTTAATTAAAAGTTGTTTCTTCATAAAAAATTGTATGTATAAAATTTATGTTTAAGAAAAGATAATACAAATTTCATCTACCCTGAGGTAGGATTATGAATTCGAAAGAAATATCAAAAACTTTAAGTGTTTCTTTTACTACAAAATTTAACTCAAATCTATACCAAAAATACCAGATCTGTTATTCGGTTTACACATATATAAGAAAATATCTAAATTGTCTACTAATTCAATGTTCAAAAGCTGTAATTGAAATTATGCATAAATGAAACTTTAGTCAGAACTCTATGGATTTTCTTAATTTCATTAATAATAATAACTGTGATTACACTGCATTTATATTATTGGCAATAAAAATTTATCAAAGTCCTTTCTTGTTTGTTAAACAGAATTATGGCACTAATAGGTCATCGTAAAGTTATTTTCTGGTGCAGCTTGTATCAAAGTTCGTCAAGTGCAGACGTGATGTAAGAATAATACAAATTTCTTACCTACAGGTGTTGTTTGTGTTATGGTACTACATCATGTGTAAACAGATGTTTATACATACGGTCCTTGGGCAAACCATTGACGTCGCCTTCTTGTGTTGTCCAGCAAATAATCAGCTGCGTGACCCTTGTACCTGACCATATGAGCTTAAAGCGTGTCTTCTATACGCACCAAAGGGACAAACCAAAATTCATAACAACGGTTATTGCAAATACGCCAAATTTCGATGTATTACCATATGTAGATAGTTACCAAAATAATTATCCTCGTGTAGTTGTCTACATATTTACTTGTAAATTCATACTTGCCATTTCAAAAAGACCAATTTCATTAATTATCGGACGTTAGATTCAAACCATAAAATTTCTATCTACTTTGTAGAACATTTCTTTAAAGTTTAAACATACAGTTTCCTCGCAGAACTTTTCCATTAAATTCGACTACTATCGTTAAGTTGAAAGACGGTCATCTATACCAATACTTTCTTATCGCTACACCGACGCGATTGAACTATCAATTAGATACTCGTAAATGCAAATAAAGGATCAATGTCATCTTGAAACACAACATTTAAACGGCCTAATTTTTATAAAACCATATAAAACGGACTCATTGTAACAAATGAATATACGAAGCAGTCTTCAAATGAATATGCAAAACGATTATTTAAATGAAAATTTTAAAGGTGTGAAAAATGAATATTTAAGTGAATATTTTATCGTGGTGTAAAAAAAGGAAAGAGCGCATTATTAGAAATCACTGAAGCAAGTGGCCATTACACTTGGATTCTTCCACTATGGCTTAAAGCCACACGCAAATTACTTGCTAGAACCTTCAGGTTCCCCATGTTAACTCGTGACAAGTGTTCTAGCCAAAGTGACCGCTGGCACCTTGTGCACGACATAGGAAAGCTGTTTGGCCTTGATATATATATTTATACTAATATTTAACGCCTGATGTTAGCTACCAAACTAGCATCTCTGTATTGCGGTTAGACTACATGATTCCAATACAGATATTTATTTAATTCAAGATATTTACATGATATAATGGACTAGACAAAAGGTGTGTAAAACTAATAATTTATTGATGTTCTGCAGTGGTCAAAAAAACTGTTACACGGTATATCATTTTAGACTTAATCACATTTTTTTTCCTGTGCCTTAGTTTTTGAATTTGGTCCAATAGTTTTGGAAATGTTGTTCTTTAAAGTTAATAACTCATTATGTTTCAGTTAATAAGGTAATTGTGTTAAATGTTTAAATTGGAGGTATCAGCTTTCATACAGTAATAACAATATTTCTCAAAGTGTCAACGCACATTTTGAGACGTTTCTGAAGTGATTTCAGAGATTTATATACGTTGATGATATTGTATAGATGTTAGCAGGATTGCGTAAATTTTTTAATGTATCACCACAGAAAGTAATTGAGCGATGCCAAATCTGGGGACAGTACTGGCAATTCGATAAACACCTCTTGCTATCTATAGATTTTAAAACCTATGATCAAGATACCGTCGAACAGGCAAAGTGTATTGTGGAGGAGCTTCATCCTTTTGAAATAATATTGGTCTTCAAAGTAGGTATTATTGTAAGTTGTACAAAACAACCAAAACAATGTAAAAATCCCCGCTCATATATAGCAATGTAAAAAGAAGAAAGTTCCAGCCATTAGAAAAACATGGAAATTGTCTCTATATGAAATATATGTGAGTGGAGGAGAGATATACATACACTCAACCACGTAACCGCTAATGTCATTTCGCTAGACCTGCTTGCCAAATTTTAGAACGTTTAGTATTCTTGGTGTAGTATATTTCAAAATTTACAAGTTATGTCACACTATATTCAGACCATAAATTTGTACCTTTTCTGTAGAGACTTATGATTTTGTCTTGAGATAAGTAATTCAAGTATAGTAAACAAAAATTAAATTTGTAATCAAAATTTGAAAAAAGATGACGTATTAAGATTGTGTTATATAAAAACCAGAATTTAATGAAAGCGAAGCATTCAAGATTTAACATTCAAGATTTGAACATAAGTATTTCGACAATCGATAATTAATAAATAGTTACTAAATTGAGTGTAACGACAATTAATTTATTGCTCCAGTATAAATAATAAGTTATCTTGCTGCAAGGTCACCGGCTATTTTAATCTATTAATAATAAAAGTACTTTCGAAAAGTTTTACTTCGACGTATGAAAATTAATTTATGTGGAAATCTAAAAGAAAATGGCACCAGAAATTTTTCAATGCAATTAATTCTAACTATAACAATTATAAGCAACGACAGGTGGTCATAGATGTGAATACCAGCAAGAATTCGACGACCCAAAGCGCAAGTATAATTTTCTTTTAAACCTAGAAAAACAATTTGTGTATTAATAAGTAAATTAAGCCAGTATAAGTTTTATTTTGCTTAGAGAAAATTCTTTGTGAACGAATAGTTTTATTTTAGCACTTTTGAGGTAAGATCTCGAGGTGTTTTGACCCTTACAAAAATTTCTGCACAAAGTTCCTGATCAGTTAAAATGAGACGGGGTAATAGAAGCATATTTAAATTATCCATAAAATTTTAAAGAAAATTTTATGACTTACAACAAGGATTAGGTAAAGGTTATATTAATATGTATGTAGTGATAAAATGTTGTTTCTTTCTAAACTTAAGCTGTAAATTGCATTTGTAAGCTTTCCTTATATATGTGTGTGTCAGTAGATTTCTTAGATAATGCGTGTAGGAGAAAGATGTTTTTCAAAGTACTGAGGATTGTTCATAAAAAATGTTGTTCATAAAATTATACTTGTAATGTTGAGATTTCTTTGTTTCATTTCATTTCCTTAAAGTCCACTACATATTTATCTCTGAGCTAGCAAGAGAAGACGGGCATAATAAGATATCACTCCACTTAATATCGTTTATCTTTTCAATTAATAGTTATTGCATATTTATTGGTTAGGACGGCTGTACCTGAATATTCACATCAAAATTTAGTGGCTCCCAATGTTTGGGCAACTTATTTCGTAATATATTTTATTTTTGATATAGTGTTTAAATATGTTATTTGGGTTATCAGAACATCTGTTTTCAGAAATATAACATGTGGTGATCCGATTATTGATTTGTAGTCCGCTTTGAGTTTTCTAATATTGAAAATTCGGGTTATCTTTCTTTTATAAGTTGGATATATCTCATTCATTCCTTTTTAAGAAACGGTTTTAGTTTTGTTTGTGTAAAATTAGAAATATGTGATATTCTTTAATAAAATGTCAATTCTAATATCTAGAAGTGGGATTCAACACATATTGGTTGAAGATAAATAAATTCAGTTACTACTTATGCAAAATGTGTTCCATCAGGTGTCGACCACATAAAGTTGTTTTGCCCCAACAATGAATTAACAGAACTTAGCAGATCACACCGTGATACATTTAAAACCAGAACTTCATGCCAATCTATAAGGCTTACATTCCACAATAATATTTGTATCAATTCGTATCGGGGTTTAAGAAACCGCAACTACCACAGAATAATAAAATATTGTAAAAATTAGTGCATTTACACGATCTGAAGATCGTAATCCAAGATGTTTTATAATTTCTTTTCTGACTTTCTATTAATTATGTTGAGAATATGTTTCAATGACGCATCAAATCGAGATAATTGTTTGCAATCCACGAGGCTGAAAAGTGCGTATTTACGGAAAATAAACCTCATTTAGTATAATTAACGGAGCAACAGTGGACGATGTTACACCACGACATTAAATGGCGTGCTTGAATATTTTGAAACAATCGAAGATTGCCGAACACTGAAGAGTGCAAACGCGTCCAAACCAATTAATAATCGTTTATAGGTTTAACATTTTACCATTACCAATGACTTTAATTTCTTATTGAGAACTTATTCTCCCACGCACCGTTGCGTAGCTGGATGCCCACCTTTGAATATATGCCTTTATAACAGCAGACCCTCGGTTTTTTAACTTCACTTTGAGATCCCTTTAATCTTTTTAATCGTGTCCTTCTCGCGTAATACAGTAGGACTTACCCCTTCAAGATTTCACCGTCGAAACCCGTCTTTAAATTTCACAACTTTGTTAACATGCGGTAAATTGTGTTTCAGCACACCACTTTAAACTTAAAATAAAAACAGGATAGTTTAATACGTCTATTAATAATTTACGGTAATGTTGGCGATACAAATATGTAAACAAACTTATCAAGAAAATAATGTTTTAATAGAATACATACGTATTGATAACATCTATAAACCGTGGTAACCAGAGTCTGGCAATCTGGGATAGCCAAATTCAAACATTTGCGCGCAGCGATTGCCTCAGTTGCATCTTTAAGTACTGAATGAAACATTTAATAATTTCCAACACTGTCAAGTAATTTAAATTGCTGCAATCATTAGACAGAGAAATAATCACTGCTCTCCTCAATAACGTTTGAACCCTTTCTTCCTCCGTCGTATTTCACATACTTTTTATATCACAACAAATTTTTCGTAAAATTCTGAAAGTTTCTACACCTTAACTCAACCATTTTAAACAGATCAATTCTCGCAAATTTAATAGCTTGATGCACCGTACGCAGGTAGCAATAACATTCATCTTTCGTAATCCATATTATAAATTCTTTTCAAAATTGTTCAACAGCCATACTTCTATTGCTGCAGCAATTTAAATCTTGATCCAATTGTATGTCAACATCGTTTCCAGTAGTCAGACCATTTAATCGCCTTGTTTTGAGTCTTGAGCAAATTGGCGAATTTGAAATTCCACTTGAAAGTACACAATTTCTTCCAATCGAAGAGAATGTTATCGAATCAGCACATACCACACAGCAAATCACTTGGATGAGGTTGAGACCACCATATAACAAAACCAACTTAAATATGGTGGTGATAATTTGCAAATTCGCCTATAGGTTGACTTACCAACCAGTTGGTTGATATTTTGTGGTACCGCACATCTTGTAACGTCAACACAAGAAACCATCTTAATTTATAATTTTAATCAAACCGATGATCGACGACTAATGCACTGGAACACCTCGCCCGCCGATGGTCGAGCGTGCGCAGCTCCACATATTAGTTGGCGTTATATGCAAGTCGACCGAAAGTGACGTAAATTGTTTATAGTGGGTTTTACCTGTATGTATTTAACCATCAACGCCATTTTTGAATTAAACAAAATTACATTTAGCAGTATTTTAATATACCATCGTGTAAGATCAACATTGTGCCTCAGGTTCTCAAATCCCTCGAATTTTCAAAATCGCGATCGATTTGCAGATTAACCGCAAGCACCATTATAATTCATCTTTAATCTATTTCTAAACCGTATCGTCGATAACCCGAGATAGTATAGAATTTTCCTGGGTGAAATTAATTATCAGGTCTTTAAAAATAGTTCCAACAGACCACATATATTGTATTAATATTCCTATCAGCAAAACACCTTTGCATTTTATTTATTTAGCTCGACAGTTAACCAAAAATATTTATTAGCGGTTAGAATTGTTTCAATGCGAATCCACACAAATGATTAAACCAAGGTATAATACATACATTAATTCGCACGGTGACCAGGTGGTTGATAATTTATTTTAATGTAGTTCAACATAAGACGAAATTCTAAATAAATTTGGTGAAATGTGATCAGGCCCATTGTTTGTCGATGACGACTAATTTAATAAAGCACTTTCCACAATTCAGTTAATATACGGGAATCATTCTATAATTTGATTTAAATTGCGTGTAAGGACAAATTATCCACTTTCTCATGTACATAACACGGGAATGATGCCAAAGTTCATTTGTTTATTTGTAAAGCGTAAAGTCGTATTAATCGTAATACCGAATTTTTCAGTCCTGGTTTCAGTGAGGACTATCGACAAAGAAGAGTTCTTAGTTTGAATTTTGCAAACGCAGAAGAATATTTACGTATAATTCAAAACCGTTAATCAATTTCAGAATGAACATCTTAAGTATTGCGTGCAGTGTGAAAAATTTTTACTGGATGTGATGCCAAAAACACAACGAAAGGCATCGAGATGGTTTATTTCAGGAGGAACTAAAATTACAGCCAATGAGTGGGAACGATTTGAAAACCAATCGACCGCAGCCGCATAAACATTATAAACACCACCATGTTAGAACGAACCAGTTTATTTGAAAACCATACACCATAACAAAATCTTCTTCCAAAATCGCTGATGATCTGAACCCTTCGACGATTACAAAAAATTTTTAGATTTGCACCATTTCGCAGAGCGTACTTGATGTATCCCTCAACGTATTTAGGAAGATATCAAATCTTCCACATTATACGCACATGGAAGTTGGCATGCAAACGATATGCAAAATTCGACAACTTGTTTTATTTAAACAAGAATTTGTTTATGAAGATGATGACATTTGATGAATTACCATGATATTTACAGAACTTTAAACCTTTTATATTCAGATCGCTCAACCATGCTAATGTTTTAAAGAACAACGGAAAAACTCTAATACAGATCTGTTTCCTGTTAGATGTCATCCAATGGAAAGATATAATGAATGATTCCACAAGTCGCACATGATGTGATTAAAAACAAACAGTAATAGTGATACATATCACCAATTTATGAACCAAGATTGTTTGAAACAGTATTTGTAAGCAAGTTGATATATGAACAAACCATTCACGCATTTACGAGCGATGTTTGAATTTTCCAGACTGAAATAGTAACACTATCAATTACACGTCTTATAATTTCAAACGTTACACAACTACAGATATTAATAGATGTCAATGAGTATGTTATAGTTTTAAATAAAACACTGATTAATAATTTTTGTAAAACGTGCTTATACCCTCAGATAAATAATCGCATCTTTGTTATATTCTTTTCATAATTACAGATATCCCATTTCAGTTACGTGGACATGCGAAATTAAACAATATTTCAATGTTGCTTTATATTTTTAAAACATATAAACAAACTAATATTACAAAATAATTTCTAAACACATCATTCATTTCTTGTGATAACAGTTGCATGGTTAAATATTTTAACAACTTACAATGTTATATTCCATTGAATATCTGCAACAGTTTACCCCATCTTCGATTATTTCCATAAATCAACCAGATACTCGCAATGATAACACTGCAGTACAGTGCGATGCTTCCTCGTATGACCCCGACACATGACATCTCCATCTATCCGAAAAGCGTTGCCCACATTCACATCGTGAAACGCGAAATCTTCGAATAACCTCTCCAGTTTTATACACATTTATTATCAGCTCAAACCGGCGCAATCAACAAATAATATCACGCGAACGGTCAATCGAATACCATTCGGATAGCATAATTGCGTTATTGAGCAGCACGAAGCAACAGAATATTCTATGAACAAAATCATTACATTTCTTCGAAAAAATGCAAGGACTTTAAATACCATATAACCATTGACCTCACCAGATAAACATTATGAGGGCACTGCTAAATCATTTCCTACATGACCCAAACAGCGTATCAATTGACAGTTGCTTTTACCCATAACCGACGTATTCATCTTCGTCTCAGCTAACACATCCACATGGTAAAAGATGGAACGGCCTGAACAACTTAATTTTCCTTGGTCATGTCCATGTTTTCACTTTAACATGTGGTCGTGGTCATGGGTTCGGTGGTCATGTGGTCAGTGGAACATGTTGGTCATGTGGTCATCATGGTTTCATGTGCATCTTTAATTTTTGTGAGATATGGTCATTGGTCCTTTTGGTCATAATTTTTTGGTCAGCATCAGCATAAGATGAGTGCGTATTTGCAATAAAATTTCGTGTCATCATGAAATTTGGATGGGTCACTTTTTTGAATAATATCAAATGTTTATATATCATCGAAATTCTTCCTATATCGACCATTATAAATAAAAAGCACAGTTATAAAGATTAGTTTTGGTCGCAACACTAGTTAAAACACATTTCTTTAAACGGATATGTCATGTCACCACTTATAGACAAAAGATGGTCAGTGGTCATCCTGTTTCATAATGCAACATTGGCGTTATCTCTGAGTCTATGTTTTTAAGATAGAAGTTTACATGATAAACGAATCTATTGTTTATGCACCAGAAGAAAAATGGTGATTTTGATGTCTTTTGGTATATCATCGAAAACCAAAGAATTTCTTTGGTATCTGGGTGATAAATTAGAATTTTCAAATATATACCAATTTCTTCTTTTAATGGTGTAAAAACGTTTCTTAACAATTCGTATTTCGGTTGATACAAATTTCTTAAACATAGAACATTTTGAAAATCTCAAGATTATAAACAGATCAAAAGATATTAAAACTTGGTCCTTAAACGATAGTAAATATAGCCATGTAATGTTCGGGAACATAAAGGACCATGTTATATCTCTTTTTACGAGAACATAGAAATTTCGCATATAAACATGGATATTTTAATTTGGATAACCGGATGCATTTGGAATTAGAATTTTTTTGAGTATATAAATATTTGATATTATTCAAATAAAAATTTTCTAGCAAAAGATAGGATATTCTGGTTTTGTGATAGGTGAACAATTTTAGTTGAGATGCGCATCTTCATCTTAAAATCTACAAAAACTTTACAAACAATTGATCGATCCACTGCACATAAAGCTTCAGTTGCAATCGATCACCGAAAGAATATAAATAACATACATATGACCATATATATGAACAATATAAAGAAATTACATGAAAGAACATGACCACATGAAATAAGTGCCATATACAATTGTTTTAATGAGTATTAAAAATGTGACGCATAGTTTAGAAAACAGTGACACAAAAATTAACGTTTACAGTAGAGGTCTAACAAGAGTTATAATTATCTAACCTTCATGATTTTTAATGTATAATGATGATTTTGTTCATTCATCGCTGCTTCATATCCTGGGGTCGGGTGCGTACCAATATGATGTAGTTATGTTTGATTGTACGGTTTAAAGAGACAATTTAATAAATATGTATAAAACTTTGAGAGGTTATTCAAGAGTGTAATAAAAATGTAAAAGCAGAAGGGCAATGAAAAATGGATCAAATGTCAGTCCGAAGCAATACAGCACTGTACTGTTATCGAATTATGATTTATGGAAATAATCGAGGAGATGGGGTTTATAAAACTGTTACAGATATTCAAAAATATAATAATTTAAAAGTTTTATTTCAATATTAAACTGTTATCATAAGAAAAATGATGTGATTTAGAAAATATTTTAGAAATTATTTTATATATTATTTGTTTATGTTATAAAGCATTGGTATTGTTTTTTTCTAAATGTGTAACTGAAATGCTTATAATTACAAAGAATTATAACAAAGATGTGTTTATACAAAATTATTAAAAATCGTTTTATTTATATCGTTTTACAAATTAATGAAACGTATAACAAATTTAACTTATAGTAAATTTTTTCTTTTAAATTTAAAACAAAAATGCGTAATGGAAAATTTGTTCACTTAACATTACAAACATCGCTCTTGTGGAATCCTGTAAATTCGTATAATAGCCCCACATATCACTATTACTGTATTTGTTTTAATTACATCAATTAGAATCTGTGAACATCATTCTATTATATCTTTCCATTGCGACATCTAACAGAAACAGATCTATATTAGGAGTATTCCGCGTTCTTTTCCATTGGTTGAAAACGATCTGATTACCAAAAGCTTTAAAGTTCCTTTCATATCCTTAATTCAAATGTCATCTTCACTAAACAATGTATTTAAATTGATAAATCTGCATATCTGAATTTTGTATATTTATCATGCCCATTCATATAGATTTCACTAAATTAAAAAATAAATAAACGTCGTTGAATAACAATACGATTGCGTGTTCAGAAATACATGTTGTATTGTCGAATGGTGTTAATCGGGTATATTTATGCATGGTGTCAAGTTTATAAATTGTTTGTTCAAATATGAGTTGGTCTGTTCTAAACTAATTGGTGTCTTATGTTAGTTCGATCGAAATCCTTAAAACTCATTGTTCACGTTTCCACTGATCAAATCTCATTTTCTGACTGTGTTAACAGTTTTGTGTATATATTTCTTCTGCAAAATCTGCAAATTAAATGTACTTTCTAAAAAATTCTTTGTCGATAGTCCTCACACGAAATTTTAAACCAAAGACTGAAAATTCCTTTTAAATATCATATAATTTACTAAAATAAACTTAAAATGAACTTTTGGCATCATTTGTATTTATGTACATAGAGAAAGTATAAGCATAATTTGTCCTTACATTAACCCAATTTAAATCAAATTATAGAATGTATTCCCGTAGTGTTACGGCTATTTATTTTAGATCTCTTGGTATTATAATGCTTGTTGGTAATTGAATCTCTCCGTAATGTAGGTTTTCAGCGTTTTAATTAAAGCTTCTTATGATGACCGTTTTACTGCACTTTATAATGCTGATTTTGTACTGCAAATTATTTATAGAGTGTTGTGGTGTAATTTTCATGCGCTTCTATAATTCCGTGATGGATTTATTACGTATGATGCAAATTGAAATTATACTGAAAGTTGAAAGTTATTTCTTTAGTACTGTGCAAGGATTCTGAAAGTGATTTTAATAATGATATTGCGTTGTTAAGCTATACTTTAGTACTGAAAGTTGAAAGTTATTGCACTTCTCTGATGTTCTAAGTGTATAAAAGATGCGAGCTTTGTTTTCTTAGGTGGTTTTAAGTTACCGTATTTTTAGTTAATGCAGAATGTTCTTGTGATTTATTCAGTATTATAGAGGTCAATGGTTTAATTAAACGTTCTGTACTGCTTGTTCGAATTAGCTTTGAAATTAAATTGCGTTCTGTGTTTCTAGTTTGCCGGTTTATAAACGTGCGTTGAATCGCGGGAATTCTTTGGTGTTAGTGAATGTGCGCCGTTTTTTTTGGATTATTTTGAGTTCGTTCTATTAATTATGGTAAGGGTTTCTTTTAAATTCAATTCTTATTTATTTTAAAGAAAATTTCTTTTAAACTTCACGTTTCATTTGCTTTTTAAAGAAAAATTTTATCTCTTTAACATTCGTCTCATAAAATGTTATACAGTCTCGTTTTGAAAATAATTCACTTTGAACTATTTTCAAAAAAAAATATTCATAATAATAAAATACATTAAACAATAGTAATCAATAGTTATAATACTAGCATATATCAATGATAGTTTTTGGTTTGAAATAAAATTATGGAAATGAACTTACATTAATTTCATCTGTTTCTTTGGTGGGTTCGATCGATTCTGTATCTTGCCCACCTTGGTTTGTTTGTTGGCCTTAGACGATTTTTGTTCCTTGTCCAACTTGGTTTGTTGCTGGATTCAGACTATGCTTGTTCTTCCTCCAACTTGGTTTGGGTTCTGCCAAAATTTCGAATAAAAATTCTTGGTCACCAATCTTCCGATTTTTGGATTTTTAGTGCCCTTTTGATATCCGTTACAACTGCGCCAGTTAAAGTTCGGGCCTTTGGAGCTGGTTTTTTAAAAACACTTTGACTTTAACAAATTTTTATTAAGTTAAAATTTTGATAACTTGTACATAATACTAAAAATAATTATTGTACTAGTGAGTAGCTCAAACAACGAAGTATGGAGTTTGAAGACTGACTCGGTTGAGTAGCTCAAACAACGAAGTATGGAGTTTGAAGACTGACTGCCGGGCATTGAGCTCCCGGGCCTTTTATAATAACCTGCCCCTCACACGGCTGTGAGAACTTGCAGATCTCATGTCTACGTTTCTCTGTACACTTTATTACAATGTAACAACTTAATTCTAAGTAACTGCGGTATGTTGACCGCCTGTGACCTGCCACCTGCAGTATCACTGCCCTCACGGATGCAAAGCTGCATTCCGTTCTCATGAACTGTCGATAACCTCTCTGGGTTATCCTTGTGTTACAATGTTGCATTGAACTTATACTTTTACTTAATAATTTCTAATAATTCCTATTAGATTCAATATATCAATATATATAGGTAATTGGGGGATACATAACTCGCGTTACAGGCATGAGAAAGAAAATTCTGCAAATGTCTTTTCACAAATATCTCACATAGTTGACACCAGTCCAATGAAAACTCTATTACAAAGACACATGTTCTTTATTATCAACTGATTACCTAAGCCCTTTCAGCAACTCGTAGCTACTAAGAAATTCTCAACAATTTATTTTCAGCTAATTATTAACAATACAAAACTAACTTCCTAAAAGTTATTATGCTAATCTTCTTGACTACTATCAAAGCACTGTAATAAATTTATATCAATGCACTAATTATTAATTTATATCGATCACTATAATAATTTATATCACATAAAGCAATTTATATTAAGAGTATATACCACTAATTTATTTCATATATTACGATTTTATAGTTTAAATAAAAACGCAATATTATAATCAAAGATTGCATTAGAACTGATTTCAAAACCCCTAACGAGCAATTTATATTTTACTTAACTGTTGTATATTATTTCGAGAACATATCAGAACTACGCAAATAACATCTAAAGGGTTCCTACTGTACGGTTAATAAAGTTCTTAAATGCAAACTCCTGTAATCTGCCAATCTAGTCCATCTAAAGATGTTACTCCACAGGAAGCATATTAATTATCTTTTGTATTAAGATGCCTCGTTTACGTTCTGTTGAATTATTCTAGTTACGGCGTTATAATATCTATTAAATGAGAACGTAAAATTTTCTCCATTTTCACAATGCGTTTTAATAATTAGTAAACGTTGATCAAGAGAATAGCGCCTCATTTTGCAAATAGCAATGCTTTACAACGATATTTATTAAATATGACTGCTTGACGTTTACCATAAATCAAAGGGCGAGATTTTTAAAAATGAGGTTATTATTTGAACAGCCCTTAGTATACTCTGAAGAATTATTTTCTGGTTTTCTACCAAATAATATAGGTTAATCGGTTAAATAACATTTTCTTTCTTATTATATTACAAGAAACTTATGGTCTAAAAATAAAATTTGCTTTAAGAAACACTTAACTGATACTATTCAAAATAATTTGTTTGTGAGTGTTTAACGTTAACGTTCCAGAAGCGTATGTGCAGTAGGTTCACAGAAAAGTGTTTATGTGAACTAAATTACTAGAAGGCTAAAAATACAAATACATAAAACTAAATTCGAACGATCTATTTATTATTTGTTTTATAGTATCAACTAATTCAACCAGGTTGTTATTCTAGGGATAATAAAATATTTTAAACTGCACGTCTTATATGTGGAGTTTGATTCCTGGAAACACCACGTGACTTGGAACAGTTTCTAAGTTTATTAGGTTATAGACAATCACCTGCAACAAGGAACATGTCATTTTAGGTATACATTGTTAAAACTCTAACTTGACGTATATCGCTTCACACATTATAACATACAGAGCGACTTATCGAAACCAAAACACGCATGTTTTTGCCACTTTACATTATTTTCAGCAAATTCGCTTAAACATCTAAATTTTGTTTATGAAAGGAATTTTTTTTGCACATTTTGACTTTCCCACTCCAACCCTAAAGGGTGACAAAATAAAACCTCAAAATTTTAAATACAAGGGGGGAGGTTCTTACTCGATTTTCACTTTCTTTTGGGGTTGGATTGGTTAATTAAAGTAACCCGTGGGTTCTTTAATCTTCCCAAATGGAACCAGTGAACTTTAAGAAAGGATTTCCTTAAAATGATAGAACGCAAATATCTTCCGACTAGACTAGGGGTCTATTCCTTGGGTAGAGCTTTTTTTTTTTTTTTATTTATTTATTCTAACATTACAATTAGTCTGCTACATAAAAATTACAGCAAACCTGTTACTCCTAAGAAATCTAACAGAATTATTTGCTACCTTAAATTATATTAGTTAGTTTTATATTATTTGCGTTTGGAAATACTCGTGTGTGTGTTTGTGTCTGTGCGCGCGTGTGGGTGCGTGAGTGTGTGTGTGTGTGTGTGTTTCTGTCTTTGGTAATGTCCTTGGGACTGCTTTCCTTCCCAGCTTCCAACCATCGGCAGCCGGAAATCAGAAACCGAGAAGTTCGCATTCCTGTACGTGTCCTGGCCGTCGGCAGCCGGAAACCAGGGGGACCACGTACAGTCCCTGGTGTGTATGTGTATGTGTGCGTATGTGTGTGTGTGTGTTTCTGTCTGTGGTAATGTCCTTGGGACTGCTTTCTTTCCCAGCTTCCGACCGTCGGCAGCCGGAAATCAGAAACCGAGAAGTTCGCATTCCTGTACGTGTCCTGGCCGTCGGCAGCCGGAAACCAGGGCAACCACGTACAGTCCCTGGTGTGTGTGCGCGCGTGTGCGTATATATCTGTGTCGTATGCGTCTGCGTGCAGGTACGTGTACGTGCGTGTTTCTGTGTGTTTTGGTGTGTTTTGTCGTGCCAGTGTGCTATAATGGTGTGTGTTTATTGTTTTCATGTTTGTGTGTGTGTGCTTATGTCTGTGGTGAAGTCCTTGGGACTGTTTCCCTCTCCCGGTTTCCAACCGCCGGTAGCCGGAAATCAGAAACCGAGAAATACGCGTTCCTGTACGTGTCCTGGCTATCGGCAGCCGGAAACCAGGGAGGCCACGTACAGTCTCTGTTGTGTGTGTGTGTGTGCTTGTGCGTGTGCGTGTTTGTGTGTATTTTGTCGTGCTGATGTGTTGTAATTATGTTGTCAGAATATTTCCTCTGTAGTAATTTTTAGTTGCGCTACAACATTGGATATATAAACATTACGTTACTGAAGCTAGGGTTAGATTTCTTTAAAGCAATTACGAATATGGTTAGTATTTTCTCTTGTTTATTTTAGTTAGTTGTATTTTTATTTTAGATGGTTAGTATTGAGACCTTATCCTACTAGTGTTAGTATTCTAATGCTAATAAGTGTTCTGGGGAAACTTGTGTTTGAGGTACGTTTGCGCACTTTTGCCGTTTTCACTATTTTCGCTTTGTTTTCACTGGTATCACTCCCGGTCGTCAGGATTCACGAGCCTTCTGGTAGATCTTCAGGAGACACGTGCTTCCTGGTATGTCCTTGGGAGAATGCCGCTTGTTTGTTGTCGGTTCCCATGTGTGTTGGGTGGATTGTGCTTTTGTAATGCACGTTCGATGCGTTACGTCAAACTTCTGTGTTTTGTGTGATCTGTGTTTGTGGTATTTGTGATGTGTGGGGTAAATAAGTCACACGATTTGAGCTATTTAAGGTACCTGAGTTTGTAGAAAAGTAGCGAACGCAAATGTTTTAAGAATTCTGTCCTTCGAATCGTTCTGAAATTTGTTAGTTTTTTTGTAAAACATCTTTTGTAAGTGACACAAGTTACTTCCGTGAATGTTCTGGATAGTGAAATATTACTGGATCGGTTAGAAATATGGCCAGTTTGAATTTTGATGTTCGGGTGTAGTGATGTATTAAGGGTCGAGCTGTTGACCTGTATAATAATAATATGAGCAACGTACATGGGGTTGCAAGGTGGACGAACGGCGTCAAAGCGTGGATAGCGCCGAAGGGTGCCAAAAGACACAGAAAGCTAAATAGGGCAACATTTTTCTTTTCCACAAGCGTTGATAACAACAACTCTTTTATTTAAACAATATTCTATTTAAATTATAAGAAACGGATATAAAATTAGTCATATTATCAAAAAATTAAAAATTACGTTTTCTAATATACAACGCAATTTGGCAGTTCTATGTAGAACGAGGATTTAAATAGAAGTTCATGAGATTCAAGGTAGCTGTATAGAAAATTCTAAAATTAATTTAGGTTCATTAATAAAAACGTTAACTTTCAGTAAAAACTATTTATAAAATTGTCAATAGTATTTATGATAAAAATCCAAATTAAGAGCTTTTTACTATATTAATTACTTAAGGTAGCTTAAGCAATTTCCCAGAAAATCATAAAAATTTTATAGTTTGTTGAAAATTTGGAAAAATAACCGCTGACTTTAAATATAAACAACCAAGTTTGTCGCTGACTTCTCAGTGGAAGAGACAAGGTTAGTGCTTGAAAGTAGTTAAAATTACTATTATAATATAATATATATATATATATATATATATATATATTATATATATATATATATATATATATATATATATATTGCCGTGTAACTTCGCTCTAACTCAGCAGATAGTCGAAAATTTATTAATTTACCAAAATCGAAAATTTCAAAAAATAGAAAATTTTTCAAAAAAAAAATTTCTTACCCAGATTCAGCTTCCATCAACTTTGATTTCTTTAGCAGCTTCCCTGGCTAGCTCAGTTGGGCCTCCTCTTGGATACCTAGATTTACTATCATGTTCTTTACCGTTCACGCACACTCTCAATAAAAGCACAAAATAATACAACAATCATACAATATTTATTTACCACTATCTACAAATAATAATTCAAGATTATGTACATTTCGGTGCTCAAATTACACCTCAATAAATGATATCTTTGTAAAGTACTTGTTTTTAAATTGAAATATCAAACACATTTAATGTAACAGGAGTAAATGGGCCCTAAATAATACCTTATTTATATTTCTTCTAATTATTCTACTCTGGAGTATGGTAAGCTCATGATAACCCAGTTTATTTTTTAATGTATGCTTTTTACTTTGCATACTCTTACTACACAAACACAAAAAAAAACCCATGTACTCTTAACAATAAAAATTTAAATTCATGAGGAACGTTAATAAGCTTTACGTACACCTTTAGATTTATATTCAAATGCCATAATAAAAGTTAGTTATACGTATTATTTTCAATACGCAAAATAACGAAAAATACCATCAAATTCACTCTCACACATGATAAATAATTTCCACAGTTCATAAAAAACAGAAAATTCTAATGCGTTACCTGGAAACTTGAAGATTCCAACTCCGTTGACGATGTATTATGTTCCTGAACCCTCGGTCTAGTGATTATGCGCTGCTTGTCGCCTCCAGCTATTTATAGATGAACACCATCTACGTTGCGCTGCATACTACTCATTCAAGATCCATCTCAATAACCAAATCCAAGTATAGTACACTTGTTATTATTGCATAATTTAATTTACTTTACGTTACGATACGAGCTTGTTACAGTATACGTTGTACCTCGTCACTATCCGCGCTCAAAGTATCAGGCCACAACAATCTAACACTGTACTATTTAATTTATAATTTTTAATACTTACAAGCTCGTTAGTAGATTTTTGTACGTCGTAAGCGATGCAAATTAAAGAAGTCAAAGAGAAACTTAGTAACTCCCCTTTCATGTTTATAGGATTCAAAATGTAACCTCTCCAAACACTCTTAACGCGAAATATTTAATTGAACTCACTCTTTCTTCAAATTTTGTATAACCGTTTTCGAACTCCCCGAAATTTAGCTCGTCGCTACGCTATTTTCCGAAAAACCAGCATTCATCTGTCCCGTGTTCGTCTGTTGCAAACTAACTATTTAGACCAATGATATATTTCAGTGACGTCTTAAAACCCCGCCTGTATTAACTCTATTCCTCTCTTATGCATATTGGGTGTTTCCTTCTAACCTTGCTTGAGTGGTAGAAAATCGATATTACTGTCCGCGTGATATCTACTCCACGTGGATATATACACATGCAAGTTAAACAAAGGATCAAATATATATATTTAATCAATGATTTTTCATAACTATTATCATAAATTATTTATTATACCTTATCTTAATATCAAAAATTGTTATTCTTCATAAGCTAATGTATAATACTACTAATTATTTATTATTTAATTATTAAAGTTTGACAGTATTCGTGATCATAAAATTCTTCAGAATATTAGCTAATAAAAAATTTTTTTATCCCTCACTATAACTAGCTATTTAACACATTAGTAGTTTTTAATAGTTTGTAGTTATTAGTTATTGCCATCAAATGATTGGTACAAGCATACAAACTATATGCTGAAAACTTAGCATCAGAAGGTTTTCGATACTTACTGTGTCTCTATAAATGGCTATCAACACAATATATTGCACATTTGAGGTATAAAATGACATGATATATTACTTGCAAAGTAAGCCATATTTCACACAGATAAGGCGTCAATTCTGCCTTTAAGTGACAAAATTATATTTTGTGTGCCTTAAAGGCAAGAATTGGACGCCGCCACGGGAAATAATGTTACTATTGCATTAAATATATGCATGTACATTGTTAATATCCCAAAGGCAGAACGTATTTGTGATAGCTATTTATAGAACACAGTATAGTTTCGAATCAACTTCTGTACAGTTTCAGCCTTAGTGCTAGTTGTAGCCAACTGATGGCGCTCTATCTTCCTTTCGCCAACGTACAGAGGTTTCTTCGTGCTATATTTGAGGTTTCTTGATATTTTGTTAGGTTAAGACTAGTCCATTCTGACGAGACCCAAGAGGTCGAAACCTGGTCAATGGATGTTTTTTCCACAAATGATCAAGTAATTGTTTTGTAATGGCTATGCAAATACCAGTTCGATTTGTATAGGTAAATACAATGTGTATTTACAGATACATCTCATGTAATTGGTTTAATTGTAACTGCAGATTGCAGAGAAAGTTTTGCTTTTTTATATATATATATGTATATATATTTATATATATATAATTGGAAGATATTCTTGGCCATAAATATATATACATATATTCTATTAAAAGGTTAGAGTATTTTAAACTCTGACAACAAACTTTCCTGGCAAAAAATCTTCACAAAAAAAGTATTATATAATTAACACTTATAATTGTACCTTAAATTAAATACAATACTCAAATATCAGTTAAAAATAAATCTAAAAGTAATACTTGCAGAATCAACAAAAAGCCCCTCGTAATTAAATGTACAATTAATGTTCATATTAATAAATATCACGTTTTCTAAGTCAAATTGAAGAAATAATTTTTTTAATATTACTGATTTACTTATTAAGTAAATAAGAAAGTGAAAGTACTACTGTATTCTGAATTTTATAAGCTTTTCAATTTTAAAATAAAATCAGGGCGTTCTATTTAAAAAAAACAATGTCGGGTATTTTTCCACAAAAACAGTAGGCAATGGAAAAGTATGTTCCTAATATATATATATATATATATATATATATATATATATATATATACAGGGTGGTCCGGTTTTCATTAGCCAGCGTATATCTTTTGAACTATGCAAGATATAGAAAAATTTCATGGGATAAAGTTTTTTGAATATATTTTCTCTACAAATATAAGGCATTAAGTATTTTTCATGGCCTACTATATTTGAGCAATAATATGTCACTTTGGTTTTTTAAATAGAACACCCTGTATATTTTTTTGAAAAAATATTCTTTTTGAAATTGTCTTTACGGCAATATGCGACAATCAATGATTTCTATTCAAAGTGCTCTAAATAACCTAAGTAATAGAATTTCAATCTGATTATTTCTGTTAACAAATGCCATTGCAGTATTTCAGTTGTTTATTCACAATTATCTGTCACATAAATAAGTAAAAGTATTATTGTGTTCTTAATAGTTGTTTCGCGCAAAATAATGAAATGAATTATTCAAACAATGAAAAAGTTGATATGTTATGCTGTCTTTATAGATCAGAGAACAATAAACGTCAAGCTGCAGTTCTATATCGAAAGTTATATCCTGACCGTAGACAACCAAATATAAATACATTTAAAAATTTAGAAAATTCTTTAAGGTCTAATGGTAGCTTTTCATCTATCACCAGAAATCAAGTACAACATAAATTGATTAGTTTGGCCTACTTTAGACCTTATCCTAAAGTTTCTCCGGGACAAGCTGTAGCTGAACTAAACGTTTCTACAGATTTTTAATGTTTTGAGGCGTCATTCAATGAAAGCATTTAAGATGCATTTGGTTCAAACATTACATCCCAATTATGCCAACAGCCGAGTTGGTTTTTGTATATTGATATTGAATGTATGGGAAGAGAATTTTTGGACAGTATTATTTGGACTGATGAATCTAACTTTCATAAAAATGGTATTTTTAACAGAAAAAATACACATTATTGGAATGATAGAAATCCTTAGCAATTTGTTGAAACCCGTTTACAAGTACGATTTTCAGTGAATGTGTGATAGGTCTAGAAGGTGACCGCATACTGGGTCCGTATTTCTTTAATGGTAGTTTAACCCAAAATAGATATTTGATGTTTTTGCAAACTTCGATTCAAGATTTCTTAGATGATATTTTCCTAGTTATCAGGCGAAACTTATGGTTTCAACACGATAGCGCTGCACCACATAATGGAATCCATGACACAAATTATTTAAATAATGAGTTTGTTCATAACTGGATCGGTAATAAGAGACCGACTTTGTGGCCTCCCCGATCACCTGATTTGTCAGTTCTTGATTTTTTTGTTTGGGGGTTTTTGAAAGATCGAGTGTAATTCTAATTCTACCCCTTTTCAAAATCTTGAAGAGTTAATTGCAAAAATAAGAGCAGCTTGCTTGCTAATTACCCCGGTCATGCTGTAAGATGCTAGAAAAAATTTAATTATTCGAATTAATAAATGTTTAGAATGTAATGGTGAACAATTTGAACATTTACTAAGATAATTAGTTTTCTTGTTAGCTATTATTTTCAGATGTATGTATAAAAAATTTTCAATTTATTAATTTATACAGTAAATAAACAATAATCAGTTTCCTATTGGAATTCTATTATTTGAGTTATTTAGTGCATTCTAACAAGAACTCATTGGTTGTGATATATTTCCATAAAGACAATTTCAAGTAGAGTATTTTTTCAAAAAAATATACAGGGTGTTCTATTTAAAAAACCAAAGTGACATATTATTGCTCAAATATAGTAGGCCATGAAAAATACTTAATGCCTTATGTTTGTAGAGAAAATATATTCAAACAACTTTTTCCTATGAAATTTTTCTATATCTTGCATAGTTCAGAAGATATACGCTGGCTAATGAAAACCGGACCACCCTGTGTATATATATATATACAGGGTGTTCCTAAATTTCATATATTTACGAAAGGGCATGAGTCTTTGGCGAATTTTATATTTATAAATTTATATAAACATAGGTCCGCAAACGCTTCGTTTCCGATCTACAGGGTGTTGAATATCGAAGTTTTTTTGGTTTACTCTTTATAGCTTTTGTAGTTTTTGAGATATTAAGATCAAATTTGGAATATAAGTTATGCTGTTGGGTTTACATCATTGGGAATGTCGAATGATGATGAGAATCTACAAGGTAGTGTTTTTCAGGGTCAAGCCCCCTTTTCTCCAGCTAAGCTTTTTTGAGGTGCTGCGCTGGTAAATTTTAAAACACAAATGAATTTTCTGCTCTGTTTAGAAACTTCTTGGTCTCTTGCAAGTTTCTCGTATCTGTGACCATTATTTAGGAAAATAATAAGAAACTATTTTCTGTGAGTCTCTAGATTAAATTAAAATTTTTTAAGTGAGTGTAGTAGGCCCTGGATTAATTGTGGACCATTTCTTGTTTTTATTAATTTCGAGAGTACGCTTCGCATTTGAACTTTTAGCTTGTGTCTGCATATTTTTATTAAAGTAAAGGAAGTCGTAAACTGTATGGTGTAAAAGTGTTTTAAATACTTGTTATTATCTCATAAAAATGCCAAATTTTACGAATTCTGAAATGGCTGAGGTGCATTTCACCACTTCTTATCAAAACATGGGCGTATTTTTGTGAAAAATGCTCGCCCAACATTTTTCAAGCGGACCGTGCCGGGATTCGAACCCAGGACCTTGGGCATACTAGTCACACGCATACCAACTACGCCACGGAGCCGCCTAGATAAAGTACAGTATTAACCGTCTGACCAGGTAAACGAATTCTTTATGAATTATTCCCTTCGAATCGTAAAACAAATCAAAATTATTTTCACTTGTGACTCCTCCAAACGGCTTTTTTCGGACCAGATTTATATGGGTGCTTTCATTCTGAGCTTTGATGATTGGCTTCTGAGTCATATTGAAAGTACCACGTTTAATCACTAGCCGCAAGGCTGTACAACAAATATGGGTCCTTCTTTGAGTCCTTGACGATATTCTTCAAAAGTTGATTCTGCTCAATTTTTGGTCATCAGTCCATTCTAAACACCTTGAAAATGTTCTAGAATATTAGAACGGGTAGAATAGCTTGCGTGTTTCAGTGAGCTAAATAGCCGAATTATAGATTCAACCAAATTACTGGAGTCATTAGCGAGGAGCCAGGTTAAGACAGATCACCGAAAGGGGGCAGCAGTTCTTTTGGTACTTAAGGCGACAGAGACCATAAGGTTCGGTATGGCATTCTAAAACACACTACTGTAATGTGGAAGACAACGGGAAACCACTACATTACCTACCAAGTACACAGCGTACAAAAACGTTTTTTAAAATGATAGTATCCTCTAAGGTAAAAGATTCCGGAGTTAAAATAGTTCCCCATTCGGATCTCCGGGAGGAGACCACTTCAGAGGATGTAATCGTCAAGTTAAAAAGAAAAACGGAAAACATTTTGGGAATCGGGCCGTGGAATGTTAGAAACATGAAGCATGTAGTAAACTAGAGAATTTGAAAATTGAAATAAAAATTTTCTAACATTAAGTTTAACAGCACACGTGTCAAAAATATGAACTAGAATTGCACAAAGACGGATGGAAAAATGAGCAGAAGAAGTACTAGAAGAAGATCAAATTTGGGTTTAGGAGAAACATAAAAATATGGAAGTCTATTTTGGCTTTAAGGGTGATAATTGACAAAAAATAGAGAAAGGAGAAAGTGTGAATACAGGGTTTGTAAATTTGGAGAAAGCATTTGACAATGTAAAATGGGAAAAACGTTCGAAATACTCAAAAAGATTAGATTGAGTTAGGGATAGGCGGATAATACATAGTGTTGTGAGCTACTATTAGGCAACCCGTCAAACACACAAGCGCCGTGGGCCCTGCATATTCTCCAGGGTTCGAGAATTCTTCTGGCAATTACTAGAGAATGAGTATCCTTTTAATTCAGAGTATATATAGGACCGCTTATGAATGTAAGAAGTTTAGTCTATACTCGAATGTCTAATATAAATTAAATCGTTGTAAAGTAAAAGTAGTTGAGCTTTTGGAAGTCCAAGAGTATACATAAATGTTATATGCTGTGTCTAATGTACATGCAGCTTGTAGTATACATAAATAAAAACAAGTGTAATAAAAATAGTTGTGTTAGTGTTATTAATGGACCTATGGTAAAGAATTTAGTTTAAGAAGATATTAGTGCTTGTAAATTCATTAGTGTGATAGTGCTTCATCGTTAATTAGACTGAAAACATCTATAAATGAGGTATATACTGTTAATTAGACTCGTGAACAGTGAGTAATAAAGACTCTTGTTACTACTTGTTTTAAATTAGAGAAACGCGGTAGCAGGAGCCTGTTTCACTGGTGTCAGGTGTGGGGTATATAGTGATTAATTTAAAAGGAAAGCACATAAGTCTAAAGACATTTAAGTAGTTTATATATGCCAGTTACAAGAAGCCAAAGTAAGATGGACGCAGAAACTTTAATGAATTTCCTTAAGGATTTTAAATCCAGTATGGAAGAGGGTCGACTAAACTAGAAGTGACTCTTAGTGAAAATGCTGAGAAAATGGAGGAAAGGTCGGCTAAACTGGAAGTGACACTGAATGAAAACGTAGTGAGGTCAGTTGAACTGGAATCAAACCTTACCGAAAGGTTAAGTAAAAATGCTGCAAAAATGGAAGAAAAGTTAAGTGAAAATGCTGCAAAAATGGAAAAAAAGTTGAATGAAAAGATAGCCACGTTAGAACAAAGATTAATGGAAAGCTCCATTGCATTGAAAGAAGATGTCACTGAACAGGTAAAAACAGTTGAGCACAAGTTGGACAGTAAATTGGTAAAAATGGAAGAAGATGTGATGAGACTAGAACAGATGATTTCACTAACAACGCGGCCATGAATTAGTAAATCAAGTGGTAAATCAGAACATTCCAGAAATAAAAAGCATGGTAGAAAGCGAGCCAATACCGTCAAAATTTAAAGTGAAACCACCCACATTTGATGGCAAAACACCTTGGCCCACATATTTGAAACAATTTGAAGCTGCGGCAATAGCCAACGGTTGGTGCAACAAAGAGAAGGCTATCTCCTTAATAGTGGATCTACGGGGGGAAGCTCTTAAAATCTTACAAACGATTCCCAATGTCCAAGAGAATGATTACGGCCTCTTAACATCTTGTTTTAAATTAGAGAAACGCGGTAGCAGGAGCCTGTTTCAATAGCTTATACAAAGAGCAAACAGCTGTGATAGAATAAGAGCAGGAACGTAGACAAGTAAATATTAGGAAAAGAGTGAGACAGAGATGTGTGCTATCTTCATTAATTTTTGACTTGTAGATCGAAGAGGTAATGAATACTGTCAAATACTGAAAGACATTTAAAATTATTATGCAGGGACAAACGATTAATATGCTCAGATTTGCAAACAAAATAGCGGTATTAGCATATAGCAAGGAAGAGTTAAAAATAGGTCTTAATGAAATGGAAAGAGTACTAACAGAGAGATAAGGTATGAAAATGAATAAAAATAAATCTTAAATACTAGTATGTAAATGAAGGATAAATAAGTCAAAAATCACAATACAAATAGTAAACCAGAATTTACAAAAGGTTAAGGATTTCTGTTGTCTAACAAGCCAAATAACGCAAGATGGGAAAATTGCAAAAGATATGAAACAAAGATTAGCACAAGCAACTACTATGTTCAAAGGCAACAAACATGGAAATAAGGGAAACAATACTAAAGACATATGTTTGGAACACGGCACTATACGGCTGTGAAACGTGGACAGCACAATAAGCGGACAGGAAAAAGTTTTTGAAATATGGTGATATTGACGTATGATGAAATAACATGGACAGACAAAGCTAAGAACAAAGAGGTATGAGAAATGGTAGGGGAAGATAGAAATAAGTGGAAAACTGTAAACAATAGTAAAGATATAATGATAGGACACGTTCTAAGGCATGATGGAATAGTGCAGGATATATTAGGTGCAGAGAAAGGAAAAATGGGTAGAGGAAGACCTAGATTAGACTACTGCACACGTTAGTGAAAGATGTAGTCTGTGGGAATTTCAGGGAAATGTTTGGGTTAGTTCAGAATAAGAAACGCTAGAGGTAAACGTCCAATCAGTTCTAGAACGCAGAACCTAATGACGATGATGAGTCAATTTGTGTGGAATAAGCTGCGAACATACCTTTCGGAGCCCCGTATGACAAAATGCGATAAATTGATGTTTTGGAGATATTCTATTGCGTTTCCACTAATTTCTATGAAGGCTTTTGTTCAGTTGAATGCACGCACAGTTTTGATGACAGCTTGAGTTATCAAGAATTTCGATTGCCCAACATGATGGTCATCTTTCATTTCACGATCATCCGTAAAACGCGTGTACTATTTGTAAACTCTGCTAAAGAATAACACTTACCACCATAAACTTGTTACATCAATTGAAGCGTTTCGCTAAAATATTGATAAAGTTTAAAATTGAGCTTCATGTTTGCTCTTTGTTCGATATCTATTTTCTCAACGATGCAACTAACATCCTGTCACTTCCAATGCAATAATTCGGCTTCTACACGTCCGGATATTATGCTCGTTTGACAGAACTCTGTGAGGCATGTGTGTACCTTTTCAACTCATGCAGTCATCAATAGATGACACAAATAGAACGTGTTTTTTTTAAAACTTCCGTTTATTGTGGAAAGTATTTTGCATACATAAATAAACGTACATACAACTATAGAAGTAGTGGAAAGCTTTCTTAACTGTGTGTAGTAATTAAAACAAGTGATTAAATCAGATTAACGAATTTCTAAACCATTAAACACTTCTATAAGAAAAATTAAATCATATTTTAGGTTTAAGTCATTAACTACTTCTCCATTCATATAAAGATGACAGCCCACGTGTTTTATAACATGTGTTCGACTTGTCCTGAAATTCATCACACATTCAGCAAAATATTTTTCTAACCAACAGGATATTACCACCGATTTTATTTTGTGTAAACCTGCTTTAAAATGTCAATTAGTTATATTAAAAAAATGTAACTAGCTCCTATGCACATCGTTAGATTTGCTTTTTTAAACGGCAGTTATTTGAAATTGCGCATGTTTATAATAATAATTTGGGGCTATACTAAACCACTGTTTACAAAAATAGCAGTAGGTACTCGAGTAAATCTTGTAGGGACAGCCATTAATGATGTGTGTATATTGTAGTATTAACTGAAAGGCAATTCTAAAATTATTACTAAAACATTACTGGATGTAATTACAGTCTTCATAAAATCAGTTGAATAGTATTAGTAGAACTTTTGAAAAGTTATGTTACTTTCGGAGGAGTAACGTCATAAACAGATCTGGCATGTTTATTGACTCGAAGACGTCACCTGTTTTAGATCATTGACCTCATCATATAATCATAAGAGACGTTGGCCAAAATAACAAATCTATAAGTAGGTTTCAAAATACGTAGTTTCGAGTTGAATCCTTCTCTGCTATTTCATTGTGAAAATATAAAAGTGCCTATACTTCATATACAATTTAATAGGGATTTCAAATATTCTAATTCACATTAAAAATTACAATCTATCTTAGTTACCATATTTTTCGCACTTTTTTACATAGAAAAATGGACTCAAATTTTGGGTGCGTCATATTGTCCGAAGGTACATTAAAATATTTTTTATGTATGCGAACAAAAACCACACTAGCCCAAAAATGCCGGCTGAATACGAATCTTAAATTATAGAATGCCAGCGAGAAGGAAATGTAATTTCGAATTAATTAAATTGCGAATATGGAAGAAGTGCATCTAACTTTTGATGTTCCTTCAAATCGGACTGTAGATTCAAAAGGCACCAAATCAATAGTGATCAAAACAACAAGTCACGAAAGAACTCACTACACTGTAGTTTTAATTTGTTGTGCGGACGGAAGAAAACTAACGCCCAGGGTAATTTTCAAGAAAAAACATTACCAAAAGATGAAATTCCTAGTGGCATTATTATTTACGTTTAAGAAAAAGGCTGGATGGACGAAACAGGAATGAAATTATGGATAGAAAAGACATGGGCAAAACGTCCAAATGCATTGTTTACAAAGCCTGCAATTCAGGGATCAATTCAGAGCGCATACAATAGAATCAACCATTTTCTAAAAGAAATGTATACAGAAATAGCAGTCGTTCCTGGAGGCTTCTCAAGTCAATTACAACCCATGTCTCTATCAATAAATCACTAAACAATTTTATGCGAGAAGAGTGGAATAAATGGATGGCAAAGCCAAATTATAATGTCACCGCAACAGGACGTATGAAACGACCAACAATTATAGAAGTTTGTACCTGGGTGAAAAATTTATAGGAAACTGTGAAAGCAGAGATGATTATAAAGTCATTTAAAAAATGCAGAATAAGTAATACCGTAGATGGTACTAAAGATGACGCAATCTTTGAAAGGAGCGACAACAATAGTTCAGACGAAAGTAATACGAAAGGTGACATTAACGAGACGAGTAAATACTTCCTGTATGTTTGTTGTGGTTTGTTTAGCATTTTTCCTAATCTTCTTTGGGAATAAAACTTCTCAAAAGTATTGAAATCATCTTTATTTACGTTTCGATCCCTGACCTAGGATCGTTGTCAAAATAATAAAAATTTTAAGTTTGACATTTATAACATAAATTGAAGGTGACTTTGATTTATTGATGTTCGATATATTTGGTTTGAGTACATTAGGTGAAAATTTTAAAGTTTAAAAGAATGATTGCCTTCAATTTGTATTGCGCCCTGGGAACGATTTTTTAGGTAGCCAATACGCGTAACGTAAAATCAGCTGATTAATTTTTATTGAATTTATATGAAATTTAATAATATAAATTAATCAGCTAATTTCACGGTAAGCGTATTGGCTACCTAAAAAGTCGTTCCCAGGGCTCAACACAAATTGAAGGCAATCATTCTTTTAAACTTTAAAATTTTCACCTAATGTATTCAAACCAAATATATCGAACATCAATAAATCAAAGTCACCTTTAATTTATGTCATAAATGTCAAACTTGAAGTTTTTATTATTTTGACAACGATCCTAGGTCATGGATCAAAACGTAAATAAAGATGATTTCAAAAATTTTGAGTGGTTTTATTCCCAAATAAGATTAGGTAAAATGAGACGAGTGATAGTACCGACTACCGTGAGTGAAGATGAGCTGAATATTGCGCCAGTACGAGTTATGTTAACAATAAATAAAAATTACAATCCGAAAGTAACATTAAAATATATTTTTCTAAGAATTATTTTATAAATTTGAGATGCGTCTTAACGTCCCGTGCTTCGTCGTCGAAGAACGAATATGTAAGTAAAAGTTTGTTATAACCTTGGCATAGAGATTTTCATGCTTAAATCATAAAATGAATTATGTAATGGTTTTAAGGGGAATTTCACCTCTAGCAATCTACGTCCAAACGGCTGTCGTAGCAATTGACGCCCTAACCCAGAATCAAATAATTGGTTCTCCACGTTGCTTCCGATTCTAGTACTGCCTTAAAACAATAAAGTAAAAAAAAGATGGAGACGAAAATTAGGTTACTAAAGTAAAGTCTGTAATTGCAGGCAAAAATAGTTGGAACGACAATAGAATTCCACATTATTTTCCCGAGCGCAATAAAAATCCCTCTGACAAGCTTAGCCTATTTACACTTATTAGATTATTCTAAATCTAAAATGTAACTAATAATGTATAACCTACTCAAGGCCAGTTCCAAGAAACACTGGAAATTGCTTTTAATTTTAATACAAAAAATAATAAGATTTATTAAATATAAAAAAATGGAATCTGGTTATCCAATAGTTAAGAGACATGTTACGAGTTAATTTACTTAACACCTAATGAACCGTGGAATATGTTTTTCATATGTTTATCCTTTTTGTGTTGATAGCCATTTGGGTAATTTGATTCGATTTTTTAAGCACCCCTCGCGCCCCTAATCTGAGACAGTTGCTTCAGGTCCAACATACCTGACACCATCTACATAGTTAATAAATCGAGTAAAATGTGCAAGTCGTGGATTCCCTACGTAATTTTTTCGATCTAGTTTTCCATCCATTATTCGTAATATTGGTCACGTAGGTTGTAGGTTATGAACTATCAGTCAATCCGCTTTCTTTAATATATTCCCAAAATTTTCTTTTCATTTGCTATTCCTTTTATAACTTGTGTTTCCTTCATAGTCCATATTTCACAACAATACAGTACCACACTCTATAAAAAGCTTCTTCAATTTTTTTCAGATACATAATTTAACGTTTAACACGAGCAAATTATATTTGCTGAAAAATATCACTTTTACTTCTTTCATTCTTTGAAATTGTACATCCTAAATAACGTAATTTCTTAACTTTCTTAAATTAATTCTGTCTTTTTGTATCGTGTTTCTGTGCATGTGTAGATGAGAATGAATGAACGGGCTGAATTTTTAAAAATGCGCTTGGCAGCCAAAGTATTGTTTTTTTATTACTTTTAAGAAGAGGATACTTTCTCAAGTTCAGCCTGTCTATCCACATACATACACGAATGCGATACAAAAAGAATTAGAATGAAAACAAAACACAAAAGAAGTCGGCGGCGAAGCCGACTTCTACAGCTAGTTATTAAATAAAAACAAGCAAACAAACTTTAATTTTGCAAAACAAGTGGTTTTTCAAAATAAGATGGACCGAAAAAAGTGATCAAAAAATGACTTAAGAAGAAGTAAGAGTGGAGTCACCTACTTATTTACTCATTCATTGAATGACATACGAATATCTAGCCCTTCGTGCAAGAAAACAATTGCAGGTATATTTTATCATTAAAGCCACACTCATTACCTGCTGTAAATGATATACATATTTAAAACGGTGGTGTATAAAATCTTAAAGCTTAAACTAAAGAGAGCATTAATTATTCTTTAATATCACCATAAAGCACTTAATATTTATTTTCAGATATGATACTACAAATTTGATAGATTTCTATATCAAGAGTCGACAAGCATATCGGTTACACGTAGTCATTAGTTAATGGAGGCCCTAACGATTTCATGTTATAACATAACAACTTGTTGTTCGAGCTTTCAGTATTATGTAAAACATTCGCTATCTAAAAGTTGAGCTAAAATGAGGTATAAATATGATTGGATTAAAAGTGTACATATATCTACTGAAAAATTTCAATAAAGCTAGGTTCCCTGCTCTCCGTTGGTTTGTTTTCGTTGGTCCGTTAAACGATTAATAGGAATTTGTGCTATGCGTTGACCATACAGCGTGACACGACTCACCGCCAAACATAGGGATTTAACATGGGAATCAGTTATTTTGTGACTTCTGCTCCCCAAATTGAAATATTTTAAACCCAAGGGCATCACTGGATAGCAAATTTTATTTTACATTATTAAACATCAAACGATTGGCAAATTTGTTTAATTTTAATAAATAAATAAATCCGTTAAAAGGCATGGCTAATTCTAAGAGTACACGTATTGATATGACTAATCTTGCGCGCGGGTTGATTATTCACTACATTGTACGGGTGAAATAAGCGCAAAAAGAAATAAATTTTGAGTTACCCTGAAGAGGAGGGAACCACGTAACAACATAATAATGCACCAGCTAACTGCAGTGGTGTGGGAGTGAGTTCATATAGAAAAAAAATGAGAAAATAAAATAAAGAAAAGTAAGGAAATACAAAAATAATAAAGAAAACAACTGAAAAACAAACAAGACTACGTAACATTAGCACTTACCCTGAAACGTTTTTTTTTCTGTCAAAGTCGAGGGACGCCAAACCGTCAGTCACAGCAATGCCTTATAATAAGAAGGTTTCTGCGCATAAATCTTTCTTGCTTGGGTAACCTAATCTTAATATCATATTTACTTTGCTCAAACATGCCTTAAAACACATTAATTTTGTCCTACTTAATTAAACTTGTAAAATTAAATGCTTTTGAAATAAGATTCCATCACTGGAGTAGCTCGATATCCTTTACAAATATGTCTGTTTACCTAGTATTTAAGTAAATTGAAATCAAAATCAACCTAAGTTAAACTCAATTAACATAAAATAATTTCAATATAAAGCTACAAATATACTTTCATAAAAAAATTTCTTAACCTCAAATCTCTAGCCAGGTATTGCTAAAAGAGAAATATCCTAAAAAGACCTTAAATATAAACCATCGACATATCTATTCCTTTCTCCAAATTTTTGGCTTTCAAGATTTAACTATAAGACATTTATAAATCCTAATTAGTGGAAATACCTTTAATAAGAACACCGAAAACAGTTAAATACTAGCTTTTCACAATCTGTTCATTGTTCTTTCCGAAATGCTTTTATTCTTACACCTAGATATTCCTTAATATATTAAACTAACAACATTATGCTTAAATCTAATCACCACTCGTTCCGTCGGTATATTATTAATCAATAAATAGAAAAATCACTGTTTTGTTTAATTAATGTCCTACGTCATAAAATACAAACCATGCTTAGGTCCAAAACTCACATATAATTTATAAAAAAACATAAACAAACCTATAATATTACTTACAGCCACTTATCATAAGGTTCAGGTTGCCCAAACTACACCAGCTTTCTATTTTTCAATAGTTCCTTTTTGCCATCCTTCAAACGATGCCGCGATTTTATTTTCTTAGCAAAAACATTAATTTTTATTTACTTTTTTGCAGCTGCATTACGTTCACTTTCAACTATTAATTCGTCTCATTACATTTTACTGTTCAAAACTTAGCTTCTTGGTATATTGACTCTTGACCGCACGGGTCACCACCGTATTACATTTTTATATTACTACATCCTGGAATGTTTTTGTATTACCGATTCATGTGTAACTGATTTTATTTCTTTTTCGTCAGGTCCAACAAATCTAATTTTCTCTTGCTATAAATCATATTGATTACGGTCAGCGTCAGGTTAATACAATGCATTGAGTTTAATCTATGTTTAATACACAAGTTGTCACGTAACAGTGTATAACAATGTGTGTATCTATGGAAACTGTATACGCAGTGTTTGTCACATCCCAATGTCTACTTTGCGGTCTTATAATGCCATTGTCCTTTATTACGATACAATGTATTTAAAAGAATAAATTTGCACTTCCTTATCTAAATTATTTTTTTATAGAAAGAAAATTAAAAATGTCCTTCTTTTATACAAAGCGCGTCCATGCATATATTTTGTCCCTTCAAAATTAATTTTTCTTTCTTTTCCATCTAACTTATTGTTAGCGTAACGCAACGCGTAACAAGATGTCCACATTAATTAGCGGAAATGAAATTGTACATACTACTAATGTTTACTTCTAATGAATGCCACAAAGTCAGTCACACTAATAGGCGGAACTCTTAAAACTGTGACATTCTTTTGAATTGGCAAACTCTTAAAATTAACGATGTCCGCTAACAGATTTATTTATTAAAATTAAACAAATTTGCCAGTTTTTAGTGTTTAATAATTTAAAATAAAATTTCCCATCCAGTGGTAGCCTTGGTTTTAAAATATTTCAATTTGGGGAGTAGGAGTGACATAATAATCGATTTCCCATGTTAAATCCCTATCATGGATGAGCCGTGACACCCTGTATACATCTTTCAAATAAATTAGAAGTAAAAAATACGAATTCGTTGTTTGCAAACTATTGTAGAGAAGTATAAAAATGTATACGTATAATCACAACACACACGCACGCACGCACACACGCACGCACATGCACACGCACACGCGCACACGCACGCGCACACGCAGACGCACACGCACACACACACACACACGCGCGCATACACGCGCACACACGCACACGCACGCACGCACGCACGCACACACACAGATATACATATATATATATATATATATATATATATATAAATATATACTGACTCATACACAATAAACTGACAGCTTTACAGGGTTAATGGAGCAATGGGTGAAAACTGTTCATCTTCAACCAACTTTGCCGTTGAAAATAAAATGTGACTATTTAAAGTATTCCTGCATTCTAATTGATCAACGGACAAGCAGAAACATACAAACGGAGAGCAGAGAACCTACCTGAAAACTAGAAATTTTAAGTTATAATACTTTTGTTCTATACAGGGTCAATTTATTCACGTTGTCAACAGAATTTTGTTGTAATTTTCTTGAATATTAAAAAAAAATCAACTGTATCTCGGAATCAGTTAAGGACGAATATTGATTAAGATGCTTGTTTGTTTGCAAAAAAATTTTTAACATCCTGTATGATAAACTAACTTCAGTAACTTAAAACAAAGACGAAGCATATTTTGAAGTTAAAATATAACTTAGCCCACTGAATAGTTCCGCAAATATATAGGCAACCAACCGTTATATTTAACCTCAAATTGACACGGATGTTAAATTCTCCGGGGCAACCTAAGGAGTCGTTAAGCTATTATAACTAACACTTATCTGCGGTACTTTGCTCTTTGTGCAGCAGCCTTAACAGTTCTGCACGGATTACGTGGTACTTGGCTGTAGCCCTCTGTGACGAAGCGTCGATGCGATATGTGTTGAACGATCGGATAGATATGAAAGTAGGGATTCACTTGTCGACAGGTCGATGCACTATAGCACAGATCAACGCTCAATGGAAGTCGGTAATAGAGCTATTTCGATACATTCGCTTCCCACGAAAATGTACATCTCCTCCAGAAGAGGTTAAAGTTCTCTCACGCACATTGGTGGTACAACGCCGTACACAGCGTGTGAAATGCCAACGTTGCATGCTCTCAGAGAGCAAAGATAAGCCGATGATTGGACTTTTCGTGAGAACCAAGACTTTATGTGGTTTTCACGTATGTCTGCATTACAATATTAATAAGCTGGATATTTCCCCGTGAGAGGTTTTTAAAAGTCTCGTACTTAAAAAAGCGTGACAATCGCCTTAAAGCTTCAAAAGGAAAAACAAATAAAAAGAAAATGTCTTTTTGTACAAAAATTTAACCATTCACGGAAAACTTAAATTACATTTGTTTGTAGGCGCCACCTGTTTTTTAAACCGTAGCAATAATTGAGATACCAGGAAACTGAAATAAGCAGTCACCCGATTTTAAGGCTTATGCAACTCAGCACGCACTGGTCTTGTTGACCGCAGCACCAACCACACAAATTTAGTCGGGAGCATGAGACTACATACTTATTACTGACACTGAACTTCACTATAAATTTAAATACAAAAATTATTTTCACATTCACATGGTAAATGCGTACAAATTTACATCCGTCTCTTTAAAGACATTCGTTAAAGCAAAACAAAGTTTACTGGTTTCAACAGGATAAGGCAAAATATGATGCAGTAGCTAAAACGTTAAGTTAACAAATTACACAGTGCTACTGCATTTACGATACATCATGTCTTAACTCTAACCTATCAAATATAGTCCTAAGGTGCAAGTTTGCTTTTTCACCTTACAATGATAAAACCCTACTTTTGGTCATAAATACCAGGGGTTCGGAACAATAAATTGATAAAATAATTTCTTAAAGCATTTCATTACGAGAAAGATATAGGTAATTTATTTACTTAACGGTAAAGCCACGGTAAAAATAACATCTCAGAGACAATTGCAGAGACAAAGATAAACACCTAACCAATCTATGGATTAAAGTATTATTTAAGGTACGATAAGATCTTCAACATACCTTTGAAAAAAAGATAATTAATCAGTTGTGGTCACATATTAATTAGAAAAATAAAATCCTTAAGACAACTTTAAAGAAATAGATAGGCACTAGATATTTATGATTTAACCTAAACGTTTAGATAAAATAATATATTACAATATTTAAAAAAAAAACTAAAACCTACTTTTAGTTCGTAGCCTTTATTCTTAAGGCACACCGCCCTCCTATAAATTTAATAACAAAAAAAAGGAGGCTCCAGGGAGAGTAGAGCGATCCGGTATGAATATAAAATGGGGTATTTAACATAAGCCCTCCAAAAGAAGAAGTTCCGTGAAGCGGCACTCGTTTACATGAACAGCATGAGGTACCAGTTCGAAAGAGGTATGCAATTCCTACATGCCGACGTCGATTAAGGGTATCGGCACAGGCCAAATCAATAACAACGTTTGTAGCGTTTAACGTTACCATAAACGGTTTGACTATAATTATAATAATTTTGAACTAAGATTGCCTAAAAATTACAAGTCGAAACACTGAACCCGGGGTGATTGCCAAGGCAAATACAACTCACCTCTACATTCACAAAGGCAACGAAAAAGCTGTAAAATAATCCGTTTAAAATGACGACCTTTGGAATCTTCCGGACTCTAACTTCAGCGGTTATTTGCAAAGACTATCAAAGGGGAGGGTGTATGTATTAACGAATAATGCCAAGGCGCCACTACTTTGTTAATTATTATTTGTAACGAGAAAGCATTAATAGGAAAAGTAGAAACCATTTAGTGTACAAGTGCATATGAGCACATAAGTTCTGTTGTCACACCTCTAAACCTTGTACCTGCAAAAAAAGGTTAAATATTTAAATCACACGGGGTCGCTATTTGCGTCCCTATATAACACATCAAATATATGAAAAACATACCTCTTCCTTCAGCTGTGCTGGACCTAAATTTTGTACACCATATTGTTCTGTAAATACGGTTAAAATTGGAATGACCTTTCATGCTAGATTCAATACCTTTTAGATAAAAGTTTATGACTGATAGTTCCTCAATCGTGTCATTTAAGACACCAATAATAAATGTTAATACAAGAATATTTACATTTATTATAACTGAAATATTATCGTAACAATTTTAAGTTGATAGTTACCGAGTTCAAACTTGGTGCTATTTCAATTAAATCTTATGAGCTGACCTTTAAATTTTAGCATCGCCCCTAATTAATTTTTGGGCACTTTATAAATTTTATTTACATTATTCCTCAATATCGTAGAGAGGAGATCTGATATCTTCGATTTACACTAGTACAGGATTTTATTTATACTAATATAGTACAAAAAATTTACGTACGCAATAGTTAGTCAAGTTAACTATTTATTTAATTTATATTTAGAATTTTTTTTAACTCAGCAAGTTCTATTAACTTTGAATCCCTATCTATACTATTCTTTTATTTTATGAAATTTTTACACTCAAATAACCAACACTCCCAATCTGTTGTCCTACGTCACGGAATGTGATAAACACTTGAAGTAAGGACACACTATATAACAGTCACAACCCATCAATCTTCGATTTTAACGAATAGGGTGGAACGAGTTTTCAGACCAATGCTACCCAGTGACATTGACGACAAGTTCGCAAAGTATGGGGTAGGGATTTTCCATCTAAATCACCACCTGGTTACGCTTCCACATGACTGCCATAATAAAAATCTTCATGCACTAAACGATCAATTGCAGTTATACTTTAAATGTGTTTTCTAATTTCAAAAATTTACTACATTATTAGCTGTATCGCTAACAATGCGAATACGAACAATTTGAATGTAACTTTTATTATTACATTATAGAATTTTATACAGTTTAAATTAATTTAATATAATTCAAACTAATTTAATATAGTTGCGCTGCAGGAAAACGAGGAGATTAGACAGGATATTTAAATAAAAAATATACGTACCATGGATTACTATCACCCAAGTTCTTTCCACATTACTGTAATTACAGAGGTCGCTAACTCAATGCGATTTTCTAGTCGCTGGAGCTAGAAGTCAGGAAAGACATTCTTGCTCTACGACAGATATAAAGCCACTGACTAGTTTTTGAACGTTGTAGATGGGTGTCGCATAGCGAAACAAACAACATCAGGCGTGACCTTGTATAGAAACTGCACGATTTCTGGGGTAACCTTATTTAAACTTAAACAAAATTAATCGTAAATTGAAGGTTTTACAAAAGCGAAACTTTGTTTATGAGGAACAAAAATATACCGAGTACTTTATAATTATAGAACATTAAATATGTTATCAAAACGAATATTTATGAAACTAATAATAATTCTGAATTAAAAGTATTTAATTATAGGGGTTTGGAAAAATGAACATGCTACGCGTTTACTGTCAACATACATCAGTGGAAGACGGTGTCGATACACAGCTAGACGGAGGTTCTTCACGCCCACGGCCCTTGTCGTAAAGTAACAACCCTCTAATTCTGCAGCGACTTCAAATATAAAAGAAGAATAAAGAAAAGATAAAAGAGGGAGGTGGGAGGTTTGGTGCTATAAAGTAACCCAGGTAGAAGATATAAGAGGAGAAACTCACATTGAGCAATAGCAATAGAAAAAACGGTGGATAGCGAAGCACTACTCGACCAGCAAAAGTGTAGGCAGTAGCGCCCGGATTGGAGGAACACCACTCTTATGTGATAGACGGTTGTCTCGGGGCTTACGACAGGTCCACCAGAGGAAAATTAAGCTCTAAAACAGAGATAGAGGGATAAGAATAAAGTAGTTTTAGAATATGCATCATAGAGAAGAAGTAGAGAATAGAGAATGCTCCTGTTAAGACAGGTTGGTTTTAAGGGCCACCTGCAATGATAAGGTAAAACTTATACCATCACGTAGATACTTGAAAACAACTAGGTTCCAAAGGGGACCCAGACAAATCATCTTCTTACCGATCACATCCGCTGCGATAAGAAAATTAAACACATGTAACGTATACAACTTCAATATCCCCACACAATAATTTCAAAGACATGATTGTCATGGATACAGCATTAATTGTACAATAGACTGATATTTAAACATAAAATTAGGAAATTTCGATATAGCAACAACATAAGGAATAATATTTGAAACCACAAGGCGACAGCCTCTCATCAAGACGTTCAGAAACAAAAAAATGCATTAACATTTTTAGAATATAAAATTATCGCTAACGGAATTTGTAGAAAATGATAAGAAAACACATCGAATAGAAATTTTTTGTATTTGCAACTGTCGAAACTGACTTTTTACTGCAGAGGCATAGGTTGCGATCCTATGGGTTCCAAAGAGTACAGCATCAGCCCTGGACATCAGCTAGGACAAGTCGTAAAGATTCGCTGCGTTGTTTGGATGGAACATATGTCAACCACGATAAGTGACTGTATTAGATTGTAGAATAATAACCAAATAGAAAATAAAAATTTAAAAGAAATCGGATTTATTTGCAGATAATAACCATTCGAAAAAATTTATTTAACTAGATATGCGAGGTCTAATCTTTTAAAATCAGAGAACTACGTATGGCATAATTAGGTTTGGAAAACTAGCAGATTAAAGGTTTAATAATCATTTAGATATCGGAGAGCTCGATAATTAAATAATGTTTCAAGAAAACCTTTTTTCCGTGGATACTAAAGAAAGCAAGATATATTTACTTAATTAAAGTAAAATAGCAGGTTAAAATTTGACGTTAATCATTAAGATTGAATTTATTGTTAAAATTATTTAATCCCTGAGTTAATAAGGGTATCAGGTAGAATAATTTACATATAGTATTTTTAGAACTGCTAAGTGTGTCAAACAAATAATTTGATTTCGTTTTCAGTTTGTAAAGTAATTTTTAAGGTTATGTTAATTTAACAATACGAAGGAAATTAAATGTATTCTCTTCAGTTTTTAAAAGAAAATATTTTAAACATGAATAATTATGCAAAAAGACATAACTTGATATCTTAAATACACCAAAAAAGAAAGTAATTTTTACTTAAGGTTATAGACACACAAAAATTCATGTAAACAGGTCATGAAAATCAATTAAAAACATTTTGTAATTAGTAAAGTTTCTATAAATATTCGAATTTTCATATTAATATGTTTAAGATCAATTTGGGGTAGTGCCTTCTCATTTTTTAAAAGATTTAGTTTTTAATTAGAGTAACTAAAACGCAACGGATATTTCAAATAGAAAAATTAGTGCAAAAATGAGGTGAAACAGATGACTTAACACGGTTTTAAAATCGGATTTACGTAAGTTGTTAGATTATGATTTTTTTTTGTTTTATTTAAATGTTTTTCAAAGAAGATAGAGATTTACAGCATACGGGATAAACAATACACCGAAATAAACCGGGATAAACAATAAACAATAGTAAAAATACACTTATCTTAGATATCGGCCAATTCATCGGAAATTAGGTTTTCACGTAATTTGACACATAACAGAGAAAAAACTAGCACGTCACAACTATTGAATATGTATTTTTTTAAACAAATGAATTATTTAAAACATTAACACAAACACTATCAAAACAAAACCATTTCAGATTTTTTAACTCGACCCATTGTTAGATTGAAAATGACGTGTCAACAACAGCGAATACTCAGTGTTTACAACTTGCCATCCCAAAAACCAAAGTTATTAAAATATTACTAGAGGTGATAATTGAAGGGATTTTTATTGAATTTTAAAACGTTTTTAGATTTAAACATACAACATTTTAATATTTTTCAGACAGATATTAGATACAAAAACTTGAAATTTGTTTAAATAAATATACGTTGCACGTGAAAAAGCAAACCTTCTTTTTTACAAACACAGCAAGAACACCATGTTGTTGAGCGCTAAATTAAAACACCTTAAAGCCACCACATTTAGGGTTCGGTAAAGTAGTATTTAACACATATAACCTCAAATTTACTCGGGGTCAAATCCACAGAGCGATCTAAGGCGTCTTTAAGTATCTTGTTCCTGATGCAGCGACTTCAACGGCTCTGCAGGAATCTTGCAGTGGCGTCCTGTTGTCAGAGTGTTTGCTTGGCTGTAACCTTCTGTGACGAAGTGCCGATACGATATGTGTTGAACAATAGAATAGGTACAAAAGAGAAAAATCACTTTTCGATAAGTCGAAGCACTGCAACACATGTCAACACTTGAGGGAGGTCGGAAGTCGAGCCCTCTGTTTCGATGTATTTGCTTCCCACGAAAATGTCTATCATCTCCAGGAGATGTCAAAGTTCTGTGACACACATTGGTAGGTACAACGCTGTACAAAGCGTGAAAAATGCCAACGTTGCATGTTCTCAGACCACATAGATAAGCCGATGACTGGACTTTCTGTGAGAATTAAAACTTTGCGTGTTTTATACATACGTCTACATTACAACATTAATAAGTTAAGAATTTCCCCGCGCGGGGTTCCTAATAAAAGTCCCCTAAACTTAACTAATACAATAAAAGTTAAAGCTTTTTAAAAAAGCGTAACAAGTAGTTTTTCACGTTCCATGCGATACGTACTCTGTACGGACCTGCGGAATTCGTTTATATTATCCTCGGGATTAAAGTCGCGAGATTCTAATTCATATTGCAGCTCGGTTTTCCGCAACCGTTTTACATGAATGCGCCAGTATGTCATAACACACAAAAAAAGGAGCCAATTAATAGATGTCAATCCGACCTCCACGTCCCAACAACAGCACAGTTTAGAAATCCACGTCTAAAAGACGGGCTGTAGGATAAAAAAAACCCTATTCTAGAAATAACGGGGAGAAAACAGGGGTGTAGACAGAGGAAAATAAAAAAAAATTTGAGCGCCAGCGTTTTCGACATACTACATTATCGGCGAAAACACAATTCCGATAATCTGAAATGAGCCAACCAATGCCATTGAGCGATCAAGAAAGAAAACAAAACCAAAATTTAACAAGATCGAACCCACACAAGAAATAAAGAAAATTTATCCCCACGTGAGGAACACCAAAAGGCCGAAAGAGAAAAAGAAAAAAATAAATATCAAAGGACGGAGAGAAAAAAATTATACAGCCAGCTCTAAGTCAACCCGTCTAAATACCAGTTCGCACTTAAAGGGAAAAAATAAGCAACATCAGGCCGAGAAAAGCGGGTAATGTAGGAAATTAGGCAGTAAAAAAAATCGGGCCAGAAGTAAACAAAATCGAGCCCCACGTTGTTGAGTTGGTCACACCCTCCCAAGGACAGAGAGGAACCGATTGGCCCGGGACCACGCAATTTGTGCATCCTTCCTACAAAAGAAACGGCAACCGCCTCGTCAGTCCGGGACCAATGTAATGGACGGTCATGTCCACCGGAGGAAGTTGCCACACAACGGTGTGCACAAAATTCTATAGATAACGAAAAACGACAAATTTTTTTGGTCGTATGCAGAAGGAATGAATTGAACTCGTTTTATAGCAAGAATTAAAATTTAATTTCAGCGTTATCAAACACACAGATCTTGATAGAAACTCGAAACAGACTTTTATCAGAGAAGTGTGATCAATTATTTCAAAGAGTTTTTAGGTTTGGGTATTATAAGAAGTAATAACACTTAATCGTCATATGTATCAAGCCAAAACTTCAAACAAGGTACCGATTATTTAAACTACAGAAGACCTTCCCATTTCGCAGCAAATAGGTTTAAATGAAATTGTAGTAAAGCGTACTTATTATAGGAATGTCTAATATACAGGATGGTGTATGAGTATCAAAATCAGCATCTATGCGAATGAATAATGAAATAAAATGGCGTAAGGTTTAGTACGTCGTCGGAAAGAGGACGCAACAAATCCCTCAGCAAAATTAAAAGGTCGGGGTAGAAAGACGAAAGCAACGAAGCAGGCAGTACAGTACTAACGAAAAAGTTGTAGTAAGAATTAAAGAAATATAACCAGAGGTATTAGCAAAGCTAGCTTTTAAACATGTATGGTGAACTGGTTTCACAACATCAACCTTAAATGTGATTTTCCAATGCTTCACCCGATGGTACAACATTGGCCAAAAAGCAATTTTTTTTTACCTGAAAAATTTGAAATTTTGCCGAACCTTTGCTGTTCCAAGCAAAGTAGGGATCTTTAACGTGCGTGACAACACTCACACACGGGACCTCCATTTTATCTCTCATCCGAACGAAGGTGTATTTTTGTGAAAAATGCTCGCCTAACATTTTTCAAGCATTCGAACCCGGGACCTAGGGCGTAGTAATTACACACATACCACTACGCTATGGAGCCGCCTTCACAACATCAACCGCTGATAAATAATAATCCTCGATGTGCATATAAAAAAACGAGTCACATACCTCTATGCGTCGGGATGCTTATTTTGCAATCCGTCGGGGGTAAGTCAGCACAACAACGCCACGGTAGTCAGGATCCATTCGCCCCGCTACCGTAGCTGCGGCAGCGGTCTTCAGACAAAAGCAGTTGGTCTACGTCTACGAACAGTTGGGCCTACATAAAGAAAGAACCAATTTGGCCTCCAACTAAGAGCTAAAAAGAGAATCTGATTAGAATGGGTAAGCGTGGGAAAACTCACCGATACACGCAAGGTATCTCCTACTTGTCGAACAAAAAAACGTGCATCGCTGTAGAAAATATTTTAACGCACAAGCTGCAGAATCAAATTAAAAATTGGTTCGAACTGCAATCCTCGCGTTATCAAAGCGCGATTAGCAAACTGGAAAACACGCTATCAACTAATAGTAGGATCCATTATTTTGGCAAGTGTTTAGGAGGGAAACACAGGAGAAAGCAATTATACGTTATCGAAATGTTTAACAAATTAACGGATACCTACAACAAGGTATTGACTATTTAATTTATCGAATATATTTTTGTTTTAGAATGAATAGATTTGAAAGAAGTGTTATGATTGCGCGTACTATTGTAACGAGGTAAAAATACAGGATAAGGTTTTGAATAGAAACAGAAGCTAGGTGAATGAAAAACGAATTACCACAAAAAAGGACGTATTTGAATCTATCGTCGAAAATAAACGTAACAAAGTCTCAAAAGCCTTTAGATAGGGAGTAACATTATCTAGAAAGCCAAATTCAAAAAGAGCTCATAGATTTGCTACCTTCTAAAGTAAAACACTTTATTAAAAAAATAATCCATTCTTCAAAATAATATTTCAGTAATTTTGGATTGTACATTAAATGCAAGTCACGCTATTTTAAGAATTAATGCCGCATTCTCCGTACTTAAAAGTTTGAAGCGACGAGTCAGCGCGTGTAATGCAGTGAAGTTACTTTTGAATTCCAATCTTCTCCTTATCTCATAATATCTGACTGTTCCCTGTTTCAATGTGTAGGCGTTCAACAAACTTTGCTACATCTGCTTAATAGAAGCACTGTACCGATACGACCCAAACATACATACGTATTAACGGAACAATGTTAAGTATTTTGCGCGACGATTGTCGTAATGCAAGGATTAAGTAATTGGCTTAACGTAATTATCTAGATCAAAAAGATAAGATATTCCATGGTGCTAACTATTATGTCCTGCATTGTTAAATGTGTGCAATATTATTACGCCCTCTGTATTACCACGCGAGAAACTATATTACCTTTTTACCTTTATTGACAAATAATAAGACCGCAACGGGAGTATTTTGAAAGGTAGTAGAGTCATGTTTTAATTCTAAATATATTAGTCTTAGGACCTTCATAATTTCCTTGAAACCTTTATCCTAATTTCATACGCTGCAATAATCTAAAGCTTTAAACCTTTATTCAGGATATTTAATAGGAAATTATTGAATGTTTGGCAAATGTTAAGATTTTGTCCCCCAGTTATTAATAAAATATTTCAGAACATATTAGAAACACGTCAACACTTTATAACTTAAATAATTCTAATAGGATCTCCGAGTTTGCTGCCTTGATTTAATTTATTTTGTTCGTGATTGTTTCGTGCTTAGAAAGCGTTTGTCAGAATTCGCATTTAAAGTGGTGTAGATAAACAATCGATGCAAGCTGAGAACAGCGATATTTTTCACAAGAAACGTGCGAAGTGGCGCCTGGTACATACTAATAGCGTATTATAGAACTACTTTACAGAACTAACAGGCAATTCACGTTATTGTCCTAGACATAGTTTCCATATTACATTGGTAAAAGCAAAGTTTGAACAATATGCAACTTCTGAGAAGTTTAGCACGTTTAGAATAGACAGTTTTGTGAGGTATAAAGTAACTAAAACCCTTCAAAATGTCTTTCATAGTAAAAGTATTGTAACGAACTTCTTTCTGTTTTTTATTGGTTGAACATAAACCTAAATACCCACAAATACAAAGTGATACGGGTAAAAAGAGCAATACGTTATAAATATAGATTTGCGCTGAAGGCGTGGAAACCCCATAACAATTTTAACGGCGCACCGGCTAACTGCAGTGTTGTGGGAGTGGGTCCATATAGAAAAAATAATATAAGTAAAAAACAAAACATTTGAAATTGCTGAAATACAACCAAACTACGTAGCATTAATCACTCCTCTGAAAGGCTTCTCTAATAGTTATAATTAAAGGGCGCCAAATCGCCTGGTCTCAGCAATCCCTTCGATATTATCTCTACACGGAAAACGGTTATTCCAAATAGGTTTTCTTTACTTTTTGGTTTCTTAAACTTATCACGTTATACGATACCGTTTTTTATAATCACTTAAAACCACTCATTACTTGATCAAATTAAATAAAATTGAAAAATAAAATGCCTCTCCTAAATACGACTCCGTCACTAGACTGACTGCGTATCCTTCTACAATTATTTTATTTTTATATAGTTCACAAATAAAATTCAACCTACACTTAACTTCTATTGACATGCAATATAAATATACGTAGCTTAAAAACCTCTAATTTCTTATTCTCAAACGGGCTAGGTATTACTAAAGAAAATTCTTTAAAAGAACATTAAACCAAATACATCAATAACAATATCATTTTAATTTTTCCGTTTCCCATATTGAATTACATGATATTCTAAATCCCATTTCTAAGAATGCTCTTAATAACAAGCATAGAAAAGAGTTAAATATTATGTTTTTCTTTTATCATTTCATTGTCTTTTCAAAATACTAAAGTTTTATGCTTTAACTAAAATTAAATTCCCCCAATAAAATTTACATTTGAAATCAACACGTACATATTTTGTTGTCAAGCACATAAAACATAAATCACAAAGATAAGTATCCACAAAGTAAGTTTACCTCACTAGACACTTTCAACTGCTTTCACAGTGATATAGTGAAACTTAACATAATATTTATATTTGAGACTTAACACTGGCAAAGTAGACAATTAAGTCCGTAAAAGATATTCCTTGTAATCTCTCTGAAACTTCCCAGGCTATTTACCTTAAAAAGGATACGTTATTATCATACAGTTTGTGCGACAAAACCTCCCAAGTTAAGCAAACTGACTACACAGCAAATGTATAGATAAATGTCCCGTAGAACAATAAACAACAGAATAACATTCAGGTTTAATAACACTTGAACACACAAGTAAAGTGATCAACGGGCACCAAAAAAAGAACCCTACAAACAAAAGTTAAATATTGCTGAAGCAAAAAAAAACGAAGTAGGTCAAATACCAATTTACAAAAGCGTATCAAATCGAACGACACCTTGAATAATATCGCTGATAAGATTCAAGTTCAACAATTTAATCAACACCTGCTGGGAAAATGATATTGCAGTATGATTAATTCTTAGCGATTGCCCTGGGTGATATCGGTTATCATTTAATATTAAATTATTACCTAAAACGTACAAAATAAGACATATACAGTGAGAGTCATTGTAACGCAGCAAAATGCACGTTTCAACAGTAGTCTTAAATTATATCAAGATGAAGTTTCTCAATATAGGCATGTTTCTCAAGAATTGAGGTACAACAAAGTTACGCAAATTTACTTCCAGTTTAAATTCAAAACCTAAATATTATTTCAGCAGCTCCAAACCAATTAAATTAAAATAATTACTATTCAGTGAACGCATTAATTGTTGAAGACATCTATTGGACTGATAAAACCGTTTGGGGTAATACTGTTTATAATATTTATGGAGGTGCTTAAAATTACTTTGGGTGGTACAAACGCTTTTAGGGCAGCTTAAGATTATCTCGGGTGGAACGTAGAAATACGTTGGGTGGTACTTGAAAGTCCTAAATAATTCTCTTAATCAAAAACAATTCAAAAAAGAAAATTTTACTTACCATTTCAATTGGTTAAGTTGAGTTACACTTAATTTCACTTTTCTACATTAAATTTTTTAATATTACTTAATCGTAGCACTTTATATATCTTCACACTTTACTGTCTCAAATATCAATTATCATTCTCTTAGTACATCTACTGTTATTTATAAAAACAGTTCCGAAAACGGAGCATTTGTTTCAAAGGATTTTTATGCCACGCCTTGTGTTGTGCATGAACAATTTAATCTCCAAATATAAATAACAGCTTTGTTTTGATAGCGTTTTTATCATCTCCAAGTACTGGTATGTACCACTAAAATTTGCTATGCTACGTGACCGATGGAGTATCAGAATGTCATAAGAATTCGAAGTTCCTAATTTAACATTAGCGCGATTATTAATATTTGCATGGTTTTTCAAAATAAAGCAATTTTTCAGTTTACATTAATACGTTTATTCCATTAATTACTTTCGATGCTAATGAATGAAATGATGTACAAAATGTTACTCAATTTCTCCAAAATAAAACACGCCTTTCTAAGGGTTTCGATCCTTCATACTTGTTGATAGTTTCCATACTGAATGAATGAAATAATGCTTAAAATCTTCCCCAATTTCGCTCATATAAAGAGGATTTTTAACAACAAACGTATTTAATAAAAGTTAGCTCTTTTGTTTACTCAATCAGAATTTTTGGATAATTATGCGCACTCTCTTCCTCCCTTCTAACTTTTTTAAATTATGTGACTGCAAAGAGTAATAAAAAAATGAGCACAATTATCCTTTTTGGATATGATACAGTGGATTTGAAAAATCCATTTTGTTGTTAAGTACATAGGACACAAATCAAAAAGGATGAGTATCCACCAGAACAGTAAAAAAGGCGTGGTTAAATTGCTCGTTTTCAAAAAGATAATAATGCTGAACTGTTTTGGCGGCCATCTACTACGTTGTATGTAGGTACTGATATAGTACTCTTACAACATTTTAAGTAGTTTTGACTAGGAGCGTTAAAAATTTCATTTGCTATGTTTATTACATATTATCACGTTATTAATTTTATTATTGTTTGGAGTTTTTGCAGAGATTGAACTAAACCAATTCTGACGAGTCTTAACAACGGCAAAACCGATTGTACTTTCTCTCAGTGACTCAATAATAAATTCCTAGGAATTTGGTCACAATGAGTCACAGAGAGAAAGAAAATCGGTTTTGCTGTTGTTACGGTTCGTCAAAATTGGTTTAGTTCAATCTCTGCAGAAAGTCAAAACCATAATAAAATTAATAACGTGATAATGTGTAATAATCATAGCAAATGAAATTGTTAACGCTCTCTAACCAAAATTACTTAAAATTTTGTAGGAGCACTATATTAGTACCTACATTCAACGCAGTAAATGGCCGTCAAAGTAGTTAAACATTACAATTTTTTTTAAAACAAGCAATTTTATCCATGCTGTTTTGACTGTCTTCTTGTGGGTACTTATCTTTTTTGATTTGTGTCCTATGCACTTAACAACAAGATGGAGTTTCCAAATCCACTGTATCATATCCAAAGAGGATAATTGTGCTCATTTTTTTTTATTACTGTTTGCAGTCATACAATTTAAAAAGTTAGAGGGGAGGAAGGGAATGCGCATAATTACCCAAAAGAGGTCAATAGTAGTTTATGGATTTATTTGTAGCTGTCGTTTTAATTAAATTAATCTAATTTAAAAGAAACACAATAGCATTAAACACGTGGCATTTTGTCAAAGTACTCTGATTTTCAACGGAGCAAAATTTGTTGTGATGATGTAGGTCATTATATTTTTGGTTTGTTATTGAAAGAAAGTCAATATAGGCAAGGAAAGTCAAATGAAACAGGTCTTCCAGTACAGACAGCTGTTTTCTTTTTGGTTTAATTCTGATAGTTTGCTCAGAAGCACTATTGTCAGTGTCCCGAGAAAGTGTCATTCGGGGATGTTTTCTACTAAACTTCAGTTTTCGTATAAGCCTACTATTAAAGGGAAGGTTCTTGATATATAAACTTAAGAGAAAAAACTTGAAAATGGTTTGACTTTCACAATCTACTACTTCAAAGAGCTTAGGCACTATGCAGGAATGTAGCACAACATCATTCCATTGAGAAGGTAGTTTGTAGTGCTTTGGAGTGAACGGAAAATAAAAACCAAAAGCAAAAATAGAAAAATTAATTTCAAACGGACAAAATTATTACTGATGTATTCTGTATAATGGATGTTAAACATATTTTAATTCTTTTGGTTTTAGAAAATACCTTGCTTGGAACACAGCAAGGGACCGACAAAATTCAAAATTTACAGGTAAAAAAACTCGTTTCCTGCTAATGAGGTACCTTTTAGTGGAGCATTGAAAAAATCAAATGTAATTTGCTAATTGCATGTCGCAAATGAAACTTACAGTACTTGATGCCTGCCTCCCACAAACCACTGAAATGCGGACGGTAAGCAGGGGTGAAATGCCAGTTGATCCCTCCACCACTTACGTTAAAAAACTTAATTCCTTAATTCCTTTAGCTCTGAATTAGCATCGACGAAGTTAGTATAATTGTCTAAATAAACATGTACAAGCTTTCCGCGTCGGCAACAAACTGACGAAGAGTCATTAAAAAGGTTTTGTTGAGAGGTCAGTCACTAATTCTAGATTAAACTGCTTTTGTTGTAGTTTTTGCGACTTGACCCTTGCGGTTTTTGATAAACAGAGGTCCATCATAATCCATCCTTGTTGAATGAAACGGAGAAGCTGACTGAACACGTGAAGTAGGCAAATTGCCTATGATAGGTTCAATGAACGTAGAAGAAAAACGAAAATATCGCACGTATTCATGAAGCACTTACTTGACGAGAGCTCTGCAAGATGTAATCCAGTATCTTTTGCGAAGACTAGATAACAGTAACTAAGGACCGGCGTGTAGAAGCCGTAAATGCTCGTGCAAAACAAGAAGTTTTGAGAGCGGGTGTTTACCAGAAATTAACAATGGAAATGTTTTGTTATATTCACATTGAGAATTGTGGGGTCTTCCACCAACTCTTACCATCCTTTAGAATCCAGGAAAGAATTAAGAAACAACAAACGCTGAAGATTTTAAAGCAACAGATTTTGCAGCAACAGTTTGAGTTCAGTAGACAATGATTTGATACTGCAAAAATTTTACTTGGATAAGAAGAGATGCTTGATAACAGTTTTAGTTTGAAAATTAAATATTAATAGAAAATCCAACGAATTCGCTCTGAAAGGACATGCACTGCTTCCAATCCAAAATTTTAAAATTATCCGCGCTAATTACAATCTCTCCTACAACAAAATTCGAAATGAATACCGCCAATGTCCGTCGAATTATTTCCGCTTTATGGGAAAACATTGAGAAATTTCCAAAATTAATATATGATAACCCCATCGATTTATACCGACAATTTACAAGATCTTGCAGAAATTTGATTTGTCTATCGAGCAATTGTATATCATTCTCGGGCAGGTAATTTTGAATTGTGTTGATGTGCGCAGTGTCCGTCGTTTTGAGTTGGTATTCCATTTTACAACTATCTCATTTCTTACCTAAAAAAGATTTGCAACTCTCTATCAAATTTGCCTTTCAACATAAATATGATTTTGTCAAAGTTATTTATATCATGCCACAAAACCCTCAACCGCTGTCTTAATGCTGATGCACACTACTACTAATGACGTCAGGTATTTGCTTGGTCACCAAGACATCACTCTTTATAATTGTAACAACTTCGCTTAACTGTTACCATGAAAAATGATTTCATTACTGCCAGTATTTCATTACCCTTATTACTCGTATATTTATGAGATTTTTACTAAATAATGCGCAATAATCGTAACTGATTTCTTTTGAGGAGAACATTAACGGTTCACATATTTTAAAAACAATTAAAAACTATAGAAATATATATAAAAATATTTTGTTGTAGAGATCTGTTCAACAACCAGTTTCTCGCACGATGACTAGGCGAATTGCTGAACTGCCATCTCTTCGCTACGGAACAGTTGGAGCAAATTGTTTAAAATCTGGTCCATTGCGAGTGAGTGACTCACGTCGATGTGATACGTTACCAAAAGCTTCAAGTAAGAAACACAGGGAGTATACGCTCTCAACGGAAGACCTTTCCTCGGATTCAATAAAGCAGGTAAGATCCATAGAGCTGTATTACATGGTTATATTTTCTAAGTCTTGGTCCTGATAATAATAAATGAAGAATATACCTTCAAAAACTATTAAACTACCCGAAATTATCCATTTAATTTGCTTCGTTATTTAAAACTTTGAAAATTGTACCAGTTTAAGTTTGAAATAAAATAAGATGGCATACATAAATACACACATTCTAATTGGAATAATAATAAATTTATTTCCTTAATGTGATTTACTTATGCGTTTTTAGAAATAAACTCAATAGCAAGATAAAACAAGGTTTACTAAAAACAGGTTTTTTATCACTAAAGGCCGATTACACAATCAAAGCGTAAGCTCGGTGCGATACACTATTAAAATTAATCTGGTTAGGCCGCTAGTTACATATCCCTCAAATTAATATATATGTATATTTAAATGCAATTATTAAATCTTAAGAAATAGATTGTTACATTGTATAATTGAAGGACATATTACAAACAGTTAATGAAAGTGCATAATCAGACGTGAGAAAGAAAGCAACTACTTTGTATTCCAGACGTAACATGATACTACAGGTCACAATAGATTATAAGAAAACAATTGTTAGAATTAAGATTACTAAAAAGTAATACATTGTAATGTATCAAGAAGTACCAGACATGAGATCTGCAGTTTCCACAAGACAATGCGAAGACAGGGATAGCATAAATATCCCGAGGAGCCCATTTGTAATTATTAGTTGTTGAGAGTCAGTCTCGAACTTCATAACTTTAACATTGTTGGTAATTCAATCTACTCACCGTAATTTTTGATTATTAATTATTGATTTATTAACTTCAAGTATTTTTGTCAATTTCAATTACTTGATGTTAGTGAATATAAACGTGTAAGTTGTAACCGAAATAAGTTATTTTTTGTAATTAATAAACAATTAAAAAAAAAATTGATAGAAGAGTTTTTGGCGATAAAACTTTTTAAAAAGAAGCCCTCAAAGGCTCAAAACTTATCTCACCGCTTCGACACCGACGAGTAACAAGGAAAATCCAAACCCAATTTGTTGCCGATGGAAGTCATTAGACGATGCAGGAAAGAAACAGCAAATCACTGCAGTCGGGTATGATGTGCTGCACAGTAGTACAAATACAGGCAAATCAGCGCCTCTTTTCCTCCAGTATCCTCATTTCCTCACTCATTCTGACCCAAATAGCTTTCTTCGACTAGCCATTTTATCTTTCGCAATAAATATATCTTGTTTGGTGTCAATTAATATTAGATTTTTCTCAGCTACCTGAATTTCTGGGAATTTTTTTAGATAGCATCACTCCCTAAGATGGTACCCCAATTTTAAGAATTTTTACCGGTACCATTCTGAACCAAATAGTTTTCTTCGACTAGCAATTTCATCTTTCGAGATAAATCTATCTTGTTTGGTGTCAATTAAGATTTTTCACCAACAACGATTTCTAAAATTTTACGCACAATTCGAATCTGCAAACAGATTTAAAATCCGATCACCGCTTACCGTTTTACACACATACCCTCTGGGAGATAAATCTTTCTCCGCATTTCCACCCACGAGATAAATGTACCTTATTCTTAAGCATTATAGAGAAATTCGAAACCCGTTCTTTAATAAAACATTTTAAACCCAACACACTTTATCAAAAACATGAGAGACTTTTAAACAGGGTAAAAATTTTATCGATTTCCTAGCTTTACATTTTAATTTCTAAATACATGTCATAACATAATTTTGTAGTTAGGTCAATGTTAAACTATGTACATTTAATCTATACAACTTACAACTAACACCTAACCTATATCTCTATGCCCCCATGCATAGGTTGCTGTACTATTAGGGATGACGTACCTTTTATCATTCTCGCCCGACAAACTAATTTTGTTAATTAATTGGGTATAAAGTTGGTGTTTATGACTTCGAATATATACCATGCTATGCATAAGGGCACCAGAATTATTAGATACAATGTTCTTAAAACTATTTACATTAATATTCTTAACTACACTTCGTGAGACCCCTTTAATCTTTTTAATCGTGCCTTTCTCGCTTACAATACAGTAGAACTTATCCTTACTATCAACAAATTCTAATACTAGATCCCCATTAAAGTCGTTTTTGAATTTCTCTACAACTTTTTTGTTGACAAGCGGTATATTGTATTTATTATCCGCGGGGTAATCACTCTTTTGAGATAAATATATCTTGTATGGTATCAACTAGTATTAGATTTTTCTAGGGAGCTTAAATCTGTAAATAGATTTTAAATAGGCCCACCCCTTACAAAGTTACTCCTTTTAAAGACCCAAATCTCTAATTTTTGCCCATCTATATTTAACTCCATCTTTAAAACCTTTTTTTCGCTACCCAAGGCATATGCTTTAACCACCATTTCTTGAGAAATCTAAAACCGCTGTGTCCAGCAAACACCATGCGGAGATAACTCTGTCCACCAGGATAGAAGCAGGAAGGATTTGGAAGAAGGGAAGGTGAGAGAAGAAATTAAAAATTAAAGAATCTTTAAACTAATATATACAATAGATTTACAAAATCCATACAAATATAAACAACTATCTTATATGTTTATGCTCCCATGCGTAGGTTGATATACTTCCGGGAACGAGGTCACGCTTGTCATCTACGCTCGATAAACTAATTTTATTAATAAGCTGCGTGTACAAATCGTGTTTTTTACTCCGGATACATACACCGGCAAGTACTCGATACCACCCAAATAAGAATTAGATGCTTGGTGACTGTTAACTTCCGCTTCCCTCGTGTACGCCCAGACACATCCCTACCCCATGCGCACCCTTACCCATGCGCACTCCTGCCCATGCGCACCCCTCTCTGTGTGACTGCTATTTCGTGGTGATATCATAGCCTTTTATAAATAAAAATTTTTATTCTGACATTATACATAACAAAATTTAAAATTATTTAATGCCAAGCATGGAGCCATTTAAACATGTCGACTTAATGACAAAACTTCTAATCAAAGGTTAACCCGACAGTAATAAATATAGTGCAATATTAATGACGGTATCCAGTTCAATACACCATAAAATCCTAAACAAATATCCGGATATAACCAATATGCGCGAAACATTTATGTTGTGACAAAATCGTCTAAGGAACAATGAATTCAACTAACACGGGACAAAGAATTGGTTAACAGCTACAAGGCCTCACTTAAAGACATTCTGAAGCATACAAAAGCACAGAACTTGCATATTTTTGGAACGTTTCTGGAACGTTCTGCGCGTATTCCACAGCTTATATAAAGTCACACCGCCGGACATATTAATCGGTATAGTTTCACTCGGAGTTTTATGAAGTCATGATTATGAAATAAATTAGAGTAAGTGTCAAAATAAATATGTTTTATACGTGATATAAATTTCCAGAGCTAGTTGTTGAAATAAATAATGTCGGCACCCATATTTATTTACAGTGTACGAAAATAACGACGCGAAGATAAATAAAATATCCTCTACCGCGACAAAGTGAGAAAGCATGTATCCTTTTCTATGAACAGGATAATATTTAAATGTTATAAAATAAATGTTTATAGACTAATTACGTTTCCTTTGGGTATATGTTGTTGAGTTCTCAGTCCGCCGAGCCGACTGGTTTGATGCAGTTCTCCATGCTAACATATCCTAAACTAACCTCTTTATTGATGCGTAACTATAATACATCTTACATCCATTTGAATATGTTTATCATTTTCAAACCTCACTCTACCTCTACCATTCTTACCCATCACATCATCAATCATTAAGTCCTCAGTTCTGGAACTGACGCGTACTTCCATTGTTTCCTATTCTGAGTTAACCTACACATTTTCCTAAAATTCCCACAGCCTACACCTTTCACTATCTGCGTGCAATAGTCTGATCTAGGTCTACATTTACATCTCTTTTTTCCTATATCTGCTTGTAATATAACCCGCACTATTCCCCAAAAATGTCTTAGAACGTATCCTGTCCTTCTATTTCTCTTATTTTTTATTGTTTTGTTTTCCACAGATATCTTTATTCCCCTACTATTTCTATAACCTTTTTGTTATTAATTATATCTGTACATGCTACCATCATCATACATCTGAAGCATACCATTACAAAAAGTTTCTTCCTTTTTCTGTTTGTTTCTACTATCCCCATTTTATAGACGTACAGTGCTGTGCTCCACAAATATGCTTCCAACACTTTTGTCCTCGTTTCTATGTTTGTTGTCTTGGAACATAGCCGATGCTCTTTCTTGATAGATACAGCACGGTTCCCCTTCTCTTGCTTTGTAAATATATACCCTATTTCAACTCCTGGTAGATTGTAATTGAACCTTTTTTCTCTTCTGCCACATTTGTTCAGATATTGTTGAACCATAAACCCAACGTCGTAACTTTTAAGGGGAAGGCCCCACTCGGTACATAACAAAAGTACTTGTGTCAACTTAGTTTTTTCCTCGGCGCTTAAAGCTGTCTGGCCACCATATATACCTGCCTGCATGCCATGATAATGTCGATTTATTGTAGTGTATGGAACCCCATGAAATTCGGATGCAGTTCTCATAGTCATCTGACCACTACGAACTGCCACCACTGCTCTCTGTAAATAAACGGAATCATACGTCCTTTTAGCCAGCATCCCCAACTTTTTTGTAGATTCTTGGCATTTTTAATTGAAAATCAATAGTACTCATTAGAATATTTAAATAATATTTAGTAGGTATTCATTATTATTAATTTATAGTGTAGGTAATCAATCATTAGTTTCAAAATTGTACATATTAGTCAATATTATTTAGCAAACTTGCGATCCACTTCACCCCACAAAATCTCAATTTTTCCTAATAAAATTACTCAATAGAAAGGGAATTACCTATCAAAACAGTTCAAGTGGAGACAGGTCGCCAGAAAGGCATATTATGTATCTATGACTACTACTACCATACAAAGTGAGCCACTTTGTCTGTGGAACAGTTTGTTTTCAAACTTTGTAAAATAATAGTGATTTAAAGATAATAATTCATAATTTTTCAAGAGAAACTTACATAACCAATAACAATGGTCACTACAGAAAACTACTGTGGTAATGTCTACTGATATGTCAGTCGGAGTTTGTGGTGTCTGGGATACCATAATCGGTTATGCAAGGCAATATTCGAAAAAATGTACAGTTGATCCATTTCACCCAAGGTGATCCATTACACCCCGGATGACGGTACTATTCGTCTATCCCTATAACTCATTCCAATTTTTTTGAGTATTTCGAACATTTTTTTTCCATTTTACATTGTCGAATGCTTTTCCAGATCTATATACACGCTTCCCCTTTTTCTATTGTTTTCTCTATTATCACTCTCAGAGCTAAAATAGCCTATCGTGTTCCTCTGTTTCGTCGAAACCCAAATTGATCTTCTCCTAGTATTTCTTCAGCTCGTTTTTACATTCGTCTTTGTACAATTCTAGTCAATATTTTTGACACGTGTGCTGTCAAACTTATTTTTCGAAAATTTTCACATCTATCCGCACCTTCCTTTTTTTTGGTATAGTTACTATGATGTTACGTTTGAAATCTTTGGGTATCTCGTTTGTCTCATACATATAGCTTACAAGTTGGAAGAGACGTTCTGTTACTGCTTGTCCAGCGGCTTTTAGAGTTTCTGCTTGCACCTTATCTGTACCCGGCGCCTTACCATTTTTCAGACTCTTTAATGCTAATTCAAATTCATCTCTAAGTATAGGATATCCCAAGTTATCATTTTCAATGTCTGATTCCTGTTCTAATGCAGATAGTTCCTTTCCTGGATATAAATTCTATATATATATATTCTTGCCATCTACCCACTTTCTCTACATTTTCTATAATGACGTTTCCAACCAGGTTCTTTATATTTTTGCTATACGGTTTTATATCCCTAAAATTGATTCTAATTAATTTGATGCTTCATCTGTCTTTCCTACTACCATCTTAGTTTGTACCTCTTTGCACTTTTTCATTAATCCAATGTTCTTTAGCTTTCCTGCATTTCCCATTTTATTGCTTTGTATTTCTGTTTTCCTGTTTCGTCTGATTTATTTTTGTATTTTCGTCTTTCCTTTATTAAATTCAGGATATCCTTTGTTATCCTCAGTTTCATATTTTCCTTTTGTGTATATCCCAGAATATGTCTGGCTGCCATGTCTAGGCTGGGTTTAATGTTATTCCATTCTGTTTCTACTTCCTTAGTATCAGATATTTTCCCGATATCCTTCAGCAATTCATTTGACTTTTTTTAAATCTTTCTTGAATATCTTTATCTTTTAGTTTCTCAAAGTCAAAGTGTCTTTTTCATTTTTTTTAAAATTTTTTAATTTAAGTGTGGTCTTCATAATTACGATGTTGTGGTCAGTGTCTACAGCTGCTTCTGGGTAGCTTCTACAGTCTTTTACTTGATTCCTAAACCGTTGTCTAACAAGAATGTAATCTATTTGATGTTTTCCTATATCTCCTGGCATCTTCGATGTAAATCGTCTTCTAGCATGATGTTGAAATAATGTGTTTGTGTTAATTAATTTGTTCTTGTCGCAAAATTCTACCAGCCTATTTCCCCTGTCGTTTCTTGTGCCTAAACCAAATAAACCTACTACCGCTCCTTCTCTACCCTCACCTACCACTGCATTAAAATTCCCCGTAATTATTAAATATTCATGTCCTTTTACGTATCTTAACATGTCTTTGATATCTTTGTAGATCGCTTCTACCTCTTCGTCACTGTAGCTAGAGTTGGAGATGTATACTTGTATTATTACTGTATTTACCGGTTTAGATTCTAATCTAACTATCAGTACTCTTTCGTTCTTTCGTAAGTAATTTTCTACACAGTATCCTATCTTTTTTCGCATAACTATTCGCACATCCAAATTTCCTTCCTCTGCTCCTGTATGAATTACCCTGAAGTCTCCACTCCAAAAATCCCCCGCCTCTGGCCACCGAACTTCGCTAATCCCTACTATGTCTAGTGATAACCTAATTGATTAACGGTGTTGTTACAAACATTACAAACGAACTTAACGCATTTAATTCGTTGGCGTGTAATACGTTTGGCATCATAACATAGAGGTTAGGAATTGCATTTCCATTTTTAGGTTTTCTAGCTTACCTACTTGCTTTATACTTCTAACATTCCACACTCCGACTCGCAAAATGTTCCCTACTCTTATTCTGGACTTTCCGATCGCATCCTCCGAAGTAGTCCCCTTCAGGAGATCCGAATGGGGGACTATTTTAACTCCGGAATGCACTGAAATTAAATTGGAAGTAAATTAATGTAACTGTAAGAATTTATGAAAATCATAACAAATTTTGATTTTAGTGCTTTGGTTTATAAGTTTTACCCATGAAAAATTCTTTTGTTTCGATTATTATATTTGGTTATCTAATTAGGGATGTGTTGATTAGAGTGTCTTTTTCTTTCAACTTTTCTACCTTCTTGGCCACCGTGAAAGCAACGTAAAATCGTGTTTGAAAGACGTGCATGGGATTCATCTGCTGTCATTCGATATAACCAACGAGTACAGAAATTAAAAAAATACTCTCCTTTAAAATTATAGAAATGTGACGCCATACGTTTTCCCCAAGGTACCTTTTGTGTTCGCTTATTAATATCTATTTAGATTTAGTTTATTTATTTGTATACTAATTACTCAACACTAAATCGAGATAGTCAGGGTAACATTTTATGAGCGCGACAGTGCGTACATTTGCGTAAGTTTCTATATATAAAATGTAAAAATTACTTAGGCACTTCAATTACGATGTTGTATTTTCAAGCGTTGGAGTAAATGCGTAAAAAAGTATATACAAAGCATAGCTCTAGTTCCCTCAAACTTCTTCAAACTAAAGATTTGCGTTAACATTTTACATAACAAAAATTACTGTACTGCCAGTCGAGTGCCACCTATAGTTATTTTTAAACTACCACCAGTTTAATTTTCACTGTTTATTTTCAGAATCGTCGAGTGCGCTTCGATCTACCGCCATCAGAGAGCGACGCCGGTATTCCCGACGCTGATGATGTACACGTCGTTAACCAGACGGCGGGAGATTACATGATACAAACACACACCGTGAGTCGCTTCACAGATTGTTCCAAACTGTCTACAGGTGCACAGCATCTCGAAAGAAAACCAGCAAAAACAGTTCGCGTGAATAACTTCAAACGGCATTCTGATCTTTTTGGTAATGTTAGCGTGGATGTGACCAACTCACCAGCTTCAAGATATCGTGTTCATCCAACAGGCCGCTATATTCGCGGCACACTGTCTCCTACGGCAAATTCAGCAGCCCCCACGGCTGCGACCCCTGGAGGAATTGCACTCCTTCGGGCTGCACGCGACGGAGATGATGCAGCAGTACGCGATATCCTGCGAAAGGCTGGATTAATACAAATTCCGGAAAATGAATTAAATGCAGTGGATAATTGTGGCAGGGTAAGTATTAAAATATTGTTTTTGAAAACAAACGCAGTAACCTTTTTACTAAGCTTTTCAAAGGTTAAAGTGCCATTGAATTCAATTTGTTCTCTTTTACGACAACGACAAACTTCTTTATAGTATTATAACTCTTAGAAGTTTACGAGCGCTTCGAAATTTCCGCGAGATATTTATTAAACGCATTAAGGAAGTAAGCTCGAAACAAATAAGTAAAATACAATTCAGTTGTAACATTAAATTTATCCTAAATATTGAGATCTTATTAAGTTTTTATGCAACTGGTGACAATCAATACCAAATTAACTCATAAATATTAATACTTATCGTCCTTGGCATTATTTGTTTTGTTTTGCTCGTTAGGTTAACGATAGGAAAACTGAGAGCTACCACTTACAGTCCTCTTTTTCATATGATTTAATTTCCTTTTATTTGAAAAGAATCATTGTAGCGAATTCTACAACAAGCATATGAAGCTCGTAGCTCAAAAAATTAAAATAAATATAGTTTGTGTATGGTTTTGTATCGTTAAATGCCAAAAAAAAATTAAACCGATTGTAAAATTTCTAAAACTCGGGAACATGATTTAACCACAGATTATTGGGTCCGAAAGAGATAGTTGAATCTAAATCTCTATGCAAATGAGCTGGTGCCCTGTCTAGAATTTCTTGAAAAAATAAATAGTTTTTCATAACATAAGGAATAAGGAATATACTAGCCCCACGTAAAAGGCGATCTTATGTATTATGAGAATGTCATCATCTTGTTTGTTGCCAAAACTTTGAGATTTTTAAAACATTTATTATGTTTGATGCATACTAATGTCTACTATGAGAAATCTGACAACACATACAGTTTTTCTTAGCTAACTTTTTCCGGCCGCTTGTGAGACACTGGCTGTTCCCAGACGCATCGACTGTTCATATATGCCCTTCTCGTCATTCTTGGTAAACTTCAAATAATCTAATTGTATCTATTTATAACCTAAATGGTTACAGGTGTCAGTCGCAGGTTTTGAGTTTACAACTACATGCGAGAATAAAATTAAGTACAATTGTAAGCTTCTCTACAATTCGGCTCCACCCGTGTTACTTTAAAACAACACAGAGGTGGGGGTCTGTTTGCAATTTTATTTATTTAATCATACGTTAATCGCAAAGATTTCTTTCTTGTTTAGATACTTTTATATACAAAATTATAACTACTTATCCCTACTTAATGCAACTAATACTTTAATTGTCCTTTTGTCTTTATTTCCAACAAATACCACTCTAATAATTATTCTTCACAATTTACAGATTCTTGTTTACATTAGCATTAGCTTAATCACCGTTTGTAGGCACTAATTTAATATTTTAATAGGATGAATTAAACTCAATTCTAGCACTAATATTACTGGTAATTTATTTATCTAACACATTTACATCGCGTAAGTGAATTTATATTTACATTATTTTATGTACATCGAACGCTTATTAGGACAGAATTCAAACTAATATTGGTCTATCGCAACGGGATTCACACTTATATGCAATAGTTTTTTGTTCAAGAAAAATACAGAGAAATCTAGAATGTTAATCATCAAACTTTCCAGAATAACCCTATTGTACTACAGTATCAATCATTCATTGTTATCGTTAGACAGATATGATTGAATTACAATACCCGTGAATCATCCTTTCTTATCGCTAAACAGATATGAGACTATTATAGTAAAAACCGAATAAGCGTAATTTTCAGAGTGATCTATATACTTCTTAATTATTCTTACATTGTCCTCCTCTTAAAACTGTTTTATTTCAGAATATTGCGGACCTGAAGCTGATTGACTCTGTGACGATAAAATCAACCGGAGGCATTCCTACATTTTCCATATTAGTAGAAGTAGCAACCGACACTCTTAATCGCAGGTGGCTTATCATGTGGGTTAAAGCCGCACACCAAGATTTGAACTCCGGTCTTCTGGAATAGTACTACCTACATATTCCCTACTATCCTCCAGTCTAATCTATCGAGCTTACAACCAATGTTAGTATTGGTCAATTTCTTGTTCCGCAACTCCATCATTTGCCTTTGAGATCCACTAATGGGTTCCACAGGTTCTGGTAACTGGATTTACCAGAGGATAATTGCTACGTCACTGGAAAATAAATACGACGACATCCATCTCTATGGTGTTTTGTCTACCTCTGGTTGTTGCTGGCGAAGCTAGTCTGGACCACTAAATTTACTTTTAAACAAGGTAACAATCTCTCAGGTCTTGGTTTGTCCTTCTGGGTCCTTGCTCGCCTGATTTTATCATGTCCTCCGACATTGTCGTTGTCGTCATCGTCGTAAAGTGCCAGTTGTTAACGTGTACTTAGTGTCCTGCCTTTTGGGAGCTTACAAATCCTATATAACGCATTGTTGATTTGTTTCAGTATTTCGTAAGGGCCATCCTAATTTCTTTGTAACTTTAGCGATAATTCACGCCTTCGTCTTTGATTGTACAACCATATGTGAGACCGTTTTTAAACCAGACTCTAGCGCCTTGATGTGATACGACGTATTCGTTCGATCGCTCGCATTCTGAATATTCTTTCTTACGTTTTCACGGCGGTCATACATTTTCCGCTTGAGTTTCTCGACATAACTTCCGCCCACAACGTCTTCTCAAGGTTTACTACTGAACTCAAGGTTACATGGTAAACGTATCTCGCGTCCTAGCATAGTACATACAGGAGTTTGTCCAGCACTCTTGTGAACCGTCATTGGTAGACCAATAAAGATATGTATATGCATTGGTCTCACTCCTTTTGTTGAGAAATACGTTCCCAAAGTGCAGTTTATGCATTATACCACACCATCCTATTGTGGGTTCAACTGTGTCTTTCTGGTCTTTCTATTCCCAGTAACTGGCACACTTCTTAAAATATTGCCGGCTGGTCAGTGTGCAGCTGCAAAGATATTCTATAATGCAGAAAAACTTCTTTAACTTATTAGTTAAAGAAACGACAGTTGTTTCTTCCTGGTTGGGTATGGAATACGTCTCAGTTCGTTTTGTAAAGTAGTTCATGGCCACCAAGATATATTTATTTCAGAGTCGGTTTCGGGGAATTAGCCTGTGATGTCAATTGTTACTCTCTCCAATGAGCTTCCTACGTAGTATTGCCTTATGGGCGATTTTTGGTAACCCAACGGCATACATAACTGATACTTCCTGCACCATTCCCTGACGACTTCCTTGCACCCTACCCAGTAAAATCTTTAACGGAGTTTCTCCAAAATTCCCTAACACCAAAGTGGCCTTTCGACTTCCCATTATGTAGGTGTCCTAAAACTTCAGCCACCCGGCTCTTGGAAACCACCACTCGAAACCTACTCACAGATCCATTACAAACCAGTTAAATAGCGTGCATAAAACTCTTTCAGAATCCACCATACAATCGCCCATTATCATTCTTTCTGTCCTTCCCGGTAGGAGAACCGTCAAACAAATCCGCACAGATCTGTTTGCCTCGCAAAGCGGTATTTCCTCGTTCCCTACTTTCAAGACATTTTTCCTATCTAAATGAAAATCGTACTTTTTCAAAATGTCCATTCCCAAGATAGTATCCACATTCAGGCAAACGGAATTTCAAAACTAAAAATTAGGATTGGTAGTAAAATATTCGACCATCAAGTAATAATAACGAATTTGACTGAGGAAGCTATCTTGGGAATGGACATTTTGAAAAGTACGATTTTCGTTTAGATATGAAAGATGTCCTGAAAGTAGGGAACGAGGAGATACAGTTTTGCGAGGCAAATGGATCTGTGCGGATTTGTTTGACGGAGGTGGTTTTCCTACCGGGAAGGACGGAAAGCATGGTAATGGGGCGATTGTATGGTGGACTCCGAGAGGGTTTTATGCGCCGCTTACTGTCTCAAAATGTACCGTCACAGGTTTAACTTTATCATTGCTACGTACTGTGGTCGGGTTCGCAATTGTCATACTTGCACCGTTATTCACTAAAAACTTTATAATCTTTCCGTTATACAGTCCATTTACGTAAATACTGTTCTCGCATCTAGTTCGCTTGATGCGGATGATGTCTCCGTGGCAGAGCCCGTACGGGTTGACTTTTGCCCCCATCGTCGACCCCCTCTAGTTATCCGACTACTCTTGTTCTCTCTTGAGTTGCTTACACTGTCGCTAGATATGCCTAAATTCTCCACAATTCCAGCATTTCTGTCCTTTCTCGTTGGTTGCTGGTCACGAAGAACTCATGCTCTCTTGTTCCTGTTTTTCCACAGAGCATCTAACTTTGACACTGCTACGATGCGATTCCTGCTTTACTGTCTCAAATTCATTATCACGAGCCAGCACATTATCCAGAGTTTTAGGCCGGGCCAATCGAAATGCTTGCTGATCCTCTCCATCTTGTATTACATCGCCAAAAGTTTGCTCTGCCAGCTATTCCAAGAAACTGTCTGGTGCCGTTGAATAGTCAAGTGTCACCAAGAGAGCAATATCTGCTTCAAACTTTTGGTGGCCTTTTGGTAACGGTTCTTTACTTCAGCGTGATATATTTGTTGTAGGTGAACATCAGGCGTCGCCGTGGATCAATGTAGTAAGCGTAAGACTACGGATCCCAAGGTCCTGGGTTCGAATCCCGACACGGCCGACTGCTTGAAAAATAGCAAGTGAGCATTTTTCACAAAAATTACGCCCTCGTTCGGATGAGAGGTTAAATGGAGGTCCCGTGTGTGAGTGTTGTCACGTACGTTAAAGATCCCTACCTTGCCTCGAGCGGCAAGGGTTCGGCAAAATTCTAAATTTCCAGGCAACAAAAAACTCGCCTCCTGGCCAATGTAGTACCTGCGGGTGGAGCATTGGAAATGTAAATGCAATGTAGGTGAATATCGCTGTATTTCATTTCTAGCCTTTATCTTAAGGCTACATAGTTGGTTTGATAATGGTCCGGTATAGTTTGCAGGATACTCAAATCTTTGCCCAGCAGTGAAACTATCAGTGAAGTTGGTTTCTCAAAGTCATTCCAACCGCTAGCTGTTGCGGCAGCCACAAATTGTTTGAAACACGTCGCCCAAGGCGGCTTTCCATCAAATGTAGGTGGTTTTACTTTGAACTCGATGGCGAAGATTCGTTTTCTCGGCAGTCTTAAATTCTGAGGCGTACTATTGTATCACAGAGGTCGGTGCTTGTACTGTTAAGTAATTTATTCTTTTTCCATCTCCAACACTTTTTCTTTCATTTTTTGCGAGTCTTCTAACAAATTTTCTGAAAATTTCGTTCCAGCTCATGCGAGCTTTTTAATAAATCATTTGAAAACTTTGTTTCTAATTTCTGCAAATTTTGTTTCCAGTGTTTGCAGGCTCTCTAGACGCTTGGTTTTCAATTTTCCGCGGATATAGCATTTTCCCTTATAAACTCTTTTTCCAATTGTTCAACGGCATTCGCATTTTTCTGTAAAGTTTGCGTTACATCCTTCTAATTTGGCTGCGGTCTTATTCAGTTTTTCCGTATTTTCACATAATTTCGTGGAATTTTCTTCTAATTTCGCTGTCAGACTCCATGCCTGACCTGAAGTTTTTCAAAAGAGAAATAATATCGCTATTCAATTTTCTATGTTGACTATACGTTACTGGCATTCAAAAGAAAATCGTTAAAATGCCTTTTCACTACTATTCCAGTACATAACACCAGTGTAACAAATTGTCCTTTTGCGTTTATTTCCAATAAATACAAGTCTAATAATAATTCTTTGCAATCACAAACATTTATAGTCTTGTTTACATTAGCACTAGCTAATGACTATTTGTAGGCACTAATTTAAGCTTCTAAAAACTATGAATTAAACACTATTGTTGCAGTAATCTACTGATAATTTATTTATCTAACACATTTATATCACGTAAGCGAATTTATATTCATATTACTTTATGGACATCGATTGTTTATTAGGACGGAATTCAAACGAATGCTGGTCTATCGCAACGGAACTCGCATTTATACACAATAATCGTGTGTTCAAGAAAAATACAGAGAAATCTAGAACGTTAGCTATCAAACTTTCGGGAAAACCCTATTGTACTACAATATTAATCATCATTCTTATGATTGTATTACAATACCTATGAATTATCGTTTCTTATCACTAAACAGATATGAGACCGCTTTAGTAAATAAAAACCGAATAAGCGAAATTTCCAAAGTGCTTTATGTAGTTCTGAATTACTGTTACAGTAATAAATACAAAATATATCCATTTCGAAAAAATGTGTTATTGTGGTCAAGATAGTCTGATTTCCTTTTGTGTGTGTTTAAGGGCGTTGAATATCCGTTTTACTTTGCATAAATACTTTGGGAAATACGCACTAATTATAATCAACAATTTTCAGGATAATAAGTTTTAATTACGCGACACTGGATGAGGAGCATTATTTTTAAACGTCACTTTATCAAGAAACTTGCGACTTAACTGAAAATACTAGGAGCAACTTTGAAGAAACTTTTGTTATTTTAAGTACATTTTTCCTATTAGGTTGCTTTTACAATTTTCCCCTATATAACAAAAATATTTTGGAAAATATATTGTAACATTGACACCGAACTGTCTAGCATTGAAAAGGATAGAGCCATTAGACAAACAACGGAATGAGTGACAGCTAGAAGGGTGTAGTTAAAGAATCAATAGAAAACAAACAAAGAAAGTGATCGATTCGAGAATCACTTCATCGCGTCTAGAAACGGATGAAAGTTTTATCTAGTTTGATTTATAAATCATACGATCCGACTGTTAGTTGAATCTGCGAATTAACAAGTGACATGTAATTAATCGTTCGTTTTAGGTGTTAAAATAAAAACAATTAATGTCTATATAAATGATTATGTAACTGTCAGTCGATTAGTGCTTGTGTAATAATGAATTAATGGTGCATTCACGTAGGCAGTTAAATTGGTTATAAATAAAGTTTACGTTCGCTTTAACAAAGAATTCGTGTAGTTAATATTGTTGTAATTATCAACAATGATTTCTGTGACGGTATTTCTGTATTATAAAAATTTACTGCAAATATCTGTGAATACCAATAGTTGTATCAGACAGAATAAGAAAGTGTAGATTGAATTCTTCTCCAAAACTTTAAAGAAAAATAAAAAATAATTACCATGAAACAGAAAATTATGGAAACGCTGTCTAAACGATTTACCGTAACATTGATGCCGGAATGTCTGAACATGAAAGGGTAAAGCAATTAAGTAAACAATGGAATGACTGACGGCTATTAGTGTGTATTTTGACATAAAGCGAATAAGAGAGATGATTCGAGTATATTCTCGTAATTTCTAAAAAGATATCGTTGCTGCTGGTGGTTACAGTTGATACAGTCTTGGTCTTAATCCACAAGTGATATGAAATGAATTTTTTATTCAAGCTATTAGAATGATCTTGCCTTATGTCTATATAAATTAGGATATAACAGCAACTCTATCAGTGTTGTGTAGAATAAATTTACAGTCATCAATGTAAGTTGTTATATTAGGGAAGACCTTAGTGCATTAAATATTGTTAGTAATTATTGACAGTAGCGGCTTGCAGTAGATTAAGGATTCCTATAAATATTTGTGAATAGTTCGACCTACATTGGACCGAATCCGAAATATAAATTGAAGTGTGTTCAGTGGTGTCATAAACGGGTGTAAATGGTGTCATTTTATTATCTTGATTTTTACAAAATTTTTGATACAAATGTGTTAAAATTTGTGTGTTTTTTTACCAGTTTATTGGCAATAGTTTACATTGTAACAAAAACTTTATACCAACAGTTTTTTATTTACTAAAAGCACTCCCAACGCTTTTTTTTCAGCTAATCGCTTACAGAACTAGTATTAGCTACTTAACCATACGATGCTATCTATAAACTACTATCGAAGTACTATAATTAACTATCCAAGCACTAATTATTAATTTATATAATCACTACAGTAATTTGTATCACATACAGTAATTTATATCGACAGTCATTTATATCACATCTTTCAAAGCTTTAAACTAGAATATATTCTAATTAAAGCTTCAATCAAAACTCAACTCCCATATCCACGACACTAATTTATATACATATTCAGAAACATCTAGACTATTCTAAAATATACCACAAATTACTCAAGTAACATTTTCGAATGTACATATTGTAATTTAAATAACTATTAAATGCAAACCCTTGTATTTGTCAATTAAGTTTATTTGTAAGGTGTAATCCCACAGGGACCATTAATCATCTTTCCTGTACAAAGGCGTCGTTTACGTTTTAATGTAATTATTCTGGTCATCTGTAGACCAATCGGGGCTAGAACACATTTTAACTATTTTACTTTAAATGTTCCTCATTTATTGTTTCCTATTGGAAAATTACTAACAAGAAATTATTGCAAATTTGGTATAATAATTAAATAACTTCGGCATGCTTAAATACTGCTTTATTAATTTCTAAGCAACAACTGAAGTCAGAATACCATCTGAAATAATATTTTAGAATATCGATTAACAGGGTTAATTTTATATGAGCTTTTATATTACTGATAACCTTTATGATAGTAGTTCATAAATTTTGAAGGAAATAGAATTTACCAGATTAAACAATTCTCTAGAGATAATAAATCGAATAGCTTTTCCGATTACACTTTACCATTTTCACAACTCTGTATTAACCTATAACCTTTAGCAATTTGCGCTAGAGCCGACGTAGTGTGAGCGAGCGTGTAAAGTTTTTGTATTAATGCAATGATGATTGATATGGATATTGTTCTACATGATTGTAGAAAATGTAACATATTCTACACTCATAAAAGTCCTGTACCTACCTAAATGTAATTGATGCATTTGCTTCAAACCATAAAGATCGTTGCTGAATAATATAGTACACGTCCAATCGCTTTCAATAATTTTATAAAATAAAACCCTTGTCATGTTTTATAGCACGAAGCTGTTATTTTAGGAATCTTTATTTTGTTTTTTCTATTGTCGTGTTGCGTCATTTAAAAATGACATACGAAGATTAAAGGTTGTACACACTTTAGTAGAGGGGCTGCGCCGATTCTAATCTAGTTCAAGAGCAAATAAACTTCCGTGTGACTCATCGCAATACATAGGAAGAAAACACAACTATAGTTCATTCGCTTTAACTTTAGGATTACGTCAAATGTAGTAATCAAATGTTGGCAACTGTAGGCAAATGAATAACTAGAATTACGTTTGAAGGATACTGTTATTTAACACAATAGAGGTTGGCAGTTATGTACGGGGTTGCCACCAATTCCTCTTGCCAATGGGAATATTTGTGTAACTTTCATTAAATATATTAGAATTTAAACTAGCATTGGCAATGTAACATTTTATCCAGTTGTGACGTTATCCTAAAGGTAAAGCGAATAGCCTATACATGGTGGCATTAGTTTTATGTCATTAAATTTAAAAGGTGATAGAGATTGATTAGCTAAACAAAAAACCTATAAGGCATTTTACTCTTGGACCGCTTTTTAAATTCCCGACCTAGATCAACTTAAGTAAAAGTTTTAGGACTGCTGTTTTGTCATGTGTTTTATAAGAAACAACTTACGTGTGCAGTGCTATCCTCAATTACAACACGCACTAAAATGATTTCACAATAAGTTACCTTTATATAAATTGTACATTTTTGACTCTGACATTATGGTCTCAAAGTTCCCAATCTTCCTCAAAAACAGCTTGTCGAATTTTATCTGGAAACCTACTTCTGCACTTATTTCGACAATCAGTTAGTGGTTTCATGGATCTAGCAGTTTTCCTTTTTCGTGTACGTATTCCTTTTCTGTATTTCTTAAAAGTTTGACAGCGTCTCTTTGTTTTCTCGTGCGACTTTTTTTGTTGCTTTTATTTTTTATTGTCTTTAATATTTTTTCTTTTTGCATCATATTCAATACCATCCCATCCTCACTTGAACTTTCTTCATCATCAATAACAAGGTTTAGATCTTTAATACTATCATCATAAAAATTGTGTACCTCTTCATTATCTTTGTTGATTTTTTCTCGAACCAACTCACTCCCGGTTTGAACTTTGGGTATACCTAAAAAGTATTTGACCGGATGTTCTACACAAGAAATGTTGACTAATAATTCGATACAAGGTAGAGGAACAAATATTTCACCTTCAACTGCTTCGTATCTTTTACTGAAAGTCATATTTTGCAGGTCCTGATATTTAAGTGGTTCAATCTGAATCAAATTCTGATCAGAAACAGGAGCTTGATTACAACCACCTTCATTAAAAAAGTTTTGATTTTCAGTCCAGGCTAGTGTTCTTGAGTGCACTACCGGTTCTAAAGTCACTTTTGCAGCATCATTTACAACAAGAATTATCGTATGTGCTGTGCATGGTATAAAAATGCCCTAGTATTATTTGCAAAATTCTACGTTGTAACCCAATGTGCTTTTCTAGTAAGTTAGATCCGTTGTACGGCTTCTTCCTCATATTCAACACCAATATCATTTAGAGTTTTTAACAACAAAATCAAATAGTCCCCCTCCAGTAGTATCTACTATAAGATGAAATCCCAAAAAATGTCCTTTCATAGTTACAAAACGTATAATAATGGACGTTTGTTCAATATGACTGCAGTCGGGCGTACAACCTAAAATGATAAAAAATACTTACCCGATTTAACATTTTGAGAATACGGTTTTTTATTTCATTGGATAACAACTGAATAACTTGATTCTGAAACTTATTCCCCATATATTGCGGCATACCTTTGTTGATAGTTTTAAAAGTTTGTATTTTTAAATGTTTGGCTATAACTGGTTTTGTTTTTGCCAACATTTCAACTCCCTTTAAAAGATTTCGGTTGTCACGTTCTCATAATTTATTAGACTTCTCTCTTAGTGCTTAACACCGTTGAGCCAAATATTGAATAAGATACACAATTCGTTTGATCACGTTGAACCAATACATTTGGCACATATTTAAAAATCTGTTCTTTCCTATCGATAGTTTGAAATGTATTAACTCTTTTTTTCAAGATCAACATACTTTCCCAAATTTTCTATATGTGAAATGCTTGTTACGGTATTCCGTGCCGACAAGAAAGAAAAGTAAAGTAAGCAAAGAAAATCGTTCCCACCGAATACCGCAACAAAACAAGGGCAGAATCTAAAAGAATTAACGCCGTACTAGCTGAAAACGTCATAGAGTGGGGCGGGTCACACAAGAAAAGATTTTAAACTTTAGTAAGTAGATTTATTACAAACCGTTACTTAACAAACAAGGTATGAAACAAAAATCAAACTGAACATTTACGTAACGTCCGATTAAAATATGATATAAACGAAAACGTCAACTCGTATACACAACATAACTCCGAAATATACATAAACCTTAAACAAATATCAAGAAGGGATTATTCCTCAGTCACATAAAATCTTAAAATCTAAATGACAAGTACTTATATATTTACACCATGTTTGAAGACCTAAATAAATAAAAGAACAAAATTAGACATAATATATACAGTAATACAAGGCTGTTTACCAGTTTCTTACCGAATTGCACTTCCTAAAAGTAATAGCGTAACCCTAAATTGAAGGTAACCAAGTATTAAACTTAATCTAGATTATAATTAGTAATAATTTTGTTAACATTAGAATTTCTTAAATTTTTAGTTAAAGTAAGTAAAATTGTTTCAACGTGAGGTTCTGGTGGTCTTAATTGTGAATTGAAAAACAATCGCGTACTCATTTTGTGCACTGCCACGTGAAAGTAAATTTTAGAACCGCTGTGTGTAATTTATTGTGCCATAACCGCCAGTAAGGAAAAAGCTAAAGCCCTGGCGTGGTTATCAGCCATAAAATGTGAATGAACTAGGTTCTATAGAAATTATACAAAACGAGCAGAGTATTCGTCCCTTAACTCCGTTTCTGTGCCGAAGAGGAGTTGCTGTCTGCTTCTGGCACCATCGTAGCAAATCTGAAAATGCGTGCTTTTAATTGTCGACGGACCGGATACTTCTACTGGTTACAGGACTTTTAGAGCCTTTTCATGTGAAAAAGACTGAAGAGAATAGGATCTACTTCGACCCTTCGTCTGTTTATACAGGAAGACACCGAGTGGTAACGTGTTTTCCTTTCAAAAACATTTCTCATCGACAAAATACCACTTGTAAAGTATTCGCAGAACAACTGCATAGTGTTCACAAAACATCAGCTGCAAACCAGCGTAATTAAGAAAGTAGATGAGGACTTCCACGAAGTATCGTGTGAAAACAACGTCTGTGTCATCTGTTAAGTATAACTACAACCCGCATGACAGAATTATATTAGCTAAGTGTATGACGGGTGGTCAATTTGTTATAGAAAACCCTAGAGATTTACTATTTAGATTTACAATAGCAGGAAAACATAAGCAGGTGAACACTTTTTCTGCTCGCAATTTGTTTTCGTGAATACCTGTGTGATAACGGAACGCAATAACAGTAATTCATGTTAAATCATTAAACGTATTTATTGGAAAGATGCATGTGTTATTTAAGTTGCTTGAATAATTAATCATTTCAATTTAAAGGTAAACGACCTTGTTACTAAATACTTAAATAATTTGACATGACATACCTAGTGTGAAGTCGTTTAAGTTGGACATTTTATGAGGCATTTCTTAATAAAATGTAAAGACACAGTAGGTAAAACTTAATATTTATATAAAGGATGCAGAAATAAATCGATTGCGGAAATTTAGCATAACACACTTGTTTCAGGCTTTTTAGATTCTGCGCTAAGCGATTCCAATCACAAAAAGTTATACAACCAAAGCAATACACTATATTTTTTATTCTGAGTAAATAAGTCATTCGCGTTTTAAAGATTCCTCATTTGCTAGTTTTCTAAAATAATAACTTTAGGAAAATCTACGGTAGTTGTTTTCAGGAAAATGCATATCTTCTATCTGTTGTGGTCCATTTTTACCAATATTTCTATTATCTTATTTGACAAAAGCTCCAGTCAAATACCTGTGTCACTAAATTTAATATATTCATTCTACTTTTGTAATCACAACCACCAATTCCTATCTATTTTTTTTATTCGCCGTATCAGGAAGACTACTTCTTTTTGCACTTCTATTTCCAACTTTACTTAGAAAAATAAACTAGTTGAAGCAATTTTTTGCACGTCATCCTCATTCATTTTTAAACATTTTTCCATAGATCCAGCTAACTTCTTTTTGTCGTCATCTCTTTCGGATTTACGTTTCCGACACTGAGCCCCAGATTCGTATTTCTATCTCACATGTCTGCAGGTGCTGTGGAGACGATGATTCATAACCTTTATCTTGCACGTACAATCTTCTTATTTAGGGTATGACTCATACCGGAAGTGCTTGGTTTGTTATAAATTAAATTTCTTGTAAAATTGTTTTACAAACTGTTTTCTTATTTTAATGCAAGATAAATTGATTTTATAAAGATAGAATTTTTTTATAAAGATTGCAAATTTGCCGCCCGCTAAAATTGGCCACTTGCGTGTTCAATACGCAATACAACATTGTTAGGAACACTCTTGCCAAAGGGAGCAGCATTAAAAAGGACATTAAGAACCATACGAAATAAGCACCATGCTGCCTCTGCATTGCGTGTACATCTTAGCGATCTTGTGGTTCTGGATAACCACAAACTAACCAAAAATGTCGAAGAATTTTTGCTTTTTGATTCTGGACCTACCAAATATCGACTTCTAATCTTTACCACTAGAAGGAATCTTCAACTTTTAGGTCAGTGTGACCACTGGTATGCAGGGTATTTTCATTTTTGGGTTCAAAAAATAAATAAAGACACATGCCTTCAAACAAAGAGAAATAAAACGTTAAAGAACCAAATACCCTATTTTTATATTAAAAAAATTAATTTGATTTTAAAATGTCGATCAACTTTCCTTTCGCTCAACTTTTTGTCGGTAAACTTTCTGAGGGTCAAGTGTTTTCGGTAAAATCTCCGGGAGCGAAATTAATGCAGTCAGCATGGGATTTTTGAGAAATGCATGTTGTATCACTGGGAGACACATGATAGCAATCAATGGGTGATGAATTATATTAGAGGCGGCTCCGTGGCGTAGTGGTATGTGTGTGACTACTACGCCCAAGGTCCCGGGTTCGAATCCCGACACGGTCCGCTTGAAAAATGTTAGGCGAGCATTTTTCACAAAAATACACCCTCGTTCGGATGAGAGGTAAAATGGAGGTCCCGTGTGTGAGTGTTGTCACGCACGTTAAAGATCCCTACCTTGCTTGGAACAGCAAGGGTTCGGCAAAATTCCAAATTTTCCAGGTAAAAAAAACCCGCTTCCTGGCCAATGTAGTACCTTCGGGTGGAGCATTGGAAAATCAAATGTAATGTGATGAATTATAGTGTGAAAACCGAACTAACATCATAAAAGGGTGTTACGATCGTACGATCATCTAGAAAGAATGAATGATGAATTTTTAGTGAAGAAAGTGTAAAAAGAATAAAAGATTGGTTCGACAAGAAAAGGGAGGTCGCCAAAAACGTGGTTAAACGTAGTCGATGAAAGTGTGTAAAAAGCAAGCGAAAAACTTCAAGAATAAAGATGTTTGTATGAAGTGATGCATAGATAACGAAGTGAGGGAAGCGTGCAAGTAAAGGAAGGTATAGAAGGTGATTGTTAACACAGTCTGAAGGTTCTGCAAGATAAATTAAAGGTTAATATTTAAAGAAAAAGGTTTTGCAAGACCTGCTTACTCCCTTTTAGGGAATAGCGTGATGGGTGTATACGTATGCATGTTCAACTACAAGAACCATTACTTGTAAAGATTTGACTTACAGATAATATTTAAACGTAATCGATCGTGCGTTTGTGAGCGTTACAGGTTACAAATATAACCTTATGAAATAATCGGATAATTCAATTCTACCAAATTGAAAGCATGAACTAGAGATTAATTTCATAACAATTGTTTCAAAATGTATTTTGTTTCCGTGACCCTATAAATTTTTATTAGAAAACAATCAATAAGTGTCATGCTTACATATCGATTGACTTTAATTATCAGTTGTGGCCCTTTCTCTTTGTATTTAACGTCCTTGACACGAGGGATTCTCAAACATATTTGTTTACAAATTCTACTCACTTGCAATTGGAAAGCTTTTCGATCAATGCACTCTATTATATGAACTTGGTAGGGTTAATTGACTTTTATTGTCCTTACCTGAGTTAAATTTTAATGCAAGGTTACTCGTTTGGATTCGTTTGGAGCCAGTTACAGCCACTTTTCATAAACCTTCGAGCATTCTTCCTTGCGAATATCTCTATAGCCTCCTCAGTACGAATGTTTATTTTTTGTAGGAGTGAGATTAAGCAGGGGCTGATACAGACAGCTGTCTCGCGGGGGTTAGTTTTTAAAATTTATACTAATCCGATTTTTTAAATACAATCTATATTAACATAAGAACCAAAGAAAATATAAAATTTATATAGTACGTAGTAATTGAAAAGGTAACAGATCCGTAATGATAGAAGATTTTATATAAATTAAAAGTGACATGCAGTAGTATGTCTATATATCAAACAAAAGAGAGAAACTTAAGCAATGGGCTTATTAGAGAAGAAAATAATTGAATGCAATTCCTTAGATATATATATATATATGTAGCAAATATTTAATACTTTCTAATTGAATTGAAATCAGAAATGTCTATAGATTGTTTTCTAATTTTTTATAAATCAATGTAAATAGACGCATTCTCGCGATTTTCCGCGTTTCAAAATATTGCGCAATCGTTTAATATGACATGATTACGCGGCAAATTACGCGACATTTTTATCAAATACCAAACACGTTAAAAGTGATTCGATTCTCAATTTATAATATAAATAAAGCAATGTACTCACTTAAATCGCACCTTAGTTATATCCCAGGGCCCTCTCCTTGTTTTTTGGTGTGGGTCGGCTACGCCATCGTTGTTACAGATTTATTCGTCCATCCTCTTTGTTTGTAGGGGGGCGGCAAGGATACAGGTAGAGGTACGATAGAAGGTAGACAGAAAATAGAGGAACCTACATTCTAAAAAAGGAGAAAAGACACACCACAACACAGGTAGCTGTTTTCGTCTTCAGACCTCGTAGTATAATGGCGTCGTATCACACACCGCGCACTTGCGCCATTCCCTCCGCGCCTGCGCATTCTTTTGCGCAAACGCAACTGTCCGGAATGACGGAAATTAACAAGTTTATTTTAAAATATTCGCGGGAATTTATTCACATATTTAACAATGTACATTTCCAAATTTGGAATGTAGCAGCATGCAACTAAAATAAAAAATATATACATATTTTTTTCGGGAGGTGTAATTACCCCGTAACCCTGCCTGGAATAAGGTCAACTTCGTTAGTCTTACCTGGTCGGTATAGTTCCTTAAAAAAGATTTTAAACATTGTAGAGTTGAAAACGCCCTTTGTGAGGTACAGGTTGTGACAAGTATAGTCGCCAAAATTTTTAAACGTGGGGTATATTTGGAAATAAGCCTTCATGGTACTTCCCGAGAGTTCCAATTGCACACGTTCGATGATACACTTCTGGCTGCAATTGCCATTTGGTTTTATATAAGTAGAAATTCTGCTTCGACAGATTCCCATTCCTTTATGATTAATTTATGATTTTCATATCAGCAGCAAATGCAAGAAAGCTAAAAAACAATGGATTGATGAAAAGTGCAAAGAGGTACAAACTAAGTTGGAAATGGGAAAGACGAACAAAAATACAAACTAATTAGAATGAATTTTAGGAATATAAAACTGCACAGCAAAAATATAATGGGCGCGGGAGGGGACGTCATTAGACAAAATGTAGAGAAAGTGGATAGATGACAAGAATACATAGGAAATTTATATGCAGGAGAGGAACTAACAGAACTAGACTAGGAATCCGACATTGAAACAATGACTTGGGATATCCTATACTTAGAAATGAGTTTGAATTAGCAATAAATGGTCTGAAAAATGGTAAGGCACCAGGTATAGATAAGGTGCAAGCAGAACCTCCAAAAGCCGCTGGACAAGCAATAACACAACGTGTCTTACAACTTGTAAGCTATATGTATGAGATAGGCGAAATACTCAAAGATTTCAAACGTAACATCATAGTAACTATACCAAAAAGGAGAGGCGCAGAATAATGTGAAAATTTTCGAACAATAAGTTTGACAGCACGCGTGTCAAAAATATTACCTAGAATTGTACAAAGGCTGATGAAAAACGGACTGCAGAAATACTAGGAGAAGATCTATTTGGGTTTAGACGAAACAGGAGAACACGGGAGGTTATTTCAGCTCTGAGGGTGATCATGGAGAAGACAATAGAATGAGGAGAAGGCGTGTATAATGGTTTGTAGCTCTGGATAATGCATTTGACAGTGTAAAATGGAAAAGAATGTTCGAAATACTCAGAAAGATTGGAATGAGTTATAGAGATAGTACATAGTACATTGTGAATAGCTTATAGAAAGAGCAAACAGCTGTAATATAATTAGAGAAAGAACGTAGAGAAGTAAATATTAGGAAAGGTGTAAGACAGGGATGTGTCCTATCCCCGATAATTTCTAATTTGTACATAAATGAGGCAATGAATACAATGCAGAAAGACATTTGAAATTATTATGCAGGGACAAAAGATAGATTTGGTGATGATATAGCGGTATTACCATCTAGCAAAAAAAAGTTAGAAGCAGCTCTTAATGAAATGGAAACATTTCTAAAAGAGAGATACCATATGAAAATTAATAAAGATAGAACTAAAGTACTATTATGCAAAAGAGGGGAATATAAATCAAATCTAGAATACAAATAGGAAACGAGAACTTACAAGAGGTTGAGGATTTCTGCTACTTAGGGAACCAAATAACGCAAGCGCAAAATATATAATACAAAGATTAGCACAAGGTCGCGCTACATTTAGCAAGAAAAAGCAACTACTGTGTTCAACGACAACAAACATACAAACAGGGAAAGCACACGTTTGGGGCACAGCGCTGTACGACTATAAAACTTGGACAGTAGGAGAAGCGAACATAAAAAAAGATAAAAGTCTTTGCAATGTGGTGCTACAGACGTATGATGAAGATATCATGGACAGACAAACTGAAGAACAAAGAGGTTCTAGAAATAGTAGGGGAAGAAAGAAATATATGAAATACAATAAAAAATAGGAGAGGTAGGATTATATGTCACACACTAAGGCATAAGAGAATAGTGCGGAATATATTAGAAGCAGAGATAGGAAAAAAGGGGAGTAGAGGTAGACTTAGGTTAGACTATTGCACACAAATAGTCAAAAATGTAGGCTGTGGGAATTTCAAAGAAATGTGTAAGCTAACTCAGTATAGAAATCAATGAAAGTACGCGTCCAACCAGTTGCAAGACCGAAAACCTAATGACGAAAGATAAATAATTGTACTTAAATTTGATGATTATTATGAGCAACTACAGCTGTTGGTTTTGCAATATTCTCAACTAATGTTAATTGTACGAAAGGATTTACTGCAAAACTATTAATTCGGCAAACGCTTAAGTGTTAAAAGATCTTGGTAGCCACAGGTTGCTTAAACACCTTCACATACCACTAAATATCGGTGAAATATGATATATATATATATATATATATATATATATATATATATATTTATAAAACAATAGAAGGGGAACCGAGCTATATCTAACAAGGAAGAGTAGCGGATATGCTGGAAGACAACAAATATAACAACAAGGAAAAAATGTTGAAAGCATGTGTGTGTAGCACGGCACTGTTACGGCTCTGAATTAGGGACAGTAGGAGAAGCAAACAAGAAAAAGGTAGAAGTCGTTGGGGATGTTATGCTTTAGATGTTTGATGATGATAGTATGGACGCACAACGTAAAAAAGTCAAGACATGCTATAAGGCATTTTTGGGGGTAGTGCGGGATATATTACAAGCAGAGATAGGACAAAAGAGAGGTAGAGGTAGACCTAGATCAGACTATTACACGCACATAGTGGAAGATGCAGACTCTGAGAATTTCAGGGAAATGTGAAGATTAGCTCGAAATAGGAAGCAACAGAAGTACGCATCTAACCACACCAACAATTAAAATACAACACTTGCCTTATACATGGTGATTTACTGACAATTATCAAATTCAATGTTTTTTAACTTGCTTAATTATATTAATAAAATAAAAATGATTCAATCGAAACTCGATATCGGGAGTTGAGACACGTGTGGAATGCTCCTCGACACAGGCTTTTAAAAATCGACAAAAAACCTAATTGAACATGATGTTGGAAGTAGAAAAAAATTTTGTTGCTCCAGCTAGGCAAATAATTCGCGTTCATGGCGTCAGTCGCACAAACGTTTTAAAAATACTGAAATAAGCCAAAAAGCATCCATATAAGATGCAAAACTAACGTGAGCTCAACGAAGATGATTTTGATCATAGATTCGAATTTTGCAAATTAATTATGGCTTCTATTGTTGGTGGACAAATTGCTTTGGAGTAGATGTGATTTTCTGATGAAGCTAGCTTTACATTACATGGGCATGTCAATCGCCACCACTGCCGTTATTTGACTGACAAAAATCCCCACTGGATCCGCGAATGCCATACTCAATGCCATATTTTTAAAAACGTAGGTCTGGGTTGATATTACTGAGAATCGTATAGTAGGTCCTGTATTTTTCAATAAAAATATAACCGGACAAACAAACTTAACTATGCTCCAACATGAACTGGTTCCTGCTTTATTCCCAATAATTTGAATCCTGATTTATTTGGCCAACGGATGTGGTCGCAACAAAACGTGACATCACTAAATTTTGCTCAAAATGCACGGACCTATCTCAACGAAGTGTTTCCGTATAGGTGGAATAGTAAAAGGGGTCCAGTTGAGTGGCTGCCAGAATACCCGATCTTACCCTATTAGAAACTTTTTACGAAGATATCTAAAAAACAAAGTTTATGCTAGTAACCTAACGACATCGCCGAATTACGCAAGTAACACCGAAAGTGTCACTGAATATTCGAAATGTTTTTTATTATTGATTAGGGTACTGTCAGCAACAAAGTGGAAAGCACTTTTAACATCTTTCGCATTAAAATAGTTTCAGAAAACATTTCCTTATTTTATTTTTTCCGACACATTGCTTATAAAAAGTAACAAAAAAATACATAATTATATTTGCAATTGGAAAAGCTTTATGGTCATCCTTTTATTTAAAAAAAAGTTAGGGGTGCTGTCACCCCCGAGGCAATTAAAAAATTAACAAACCTCTTTGTAGTATGCCCCATTGAAAATAAGAATTGGCAGGGTTTATGAATTTTACGACAAAACGTTATTAAGTTACAGAATTTGTTCCAGTTAAAGTTTCCACTCTGTATATATTATTAGGCGATTTAGGCAAATGATAAGCTACACTCATTGTTCGTTCTACTACTTTATTTATACGATCCACTTATCTGAAGAACCCCCACGTTCCATCTTCGTATCATTTGGTGGATTCGCGGTTACGTTTTTATTTTATAGAGACTTGGTACATTCTTTCTCGTAGAATTCTCTCTCTTTCCAAAATTTTTGCGCATCATTTGCTAGTATTTTAAAACTTTATAGGCTATTTATAAAAAGGTGTAATTCTTTCGTGAGCACCAGTAGAGCAAAACTGGTTATTAGTTAATTAGTTTCTTGTGTGCTATACACTAAAAAATCGTTGAAATAAATAAATGAAATATTTTAAACAAATTAAGCTTATTTTACACTCTAAATAAAATAACAGAAATGATATGTTAAAATATATTTGATATGTCATACAGGATAAATAATGTTTAAGTTTTCTGAAATAAAGCTGCTGAAGTGTGTCTCAAAGAAACGCGGTTTTTCACTTAAAAGAATGCTTCTGAAGGCTTGTTTACATTACCTTCACAAAAAGTATACATCTTAAAAGTTTTATTTGAAGTGCTCCCTTGATAACGTAACTCAGTAGCGCCCTTCGTGTTAAAAGTCTTTACTTTTAGTATATCTGAATGTCACTTGTTTGAATTTTTAAGAAGATTCAACTTCAACATGTGGGCTCAACGACAACAACTCTAGCCTTAGTACAAGGAATAGTCTATTACCATATTAATAAATTAAATCATAAAACAATACATTACATAAGTTAAATTATTATAATGCTGTTACTATTATTTTAATAGTTGAAATTTATAAACTCTATAAAAGGAATAAAGTTAGTTGAAGGGATAATAGCTCTACTACCTTATGGGAATACATTTTTCCATTTCCACAATATGGCTTTAACCTATAACCTTTAGAAATTCGAGAAAAGCAAACTTTCCGTGAGCTTCTAAACGGTTTGTATTGATACATTAATGCATTCAATATTAATAATAGATATTGGTCTGCATGGTTTCAGGAAATGTAGCATATGCAGAATACTACGTTATTCCATTTAAAACGATTACTTCAATTTGAACTATCCTCATGAAGTCATAGAGGTAGATGTTGGTTTATATTGATCACATCGAGTAGCCTTCAACAATTTAAATGTCATGTTTAACTCTAATTGGAATTTTCTGTTTCTTACTGGCCCGAATTTATCGATGGTCACTACAAGAGCAACGGGATTTCGCTCACGGCTCTAGGCACGGTTTTATGTGGAAGATGGGAATAATTCATTCTTATGATGTAAATAAAACTCCATTTATACTCTGACCTAGCTCGGCCCTGCTAACCTATACATCCTTAATCTAGTGTATACTTAAGTCATTTGTCTTCTACATACCGTATTTTCTACCTTTCCCTCTATTGCTATTCTAACCATTCCTTCATGGGCTAAAATAGGTCATACGAGGGTGGTTTGAAAAGTTCGCGAAACGAAGGGAAAAATGAAAAAATTTGTTTTTAAAGTATAGTTTATTTTTCAACATAATCTTCGTCAAGTTGAATACACTTCATCCAGCGATGTTCCAAACCCATTATGCCATCACGAGAATGCGATTCTTCAAGGCCTCTAAAATAGTCGCCGACAGCTGCTTTTACTTCTTCGTTTGTGGAAAATCGTTTTCCCCCAAGGAAAACTGTTAGTCGTGGAAATAGGTACAGTCAAAAGGAGCCAAATCTAGCGAATAAGGTGGCTGTTGCAACAGATCGTACTTCAGATCATTTCATTTTTGCATTGCTACTGCACTCGTGTGTGGACGTGCATTATCCTGATGGAAAATGATCTTCTTCTTACGCAATGTAGGTCTTTTTTCACGAATATTTTTATCCAGTTGGCCTAGAAGTTTAGCGTAATATTTACCGTTTATTGTTTGACCCTTGGGAAGATAGTCAATTAGAGGACACCTTTAGCATCGCAAAAAACAAATGCCATAACTTTTCCGGCCGACTTCACGGATATTGCTTTCTTTGGTGGTGGAACACCCCTGTCTCCATTGTTTATTTTGTTGCTTGGTTTCAGAGGTATAATAGTGAGCCCAAGTTTCATCTGTCGTAACAAATCGTCGGACGAAATCGATTTTATTGGAGTTAAGGTGGTCTAAACTCTGTTGGCAAATTCTCTTCCTCTGGAGGTTTTGATCAATTGTCAATATGCGCGGCACTCATCTTGCCGAAAGCTTTTTCATACCTAATTCCGCTGTTAAGATATGAAATACTCTTTTATCTGAGATACTGTATCCTTAGCAATTTTGGAAACCTATAATCGACGATCCTGCGTAACCATATCATTAACTTTTTGGACGATTTTTTACAAAATATTTGATAATAGCGCGCGTTTCAGTTTTATCCATTTTGAAAAACTCACAAAACTAACTTTACTTCATATAGCACCAAATTAATACTACTTGACAGAATAATGTCAAATTTAACATCTGCGCACTAGATAGTTGGATCCATCAATTGCATATATTTTATTCAAACTGATGCTGCCATCTGTGCTCCATTTCGCGAACTTTTCCAACCACCCTCGTATTATTTTGTTGCGTTTCTGTTTATTGCTTTATTGTTTATTGCTTAATGTTTCTGAACTATCACTAGAAATCTATCGCTGGGTCATTATCTGCACACATGCCAATTTGGAATTGTTAAAGTAGTAAAGATACATTTGAATTTTATGAATATCTTTAAATGCCATTTTGTTTATATTGTCATATTTGATTCAACTTATATAAAAGACAAGATCGTTTCTATTGTTTTCATACATTTATATGAAAAATTTAATTGTTGATAAGTGAGGGAACGACACCTGAGGAATGATGGGTGAGGTAATGATAATTCGGTGTTGAGAAAATGATATGTCTTTATTAGGTTTACATTTAATTTGTTGCTTTTACATTGCTAAGCATTGAAATTTACACCTGGAAAAACACATTGGCTAGCACGGCTATCTACGGGTTCTGGCGGTTGGATCGCTGCTTTGATATTTTCGATCTGGTACCAACAGCTGTCTTTTTGAGGAGGCCATTTAAATCTGCCACGAACATCTGTTGGTGCCATGGCATTTACTTTTACCACGTCTTCTACAAGTACCTGGGTACAGTGAAGTATCCTATTTTACAATGATTCAGTCGCCTGGTTTAAACTTAGCAGAAGTTGACGCAAGCATCGTGCCGTAACATTTACTTATTGTGCAGAAAGACAGAGTTAAGATATCTTTTTCGGGCTTGGTATACAGTATGCCTGTATGTAGTGAAAGCTGTTCTCGTGATCCACCAAAGTGAAATGCCTGAATTTCCTCACTGTACTTGCAGGAGTAATTCTCATTGAAGTCAATGTGAAACAGTGCCGAATCAGTCGTCAAATTATCTTTAAGTTTTTTTGGTTCCTTGCTTTGGTGCACGATCTTTCTCACATAGGTCATATAAATATAAATTCTTTTCCATCGACCATATATATATATATATATATATATATATATATATATATATATATATATATATTTATGTAAACCCACCACCTTTCTTTTCTTTTCATGTATTGTGTAGAATAATTTTTTAAACATACATTCTTTGCATTTTCTTAACAAGCAAAGTTCGTTAAAGTTGTCACAACATATTTCGTTCAACATTATTACCGGATGGTTATGTTTAAATATTTCATATTGCCGAGCTGCTACTACTAATAATTTCATGTTGATATGAATTGAGCAGCCACAGGTTTCTCGTTCTTCTATTTTAGGAGCCACTACCCAGTAGGGTTTGAGTCTAGAAAACGTGGTGTAACTGATCTTGTATGTTGCTTGACGAGAGAAGTTGTAGAATAGATTTTTCAGTGTGTCATTTAGAAACCTTTTTTGTTTCTTTATTTTATTTTTCGTTACACAGTCTTTTTTTCTGGCCACATTCTAGAATATTCATCAGATTCGACGAAACACTTAATGTCATTTTTAATTCTTTTAGTTACGCACTTTCCTCTAGGTCGGAATGTACCAGTAAATTCACTTTGGATTTTATTTCTCTTTAGCTTTATAGGTGTCTGGTTCCATAGTCGGTATTTTCGCATTAAACCCCATTTTATAGCAGACTGTAAGTTACGTTTTTCTCTAACGGTTTTTGTAGTTCTCTGGGTGTTTTCTAACTCAGCGCTTAAAGTTTCACCTAAGAGCAGGCGCTTTCTCACATAAGGTGTTACAGTTTGTCCTTGTAGCATTTGTGTAACTTTAGTATTTGGAGATAGTCCTGATGTAGGTGCAAACACAACTTTCCTGCATAATGCATAATAACGTTACTTGTAACGTTCATAACGAGCATTTATAGTTTTCAAGGCATTTTCTAGCACTTTAATTTTACGGTACATTTTAGATCTGTTATTTTTTTATTCTCTTTCTTCCAACAACTTTCCTCGATCGTGCGGAAATCGGACTTTCTGGAATAGACGTTGATGGTGACGGCATTGTGGATGTAGTTGGAAATGGACTTGCGGGTGGCGTGTTGTTCGCTAAGTAGGCAGCCAGCTGGACTTTCTCTTTCTTCTTTCTCCTTCTGTAATTTTTGGCATTTGTTTTCTACTGTTTCTGCTTAATTCGGTGTTCTCTGGGTGTCATGTTGACAACATTCTTTACCTGAAAATAAATTTTCATTTAATAAACCAAATACTGATCAAAAGGATTGTACAACATCCCATTTGACAGGGATTTTTAAAAGATTGCCTGTTTTTTTCCTTTTTCTTCAAATATTTTTGTTTTTCTTTCTCCTTTAACTCGGCATATTTACCAGGATCATTTTAATTGCTTTTCTTCGTTGTTTATCATATTCTTTCTTTCGTAACTATGCTTTATCGTTTTTTTTATCCATAGTTTTTGACGAATGTTTAATCTATAACAACGCAAATTATTATTTTTCATTATAAAGAAAGTAATTCAAGAATCTTTCACATTTATAAACTCCAATACCTCTCAAAAGCAAGCATATGTAGGATTTCTGACCATTAATATTATAAAAGTCATTCTCTCACATAGACTGTCATTCCCTCACAGTGAGGGAATTACAATGAGGGAATAATGATTTCATCATAAACTTTGTATAACTAATTTGAGGTTATGTGAAGTTGGTTGCTCAAACATGTTAGCTTTATAGAAACACAATTAACATGAAATAAGAAACAAAAGAACCAAATATTTACATACCTTCTCAGAATACACTAGGAGAGGGAATGATGCTCAATTTAAACTCTCACTTACAATATCAATTTTGCAGAAATAAAGTCCTAGATGCACACACAAGTAGCCATAACTTACTATGTACAATGAACTAAAGATGACTGATGTTCAATAGGTATAAATGGACCATTACTGTTGCCAACTAGTAGGAAACATTAGTATTTTTTTTTACCTTAGTGAGGGAATGATGTTCTTAGATGGGGAAACTTGTGTACTACTAAAATAAAATTTATTTTAGAAAATCATAAACTGATTGATTATTTCTCTGGAAATATAATAGTACTTTTTTTATTTTGGAATCAATAAAATTAAAATTTAGGCATTACTTTAACTAGTAAATAATTCTTGAAAACCTCAATCTATTGTTAGGGAACAGTGAGGGAATGATATTTTGGTCGCTTAAACTTTGTTTCTACGTTATATAACTTATTCTAAAGACTAAAATATTTTGTATTTGCAAGCAATCAACCTGTAGTTGTCATTAAAAATTCTAAAATACCAAAAAATTTGCAACCTTGTTTTATAATTGGTCAGAAATGCATATTGGCGGTTTTGCAGATAACGACCCCGCTATACTAATTTTATCTGTTTGGATAATCTTAGGTATTCTCTGAAGCATCACAGTTTGAAAAGCTTCTAATTCTTGATTCCTTAATGTACAGGTTTTGCAGCTGAATAGTGCTACGTTCCAAACATAGTGTTTCTATGGTATTTGCCGAACAACTGGGACTATCCTGATATCGTACCTTGTAAATAAAACACTTTTCTTGGACTAGTTTACTTATTACGTCTTCCATTTTTGTTATCACTTGTAATGTAACTTCCTAGGTAGTTAAACTCCTTCACTTTTCTAATATTTCTGAGTTTAAATTTACTGTCACCTTTTTGGTTTACTACATTTCACTATAATGTTCTAGTGTTGTAGATTTTCAAGCCTGTTCTCTATTTTTTGTTTCATTTACTTTATTTAGTTCTATTCTAAATTCTTAATTGTTTCTAGTAATACACTGTATCATCTGCATATAACACCATTTAAAATTTTTCTCCTTGAATTATGACACCAACCTCTTCTACTTCATTTATTAGATTGATTGTTTGCTCATATAAAGTCAAATAAGATTGGCGATGAACCACATGCTATCCCTATCTTACACCCTTACTAATTTTTTATTCTACTATTTCTTTATTTACTTATATTAGCGCTGCCTGTTTCCTATATAAATTATTGATTACTCGCCTGCTTTTATAGTATTACTTGCTTTTTTTTTAATTCTAAACAATTGTTACGCGTACAATGTGCTTTACATTACTAAATTCTGATTTGCCCTGAAGAGGCGGGGATCACGTAACAATAAAAGGTTGCGTCGGCTAACTTTGCTGGTGCGAGAGTGGGATCCTATGTAAAAGATTATAGAAGCGAATAGAAAAATTGGAAATAAAACAATAATAAAGAGGTTGACATGCTAATCACTTAGCCTAAAACGCTTTTTCAACTGTCATAATTGAGGGCGCCAAACCGTTTATCACAGTCATCTCTTTGTTGTTATTCCTTACATGGAGGACGGTTATTCCGCATCAGTTTACCTTGCTTGGGTTTACTAAATTTCACCCATTATATTTTACCGTTCTTTAAAATACCCTAAAACACATATTAAATTTTTGGTCATATTAAATACAATTGAAAAATGAAATACCTTCCAAATACGATTCCATCACTGGGGTGACTAAAAATCCTTTACAATTATGTCTGTTTACCTAGTTTTTAAATAAATTCAAATAAAATACAACCTCAATTTAAGCTTTATTAACATTTTTAAATTAAAATACCAATATACTCTCCTTAAAAGAAAAACTTAAATTTCTAAACCTCACTCTGGCCAAGTATTGCTAAAAGAAATTCTAAAAAGTTCTTAAACCTAATCAATCAGCTCTTCCCGTGTTGAATTATATGACATTTATAAATCTCGAGTTTTGAAAACGTCATTAATTACAAACATAAAAAACAGTTAAGTTCCCACTTTTTCGTTCTATTCTTCAATTGTCCATTCCAAATACTAACGTTTAATGTTTCAACCAACACTAAATTCTACCAATAAAATTTACATCTAAAATTTCATACGCACATATTTCTTAAAATTTTAAAATGTTCTAAACTTCCTTACACGGTAATATATGCTTAAAATTTAGCTAACACTGAATTTATTGGTAATTTATTGTTCAACAATAAGTAAATTTTTGCGCTCGGTTCATTTCCTACTACATGAATACCAATCAATTTACATATAAAAGCTCATAATCTTACTCACTTGTTAAATTCCCTCATTATAAAGAGTTAAGAATTTCTAGAAATTATTAGTAATTTTTATATTGAGTTCTTTCATATAACACGGGGTTTTTTCTAACTCGCTTAACACAACACAGGGCAAAGTTCTAAATTAATGTGGTTGTGAACGCTCTAGGTTCTAACCTCTTTAACCGGTCATAACGACAATAATTTCACAAACATGTGAATTAAAAATGCATTGCCCGTGCATATAAGTTGAAGAAGCAGACGCACGCCGCGTTTGTTATTCCAGTGGGAAAATCTATATTTATTTTGTTTCTTAAAGCTGTGCTTCATTATCTTTCAACTTTAAACTTGCATTACTATATTTCACGTTCTAAATGAACTTATTTTCCGAGCTTTGCTTTTGAAAATTTAACTTTTTGCCATACCAACCCCCTAGCGCGCGCCGGTCCATGGCTGAATTATCTGCTCGAATGATTACATTTTGACCTGTTCTTATTACCGGCTCACGAATAATTAATTCGATTTTTTCGTTGTATGTAATTATTGCCATTTAATTCTTCTTCCTTCTCGCATTCAGTTGGTGATTTTATTATGGTGCAGTTTTCCTATTGGGTTTATGGAATATATTTCGGAAAAGCACTTGTGGTATCATGTAATTAACGTTTGTATTTTATTCCGCCTTCAGCAATATAAAAAAAATCTAAGCCGCATGTACGGCTCACAACCAAACTTAGACATTAAGTTCAACAAATATTACTTACCTTTGTGTTAAATATTTGAAATTTAATTGTACGCGAAAATAATAAATAGTAATGTGTAAAAATTCGTATTTAAAGTCGAATATCTTGATTAATAATTTAAATATCGAAAAGTGAATAGCGTATTCGTATTCAGCGTAAAAAACTGGATAAGAATCATATATTATAAGTCTTGTAACATCACGGGAACCGTGCAACGGACAGACAGACAGACCGACCGACAGACCGACCGACAGACTAGACCATCTCATTAACCAAACGAAGTTTGGTTGAAAAATGAATACATTGTAACATTTTACATTGTACTGTATAAAATGATTAAATAATATTTGCAACCTGATATTTATTAATTTCACTACCGAGCGTATTGATTCGTTTTGTATGGCAACTATTTAACATTAGTTTTAATTTATTTTACTAAAATTTGTAAGAAGCTCTTTGATATTTGAAATAATTATAATCTGCAACATGCCTAGTAATAATTTCGCAATTATTTAATTCTTTATTTTAAAAGATTCTTTCAAATGAAATGACCTTGCTATAAAAATTACAGTAATAAATATTTTGAATACACTTTTGTGATTTGAAATAATTTATGAACATGAATTCCGTTCCAATATGTATTTAACAGAAATTAAACGATGCTTTTGTGGTTTTAAGTTTATGATTTTAATGGAACTAATAATTTATTGAAATGTCTTGCTTACTGAACACTACTATATATGAACTCAAAACATACAGTGTATATTAATATTAAGTTGTCCGTTCAAGATTAATTTCCTCTTTTTACATCCGGTTTTTATCTACCGTAGCGCCCACGTCTTACACAATCTACATAATTTTTAAAAGCTTCAATCAAATCTATAAAGTTTGTTACTGTTGTTTTCTTAATCTTAATCTTAGTGTTGCTGCTTCCCTCACATCGCCGTTCTTTCTAATACAAAATGATTTTCTGCTAATTTATTCTCGATTTTAATCTGTATATTGTTGAATACCAATTTATCTAATACATTAGAACCATCGTTCAGCACACTAACTGTCATGCAAATTTTGCAATTCTTTGATCAAGCTTTAATTTTTAATCCAACTTCCTAAACATCAAAACTCGTTTACATATTTTAATTTTTCTAGCAATAGCTGCACTATCATCTTACTATCACTATCCCGTTTATGACAACTCATTCGCTTTGTTGTGGTATTGTTGGTAAATCTTTAACTCAATTTCTTTTATCTTATTTAGTCCAACTCCTAATTTTTATAAGTTTTTGCTAATATAGAACTATATCATCATTATATCTCAGCATTAAAACTTTCTCTCTTTGAATTACAACGATTATCTTTTCTAGTTCTTTAATTTTATTTATTGCTTGCTCTTAATATACGTGAAATAAGATTGGAGATGAAGCACAACTCATCCCCCTCTTATTGATACAGCTACCTCGTTATCTATTGATTTACAGCCGTTCATTTCGTATATAAATTGTAAATATATATCAGACTCCTACATTTGGTTTTCCAATGCTCGACCCAAAGGTACTAGATTGGGCAGGAAGTGAGTTTTTTACTTGAAGATTTTGAATTTTGCCGAACCCCTTCTGTTCCAAGCAAGGTAGGGATCTTTAACGTGCGTGACGACACTCACGCACGGGACCTACATTTTACCTCTAATCCTAACGAGCGCGTATTTGTGTGTTACATGTTCACCTACTCTTTTTCGTTCTTTTACATATTTTATCTTTCGTTCTACTTTCTATTTATCGCTATTGTTGCTCTTTTTTATAGTACACTTATATTTTCTTGAAACGTTTCTAAGACCGTTTAGTCGCTAATTTATGTTCAACTGATGCTAAGCATCTTCCTAGCCCACTTTCAAAATTTTCCTAACTTCTTTTTTGCGCAATGTAAGTTCTTAATAGCTACGCTCTAAATATAAGTTTTCTATAGACACTTTCTATCAGCTACATTACCCTAGTTTTTAGTAATGCACCTTAAGATATTTTACTTTTTAAATCTCGTTTACTTCTATTGGTATTTGTAATTTATCTTCAAAAGTACCAAAACTTCTTTATTGTTTATAATCATTCTGATCCTTTCTACTGCGTTATCTTTCTATCGTTGTGCTGTTTATTTATTAACTTTGTTTTTGTTTGGTTGATATTCATGCCGAAATTTTTAAATAAAATTTCTTTTATTTCACCTATTTTTATTTCTCTCTTCCTGCCTGTTTTTGAAAATATAAATATAATATCCTCATACTTCAACTTTAAAATTTCTTTTCTTGAATTACAATACCTATTCTTCTGCTTTTTAATTTCATTTATTGGTTTCTTCAATGGTCAATTTCTCTCATCCAAGTACAACTACAGAAGTAAAAAGATTTTTAGGAATGTGTAGCTGGTACAAAAGATTCATTAAAGATTTTTCGTTTCTAGTTTCGTCAATTAACGAGTTAATTAAAAGAAAGAAAAAAGATCAATCTATTAATTGGAATTAGGAAGCAGAGTCATCAAACGCACAAGTACAGAAGCTAAGTTATTGCGTTGCTAGTGATGGTGAGTTTGTTGCATCAGTGCAAAAATAAATTTCGAACAAGGAGCCAACATTAAATTCTGTTATAAGCTTGGTAAAGCTTTTGCCAAAAAGCTTCAATTGACGAAACAGGTTTATGGTGATGTGCAAATTACATATCTCCCAAATCAATATATATGTATATTTAAATGAAACTATTAAGACTTAAGAATTATTGTTACATTGTATAATTGAAGGACATATAATAAAAGGTAATGAGAGTTCACAAACTAGAAATGAGAACGGAAACGGTTACATTGTGTTCCAGACGTAATACGACACTGCAGGTGCAGGTCACAAGTAGACAATAAGACAGCAATTATTAGAATTAAGATTATTAAAATATAATACTTTGTATTGTATCAAGAAATAGCAGACATGAGATCTGCATTTCCCACAAAGAGATGTAAGAGCAGGGATAGCATAAATACCCTGAGAACTCCAGGAGGGTCAGTCAGTTTTGAGCTTCACAACTTTAACATTGTTGGTTGTTCAAGCTACTCACCCTAGTTTTAATTAATTTAATTAGTGAAAGTAACTTTGATTATTTTTATTGTTAAACGTTAATGAACATAAGGTAACATATGTTGAAATCACTTGTAATTTTTGTATAAATTAAAATACACTTGATAGGAGTGTAAATTTGGAAATAAAGTCTTTTTAAAAAGAAGCTCCAAAAGACCCAAAACCTATCTCGCGTTTATCCAGTAGCTAGTCCACGTGTGGTGTGCGCGCTTTAAGGATAGTTGTGAGGACCTAAATCAGGATCAACATGTTGGCAATAAGTTGTGTTTTTTATTTTGAGAAAGTCATGTTTAATTTGAAACGCACCTTTGTAATGCTTAATTTCAATTTTCTTTGTGATATTGTAATTTAAGTGTTTATTAGTATGGAAACAGTTTATAATAATACTTTTCTAAAATATTAATGTTCATGTTAAGCTTCAAAAGCACGTTTGAAGTTTTTGATCGACGACAGTGAGATTCGCGTGAGCAAAACCTATAAATTTATTATTCTCACAGTTTACTTATGTTTGATATACACGTCATATTCTAATATTTACTTTTTCACGTTGGACTGAAATCTGTAAAGTGTAAATAGGGGGAACGACAGACACTTAGTATAACAAGGTTCGCGTTTCGTAACAGCACTTTGACTTTTATAATATTTCTGTTATCGATTCCAAGTTTGTGAGTATCTAAAATAAAGAACAAATTTACTAAAATGAAATAATTATTCGACATAATGCATAAATAAATATACATTTTTGTATGAAATTCAGTTTACTACCATCGTGCGTTTTCGTTTGATGACGTTACTGCTTTTTCAAGCTCTGTGTTATAGTAATACTTAACGTGAGGAGACTAATGAAACGATTTTTGATGAAAGCGTTTTCTTGTTATTTAGGGCTTCATATATTTTCGATGAATTCTTGTAACACTTCTGCTATTATTTTTAACTATGTTATGATTGGTTTCACATTTCTTCGGTCGTCACCAAGGGTTATTGATCACTTGACTATGATTACTTTCATATTTGACCCCCGTACCCAACAAAATAATGTAATAGAGACGATTTTAAATATTTAGATTTTTTGCGTCAGAGTAAGGTAGAGTTCACATGGTCACGGGTTACCAGGTTACTTTGAGTCACATTTTTGTCGCGTCACTTAAGTAGATTTTTCGGCTTTGGCTAGGTAGTCTAGCTTTGATTTACTGACATGGTATTAACCGGTACTTGTCATTAACTTTGAGATACAATAGCACATAGAAACTCTGAAACGCTTTTTGGTCTCACAAGCCTTATTTCAATTATTAAACATAGGGGATTCCCAATTCTAAATTGAAAGTGCTTTTTCCACCGTAATTTGATTAGTGTATGTAAGTTATGCCGCATAAGAATGCAGTTTGAGTTCCCATTCACTGTCAGAGATTATTATAAATAGTTTATAATGTTGATTATACATTTCGTGTGAATGGAATGTTAGATTAGGTGTTGCTCGCGATTTGAAGGATCTGTGTCATTGCTTCAACCAAGGAGAACGTGTGATATTTAGACGAGGGGTTGTTTGAAACGAGCTCCATGATGGGCAGCTTACCTTGAATTATCTTACCGAACAGTTGACGGACGAGTCAGTGCGTTTATGTATTGAAGTACCTTTCAATTCCTTACCTTACTTTCGTCTTAATATCATTTTGTTTCATATTTTTGTAGTTTAGCAACAAACTTTGCTGCAATTTTCTGAATAAAGGTCAATGAAGCATCCGACCCAGACGTATGTCCAAATTGTTCTTGTCTTACGAGTGGGTAATTCTTTTGGTGAACTAGCAGCAGTTTTTCAAAGACCTTCATAGTGTTAAGGAGTGATATCGATCTGTAGCTTTTTGTACCATTTCTAGGTTTACCTGATTTGAGAATCATAACGACTGTTGGTAGTTTACATATCATTAGGTAATGATGAAATCAGTAAAGTCATCGTAAATGTTGTTACGGCACTCGAACATAGCTTTGCTTATGTTTTGAAGATCATCTTTGGCTATTCTTTCTGTTCTGGCTGAGGATGATCCCTCCTTACTTCTTGTTTGGTAAAGTGTGGTATTAGGTTAGAGGAGCATCTTTAAGCTGTGTGCTGTTAAGACTGTGGGCAACAGTTTAGTTTACTAGGTCGTTGTGTTGCTAGTTGATAGATGGGTTTGACATGATTGTCTCCTGCAGTATTCTTGCGATCTCTTCAACACTTTTTTGGGATCATACATTAGTCTTCCGCGGCTGTCTTGGGGTGGTGCGGCGCTTGATCTGTCTTTCACTTTGAGGCATTTGTCTAATCTGTATAGGTTGTCTTCCGTGTCTAGTAATTGGTTTACGTGCACGATCCATTCTTTGCGTTTAGGAGTTTCTTTGCTAAATTTTGTTGGAAATTGAGTAGGGTTTTGACTGATAGCTCTCTTGAAATAGTCAAACACAGGGGCGTCTTTTAAATACAGGTAAACGGGTCATATCTTAATCTAGTTTACTTCCTCTACTATACTGGCAACCGATAAAAATGCAAGGTTAGTGTAGGTTTTTCTGAAGCAGTTTTAGAAATAGTGTAAATTAGTCGTCTTTAGTATTGAATGTACAATTCACTTCGTGCGGTGGAGATTATTGTTAATTGGGAAATGTTTGTTTCAGTATAGATAGCGAGGAGACTAGTCTCAGAAGGTTTCATTATGTATATTTCAAAGTGTTGTTAATGATGATGATAATTTAGAAATACGTATCAAAATGTCTATCTAGTATAAAATAGGTGTTGTTAAGGGGTTTCTGTCATATTTACTTATTCTTGTCTTCACATTTCATTTGCGTCAAATATACTATAAAAGAAAACCCTATAATCAGAAAGTACTGACAAATCTTAAACAGAGATTACAGGACTATCCATATTCGATTAGAAAGCTCACTTGAAAACACTAGAGCAAGAAGAAGTTGCCATCAAGCATTCAAGTGCGAAATTTCTGATTACTGCATTAATGCATCATGCATAGAGTGTACTCACCCATTTCATGAAAGGCTTTTGAGAAGAATTTGCAATTTGAATATTTGCACCCTTAACATAAACCAGTCTTTTAACAAAATATGGAAAAAAACTAACTGGGTCGTCTCTAATTTAAAACTTTGAAAAAAACATTTTTAATTATGAAATTTTTTGTTTTCGGTGTTTGTACAA